>CM064881.1:25295997-25726329 GCA_003313485.2 Penstemon barbatus
GAGTATCCTACAAAAACAGCTTCATCAGCCTTTTCTGCAAATGCAGTAAGGTGATTTTTACCATTATTTAAAACATAGCATTTACAACCAAATATCTTAAAGTAATGAATGTTTGGCTTCCTGTTGTTCCAAACTTCATATGGAGTCTTGTTTTGGTGCTTGTTGATCATGCATCTGTTTTGGGTAAAACATGCTGTGTTTGTTGCTTCTGCCCAAAATCTTTGTGGCAGCTTAGCTTCAGCTATCATGGTTCTGACAGCTTCCTTAGTGTTCTGTTTCTCCTTTCAGCAACACCATTCTGTTGAGGGGTTCTAGCAGCTGAATACTCATGATGTATTCCTTTGATATTACAATACTCTTCAACAGTAGAGTTTGTAAACTCTGTCCCTCTATCTGATCTGATCTTTAATATCTTTATGCTTTTCTCATTCTGGATCAGCTCCATCAGATTAGTAAGATGTTCCTTGGTTTCACTCTTTTTTTTCATGAATATCACCCAAGTATATCTTGAATAGTCATCCACAACAGCTAGGCAGTATTTCTTTCCACCATTGTTGACTGGATCAATGGGTCCAAATAAGTCCATGTGTAGCAGCTCCAATATTCTTCCAGAATATTGAGGCTTCTTGCTTTTGAAAGATGACTTGATTTGTTTACCCTTCTGACAGGCGTCACAAAGCTTATCTTTGCTCATGACTGTCTTTGGAATTCCTTCTACCAGATTATTCTTGATAAGTCTGTTGATGGTCTTGAAATTCACATGATTCATTCTTTTGTGCCACAGCCAACTAACTTCACTCGGCGTTGATGCCACCAAGCAAATACTTGAATTCTTATCAGCAGAATTCCAGTCCACTGTGTAGACATTCCCTTGTCGTCTTCCAGATAAAATTACCTTCTTTGTACCAATCTGTTCAACATTGCACTTATCTGTTGAGAAGATGACTGAATATCCTTTGTCACAAAATTGACTTATGCTCAGCAGGTTGTACTTTAGGCCTTTAACATATGAGACGTCAGATATCTCTATGTTTCCCTTGATTAAGCTTCCTTTTGCTACAATCTTGCCTTCTTTACTGTCTCCAAAAGTGACTTTTGGACCATCCACAGCAATAGCATCAGTTAGTTCATGTATGCTTCCACATATGTGCCTTGAACAACCACTGTCCAAGTACCAAATCTTCTCTACTTTACTCCTACTCCTAATCCTAACCTACAAAATAAAATAAAATTGTTTTAGGTACCCTTATTGAGAGGGTCCTGACGGATTAGTTCCACCTTTGATAACCCAAGATGATGAAGTCTTAGGCTTCTTAGGTTTCTGAGTTTCAAAAGGAGTATGAACAACTTTGCCTTTACCACGTTCATCAGATTTGTCATATTGTTGATGATCAACATGATAAGGATAATGTTCAAATGCAGAGTAAGATGCATGATAATGAGGATATGTATGCATTGGATGAGCAGGATATGGTGCATAATAAGTTGGAAATTGAGGTGCATGATACATAGGATGATATGCAGCAGGTTGCACATAATAAGACTCATTTCCATACCAAGCATTTTGATTTTTCTTATTCTTATGCTTCTTTGGCTTACTGGTTGCTTGCTCATTAACAGACGACTTAGTTTTATCACTAGTCTGATTAGTTTTAGCCTTATCATATGACTTCCTAGGACTCTTCTGTTTAGGCTTACTAGTCTGTTTTCCTACACTAGGCTCTTTGCTCTTTTTAGTCTTAGGAGTTTTCGTCTCCTTTAATACTTTCTCAGGTGAAGCAGGTCTAGCAGTTTGAACATACAGGATGACCTTACTATTGTCAGCAGATATAAATTTCTCAGTATGATTCAATTCTTGCTTATCCTGTTCTAAAGGTGTCTTCTGTTTACTAGACATATGAGTGGATGCAACAGATGACTTCTTATGAGACTCAATGATTTTCTCAAGCTCCATGATTTTTCCTTTATAGACTTCACATTCAGCTTTCAGAGATTCATGTTCTTGCTCAAGCTGTTTATATTCAGCTGATTCTCTTGGCCTTTCAGCTGAGAGTTTCAGTGAACTGTTTTGCTCTTTTAGCAATATCATCTCTTCCTTAAGCTTTTTATATGCTTCAGCAATAGTAGTATTGTTAAGCATTATTTGTTCAAATGAATTAAATAATTCATTATCAAGAGGAGTTATCTCACTATCCTCAGAGTCATCAGATTCCTTAGCCATCAGGCAGAGAAGGGCAGGGCTCTCTTCATCAGAAGACTCTTCATCAGAAGTGTCTGAATCTGAATCAGATGAGTAGACGGCAGCTGGCTTTTCTGCTTCTGCTACCATCGTCTTTGCTTTCTGATGCTTTCTTTCTTTTCTGATTCTCTTTTCTTCTTCAGTATACTTCTCAGCTTTAGGATATGGGCAATCTCTAATGAAATGACCCAGTTTCCTGCAGTTATAGCACATCATTTTGGATTTGTAAGAATCCTTTTCCTGAGAAGAAGAAGTAGGGTTAGAAGTAGAAGCATTGTTATATTTGTTCTTCATTTTTCGTCTGTAGAACTTTTTGAAGTTGTTCATCAGCAATGCAACGTCTCCAGCAGTGTACTCCTTTTTGTTGAGTAGTGTGGCTTCATCAGATGAGTCCACATCTTTGCTTTTGTGAGCTGGCCTTCTGGGATTTTCAGTAGCAACAAGTGCAGCTGTGGGACTTGAAGTTGAGGTTTCTTCAACACCCATTCTTGGCAGTTTATACTCGTACGCCTTGAGTATTGAGAACAGCTCGGTGAGAGAAATCTTGCCCAGATCTCTTGACTCTTCCATGGTTGTCACCTTCATGTTGAACTTTGGAGGTAAGGCCTTCAGAACTCTGACGGTTATCTCCTTGTCCGTAAAGGTTTTTCCAAGCTTTAACACTTCATTCAATGTCCTTGTAAACCTTGTGTCCATCTGGTCAATGGTTTCCGCAGACTTTATCTTGAAGTTGTCCAGCTTTTCCAGAGCAACACTCAGCTGATGCTCTTTGATGGCGTCGTTTCCTTCACTCATGTCACGAACCTTGTCCCACATCTCCTTTGCAGTTTTGCAATGTTTGACTTTGTCAAACCGATCATTGTCCAGGGCTTTGGTCATGATGAACCGGCCAACTTTATCCTGATTGAACAGCTTTATTTCTTCGGCTGTCATCTCTGTCAGATCTTTTTCCACCACCAGTTCAGCTTCATCAACTATGATAGTCTTGGTGAATTTGAATGGACCTTTTATGATACATGTGTACATGTTATCATTATAAGCAGCTAGGAAAATCTCCATCCTGATTTTCCAGTCTTCAAACGACATACCAGCAATGTGGGGAATATGGCTGATACAGTCCATTTTTTAAAAAGTTTTTCTTTTTCAAAAAGATGCTCTTTTGAAAAGTTTTAAAACCTTTGAAAAACACTTGGATCAAGCTAGTTGATCATGCAGCTGATTCAAATGAACCACCTGCTCTGATACCACTTGTTGGTCCCAAGTGGTCAGATGAGGTCTAGAGGGGGGGGGGGGGGGGAATAGACATCTAAACTTTTTACAATTTTTAACTTTAAAACCTTTTTGTTAACTTAAACAGGCTAAGCTGTTATCAATAGTAGATTCCTCAGCTGATCACGAACAAATATTTGAACAGCTTTGTAGACCACTAAACTGATAATTACTTAGCTGATTTTGTCAAAATCAGTTTTAATACTTAGAGTACTTGCAGCGGATTTTTCAAAGTGTTTTTCACAAGTATTCTCAGTAGTTTGAAAAATGCTTCCCCAGTTTTATAAACTCCTTCTAAATTCTTTTCAAACAGTTAAGTAAAGTGTTTTATGCAATCTTGAAATATGCAAGTAAAAATGCAAATAAAAACACAAGTAATTTTTATAGTGGTTATATGGATGTAAATATCCTTTAATCCACTCGTCCAAGTCACAAAGATCTTGGGTTATACTAGAAACACAAAGTAACCAGTACACTCTGCTTACGCCTAACAACAAATGAACATGCCGTAAGTGCGCAGTAAGAAATCACAAAGAAATCCTACTCTCTGAAGTAATATCACTCACTAAGATGGATATCTACTTCTCACAACACTCAATTTTACAAATTCACTCAGAAGATGTGTTTAGCTTTGTTCTTCAACTTCGCTTTTCATCAACAAATGACTAAGCTGATGAGTGAACTGTTCTTGAGACTTAAAGAATTTTGCTTCGAAAGTTTCTAAGAGATTGTGTTGTTGTATTCTCTTCGTCTCTTTCAGCTATTTATACTTGAGGTTTGAAAAATGTCCGTTGAAGAGAGACAAGATTCAAATTCCTCGAGTACTGGTCCTTAATTTCCGCGAACGGCTCTTTTGCAGTCTGTCCGTACTGTCAACAATACTATTCTGCAGGCAGCATTAAGTGCACCCAACTGATGCGAAGCATTTCTTCAATCATTTGTCTTTAATATCCTTGTACTTCAGCATTTATTACTTCCAGGGGCATTTATTACCGTTGGGAAGACTTTATGATCCTTTCCACTTGGCTGACGAAAGTGCAAGTCTGATGGCGAACTAAGCTGATCCCAAACTTGAACAAATCTGATTTGAGTCGGCTGATCTTCATCAGTCTGATGTCTTTCCTTCAGCAGATCATAAGTCTTGGACCTTGAAATTTTGACTCTTCTGATGTCTTCTTATACTTAGTCAAAATTCTTTCCAAAGGGATCATCAGCTAAGTTGCTCTATACTTAGCAGATTTTGAAGTTTTGGAATGCATCAAAACCTCCCTTATAATTTTGTGTTCAGTGCCTTCACATTCATCCTTATCCAACACTTTGTATGTTAAGACGAATTAATATTATAATTGATACGAACCACTTTAAGAAAAACGAGACCCGCATTATAAGGAATTGAAAGATCGTTCTACAATCAGGTTTAAGGATGGATGAACTCCACAAGTCGCCTTGATAAGTTCACGGGGACGCCACAAACGATATTGACTGAATCGTTCGATAAGTCGATGTTGAACGCCACAAGTCTTCTTGATAAGTTCGGTAGGATGCCACAAACGATGATGGAAGAATCGTTTGATAAGTCGATGAATGAACGCCACAAGAATTAGACAAATTGAAAATTCCTTGATAAGTTCAAAAGAGTTCTTTAAAGAAACTAGAGAATTCCTTCTCACTAAAATAATAAGAATCAAGTTGTGTCTTCTATTACATATTATGCCTATATATAAGCTGAAAATTAAGTCCTATCAAGACTAGGAATAGGACTTCTAGAGTAATCTACTTAGACTAGGAAATAAACCCCCTAATTAACTAGGAAACAAAAACCGCTAATAAACTAGGAAACAAATAAAGTCCTACTACTAAATATAATAGATAATTTCGAATTTATTACTACCTAAATATGCTATTCATCTTATCCACTCCATTCTTGAGAAATTGCATTTAGTTGGACTTGTATAATGTTGACAAAATTCGGTTGTTCATTTCCGAACACATCCAACTCCTTTTGTTGCGCTTGATTTATTAACTCATTGAGTTCTTCTTCCTTGAAACGTTTGGCTCTTGCTCTCGTCACTGGACCTCGTGGAACTTTGATTGATTCTTCAAAATTCGATTTTCCATTTATGTCCTCATTATTATGCGAATTTCCAGTTATGTCCTCATCATTCTGCGAATTTCCATTTATGTCCTCATCATTCCCCTCCTCTTGAAAAGGATTTGCCCTCAAATCAGCACCTACATCAAAAAGACTTAAATCAGTAACATTGAATGTAGTGCTAACATTGTACTCACCTGGTAGGTCTAGCTTGTAGGCATTGTCATTGATACGTTCAAGAACTTGAAAAGGACCATCTCCCCTTGGGAGCAACTTCGAGCGCCTTTGGGATGGAAATCTTTCTTTCCTCATGTGCAACCAAACCCAATCTCCGGGTTCAAAAACTACCTTGCGACGCCCTTTGTTGGCTTGCTTTGCATATTGTTCCGTCTTCTTTTCTATATTAAATCTTGCCTTTTCATGTATCTGCTTAACAAATTCAGCTTTTTTCTTTCCATCCAAGTTAACTCTTTCAGATAAAGGTATTGGTGTTAAATCCAATGGAGTTAAGGGGTTAAAACCATAAACTATTTCAAATGGAGAAAACTTAGAAGCAGAATGAATGGTACGATTGTAAGCAAACTCAACATGTGGTAAAAATTCTTCCCATGTTTTGATATCTTTTTAATTATAGCCCTCAACAAAGTAGATAAAGTCCTATTTACTACTTCGGTTTGACCATCAGTTTGTGGATGACAAGTGGTGGAAAATAACAACTTAGTCCCTAACTTACACCACAAGGTTTTCCAAAAGTAACTCAAAAACTTAGCATCTCTATCTGAAACAATGGTTCGAGGCATTCCATGTAATCTAACAATTTCTCGGAAGAATAAGTCAGCAATATTAGATGCATTATCAGTTTTCGTACATGGAATGAAATGCGCCATTTTAGAAAACCTATCTACAACCACAAAAATAGAATCCCTACCTCGTTTAGACCTAGGTAAACCTAAAACAAAATCCATTGAAATATCAATCCAGGGATCACTAGGAATTGGTAGTGGCATGTATAAACCATGAGGTTGTACTCTAGATTTTGCTTGCTTACAAGTGACACATCTATCACAAATTCTCTCAACATCCTTTCTCATATGAGGCCAATAAAAATGTTCTTGCAAAATCGCTAAGGTTTTAATAACTCCAAAGTGCCCCATTAGACCTCCACCATGTAATTCCCTTACTAACAACTCACGCAAAGAACAATTAGGAACACATAACTTATTTTCTCGAAACAAGAAACCCTCATGTCTAAAGAACTTACCCACTGCATTTTTCTCACAATTTCGAAATTCCTCAGAAAAATCATGGTCTAAGGAATATAATTCTTTAATATGCTCAAAACCAAGTAATTTTGCATCAAGAGTGGAGATTAGGACATACCTTCTAGAAAGTGCATCAGCAACAACATTCTCTTTACCTTTCTTGTATCGGATGACATAGGGAAATGTTTCAATGAATTCCACACATCATGCATGTCTCCTACTCAATTTTTGTTGACTCTTCAAGTGTTTCAACGACTCATGATCCGTGTGAATCACAAACTCCTTAGGCCAAAGATAGTGTTGTCATGTTTGCAAAGCTCGCACCAATGCGTACAACTCTTTGTCGTAAGTAGGGTAGTTTAGAGCTGCCCCGCTTAGTTTCTCGCTAAAAAAAGCAATTGGTTTTCCTCCTTGCATGAGGACTGCTCCAACACCTAATCCTGATGCATCACATTCAATTTCAAATGTTAATGTAAAGTTAGGCAGAGCTAATAAATGAGCATTAGTTAATTTCTCTTTGAGCAATTGGAAAACCCTTTCTTGCTCGTCTTCCCACTTAAACCCAACATTCTTCTTGATAGCCTCAGTAAGTGGTGCTGCAATGCTGCTAAAGTTCTTCACAAATCTCCTATAGAAGCTAGCAAGTCCATGGAAGCTCCTAACTTGTCCTACACTTGTGGGACTCGGCCATTCTTGAATTGCTCGAATTTTATCCTCATCAACATGTATACCATGTGCACTCACAACAAAGCCAAGAAACACAAGCTTATCGGTGCAAAAAGTGCACTTCTTCATGTTAGCAAATAAGTTCTCCTTTCGTAATACTTCAAGAACAGAATGTAAATGCTTAACATGATCATCTTGATTTTTGCTATAAATAAGAATATCATCAAAATAGACAACTACAAATTTTCCTATGAAAGCACGCAAAACATGGTTCATTAATCGCATGAAAGTACTTGGTGCATTAGTTAGACCAAATGGCATAACCAACCACTCATATAAACCAAACTTTGTTTTAAAAGTTGTTTTCCATTCATCACCTTCTTTCATTCTTATTTGATGGTAGCCACTTTTCAAATCAATTTTAGAAAATACACAAGCACCATGCAATTCATCGAGCATATCATCAAGACGAGGAATGGGATGGCGATACCTGATTGTTATATTGTTGACGGCTCGACAATCAACACACATTCTCCATGTCCCATCCTTTTTAGGAACCAAAATTACTGGAACAGCGCATGGACTCATGCTTTCTCGTACGGAACCCTTTTCCATCAATTCACTAACTTGCCGTTGTGGCTCTTTTGTTTCTTCAGGGTTGCTACGATAGGCTGGTCGGTTCGGAATGGAAGCACCGGGTACAAAGTCAATTTGATGTTCAATCCCTCCAATAGGTGGTAAACCAGGTGGAATTTCCTCGGGAAAGACATCCTCAAATTCCTGCAAAAGATATACAACTGAACTAGGCAAAAAAGAGTTAGAGTTGTTAGTATTCAATGCCTCTTTGTACACAAGAACAATTATTGGTTGACTTGAGAACATCGCTTTTTTAATGTGACCCACTCTCGCATAGATATTGTTTTTTGTCCTCTCATTCTTTTGTTCATTCATTGAAACCTCTCCATTTTTTCTACTCTTTTTTTCCTCGTTCACTCTTTGTTTTTCTTGTCTCTCGATTTCTTTTCCTACAACACTCTTTTTTTCTTGCTAACTCTCTTTTTGTAACCTCACTTGATCTTCATAAACTTGTCTTGGAATCAAAGGTACTAGAGTGATGGTACGCTGGTCATGTACAAATTAGTACTTGTTAGTGAAACCATCATGCTTAACACGTCGATCAAACTGCCATGGACGTCCTAGTAACAAATGTCCAGCTTGCATAGGTACAACATCGCACAAAACTTCATCTTCATATTTTCCTATGCGAAAAGGAACAAGGACTTGTTTTTCTACCCTTATTTCACCGGTATTATTAAGCCATTGCAGTTTGTAGGGTTGTAGATGTTTGGTAGTCGGCAATCCTAACTTTTCAACCATAGTTGTGCTAGCAACATTAGTACAACTCCCCCCATCAATAATCATACTACATACTTTGTTTTGGACATGGCATCTAGTATGAAAAATGTTTTCCCTCTGTACTTCGTCACTCTCTTTGATTTGCACACTTAACGCTCTTCTTGCAACCAACAACTCCCCATGGACAGCGTATTCTTCCTCATTAGCATCCTCCAACGGTGGCATAGATTCAGTGTCCTCCTCACTATCGGTTTCAACTTCTCCATTATCTCGTATCACCATAACTCTTCTATTTGGGCATTGGTTTGCTATGTGCCCCCTACCTTGACATTTAAAACACTTAATATCACGATTTCGAGTAGTAGAGTAATCAGTTTTACCTTGATTGCTACGAGTTGGTTGCTCTTGTTTTGACTCAAATCTGGCCTTGGTTGAGACTTGCTTCTCCTCTTTCTTGAATGTATTATGTTTCCACAAATTAGCACCCCTTCTCTTAAGTTGGCTCTCAATTTTAATAGCCATATGCAGCATGTCCTCTAACTCCACATAATGCTGCAATTCTACTCGATTGGCAATTTCTTGATTCAAGCCAGCTAAAAATCGTGCCATAGTGGCCTCTCGGTCCTCCTCTATGTTTTCTCGGATCATTGCTAACTCCATCTCCTGGTAGTAGTCTTCGACACTCCGATTTCCTTGTACCAGCCCTTGCAACTTCTTGTACAAATCCCGATAATAGTGGCTAGGTACAAAACGCTTTCTCATTACTATTTTCATCACCTCCCAAGTGTCCACCGGTTGTTCTCTATTTCGTCTCCTGTTTAACACCAATTGATCCCACCAAACATTAGCATAATCAGTAAACTCAGTGGCTGCAAGTTTTACCTTTTTTATCTCGGAGTAGTCGTGGCAATCAAAAACTCGCTCCAGTTTCTCTTCCCACTCAAGATAGGCTTCGGGGTCGTTCCTCCCTTGAAACGAAGGAATGTTAATCTTAATATTACCCAAGTTATTATCCTCCCTATTCCTAACTTCTCTACCACGATTTCTCCTATGGCGACTAGATGAACCTTGATCTTCTTCACTAAACCTATCATCATAGTCTTCCTCATTCCCATCTCTAAAGTCCCTAGGCTGAACTCTACCCCTCCTATTCATATTAGAAGTAGTTTTTCGATGTCCCTCAGTTACACTTTCTACCCTATCCAACCTTTCATGAGCTTGTTCCAACTCTGTCCTCAATAATCTCTTCATCTCTTCCATCAACGCTTCCGACATAAACTTCATATCAAACTTTCCCGACTGTTCTCCAGAGATGTTTTTATTGGGATCAGACATGATTGCTGCAAGAAAAATGTTAGAACAAATATAAATAAAATAAAGGACCTCAAAATTCACACCCTTACGTGTTTCACTCAATTTAATGATTCACTCAACACTCGTGTTTTCGCACAAAAATTATGGCTTTTACCCTCAAATAATCTAACTCTCTTGCCTTTTTCCACTCTTGGAATTCTCTTTATTTCTTTTTGAACTAATTTAAAACAACACAAAGATATTCAAAGTGAACAAACTCTAGGACAAGAAAACTATAAAACCAAATCTAGGAAGATTCTTTCAATAAGGCAAGTGCAAAGCTTAGAAGAATTTTCAGTGTGAACACACTCTAAGTCTAGAAAACTATCAAACTCAAATTAGGAAGCTGAATAAAGAAAAGTTTGTTTAAATTTTCGGATATTTTTTTTTTCGTTTTTTTTTTTGGGGGGGGGGGGGGGGGGGCGAACTCTCTCTCTTTTTCTTTTGTTCGACCTCTTTTCCTTTTTTTTTTTCGAACTGTTTTTTTTTTGTTCGACCTTTTTTTTTTTTCTCCGAAAAAAACTAAAAAATTATAAAGATACGCAAACCTGAGACTAGAATTTGGCTCTGGTACCAAATGATAACGAACCACGTTAAGAAAAACGAGACCCGCATTATAAGGAATTGAAAGATCGTTCTACAATCAGGTTTGAGGATGGATGAACGCCACAAGTCGCCTTGATAAGTTCACGGGGACGCCACAAACGATATTGACTGAATCGTTCGATAAGTCGATGTTGAACGCCACAAGTCTTATTGATAAGTTCGGTAGGACGCCACAAACGATGATGGAAGAATCATTTGATAAGTCGATGAATGAACGCCACAAGAATTAGACAAATTGAAAAATCCTTGATAAGTTCAAAAGAGTTCTTTAAAGAAACTAGAGAATTCCTTCTCACTAAAATAATAAGAATCAAGTTGTGTCTTCTATTACATATTATGCCTATATATAAGCTGAAAATTAAGTCCTATCAAGACTAGGAATAGGACTTCTAGAGTAATCTACTTAGACTAGGAAATAAACCCCCTAATTAACTAGGAAACAAAAACCTCTAATAAACTAGGAAACAAATAAAGTCCTACTACTAAATATAATAGATAATTTCGAATTTATTACTACCTAAATATGCTATTCATCTTATCCACTCCATTCTTGAGAAATTGCATTTAGTTGGACTTGTATAATGTTGACAAAATTCGGTTGTTCATTTCCGAACACATCCAACTCCTTTTGTTGCGCTTGATTTATTAACTCATTGAGTTCTTCTTCCTTGAAACGTTTGGCTCTTGCTCTCGTCACTGGACCTCGTGGAACTTTGATTGATTCTTCAAAATTCGATTTTCCATTTATGTCCTCATTATTCTGCGAATTTCCAGTTATGTCCTCATCATTCTGCGAATTTCCATTTATGTCCTCATCAATAATCTTCTAAGAACTTTTATTTTTATTTTTATAGGAAAAATTCAGTGAAAGAATGTTTTTCAAAGTAATATTTCAAGTAGAAACTATTATATATTTTTGTTGATGACCGACAAATAGAAACATCATAGGCATGCAAAAGGTTGTAAATTGTTTTGTCCATATTTACTCATATTACATACGATTCACATACCAAAAAATATTAGGCAAGAAAGCCCTAAAAATGTAAGAAGAATTAAAATGAGCCAAATATTTGAATTTTTTAATACTAAGAGAAAAACTAATAACAGAATCTAATGAAAAAAGAATAAACATAGAAAGCGTTCACAATGAAAAGCTTAAAATATGGGCACGTAATAAATTCAGAAGTAAACTCAAGAAAATAGGAAATATGATTTTTTTTTGAAAAAAAATGAATAAGTAAAATTACAATATTAGGACTAAATAAGAAGCTTAAATATAAGTAAGGATATAAAGAAAAAAAACAAAAAGTTAGTAAACATGTCACACATATATAGACATGCACATATAACAAATCACCCATCATCTAAGAACCACATAAGATTAATTATGTTAAGCAAAATCATATTTTTTATTTATTTATTAAATTGTATATTTACAACTCTGATCGAATAGTGCATTTGGTATATATCACCCCCAATGTGGTGTCTCCAATATGTGTCATCTAATAACCACATAATAGTACGTTATGTTCAGTAAATCATATTCAAATTAAGTGAAAAGAATTATTAATAGACAAAAATAAATAATAACAAACCTATAAACTTAAAAATGAGACTTCATGTAGCAAAACCATCGAATGTGAAATTAAAAATAACTTCAAAATCGCCCTGCAACAAAGACATATAACAAACTATGTTAGATTCCTAATTTGAACAATCGAATCAATAGAATGAAGAAAATCAACATTGGACAATTCACACTAATACTCTAAGTTTTGTAAAATAGGATTCTTACATATATATAAGACTTCTTATATAAGAAGTACAATTTCTTACGGTAGTGATAGCTAAATTTAAGGGAACAATTAAGTATAATAAATTGATTTAATTGGCTGATTTTTAGTAAATTATAAAATTAAAAACTGAAATTATTTTTTGACTTTAATTAGTTGAGATGTAAACATATTGACAACCAAAATTAAAGTTTTGAAACTTTTTTTAACATCTAATTAGCCTAATGATTCTAGCCTGATTAATGATGATTCATTTTAGAAAGAGTTATTTTGGAAAAGAATAGTAATTTACATCCATAAATTACTTATATAATAAACTTCATTACATTAGTATTTAGAGAATACCAATAATAGAATTTTGTAGGATTAAAAAAAAATCAAAACTCTAGAAAAATAGAATTTTGGTCAAAACAACCAATTGGGGTCAACACCCACCCTTCAAATATATATATGTATTAGATTAGATTAGATTTAAGATCAGTCCAATAACTGTCTCAGACAATTTTGACTCAATTCTATTTTTATAGAATTTAGAATTTTTTTAAAATCCCCAAAATTATTTCCACAGTCAATTAGTATTCAAATTCCCACACCCACGGTCTCTTTCTTCCCCCACGATTTCCACCTTCAAATTCCTCAACCATGAAAATTCTCTACACTAAAATCTATTTCTTCTTCTCCCAATTTCAGGCTTTGAAGTATCAGATTTACCACCACAATTCCGAGAGCAGCACTCCAATTTATTTTATAGCAACCGGCTTCTTCTTCTCCCGATTTTAGGTACGATGGACTAGATTAGGATAACCATTGGGCTTTCTCTACCTGTAACGGATTCATCCCTCTTTCTCCAGTTAAATAAATGATGGACAACTTTTGGAAGAGAGGTTAAGGATTTGGGTAAAGGTTTACAAATCAAAATTTACTGGACGTGGGTTTTCAAATTGGAGTCTACTAATAGGTATTTTGAGGGATTCTTTCCATGTTTCATTTACGGTTCTTATCATTTGGAAGTAAAATCATATGCGACAATTTGTAATGTAGGAGTTTCGTTCTAACATGAGGAGAAATAAAGCTTCGTTCTTAAAATCTTGGAAGGTTTTTATGTTCTTCAAGATTAATTGAAACTTTTGCTTTTTGTAGTTATTGTTATTTTCTTTACTTAGCCTACGTAAATTTTGGCTCAATCAAGTTTATTCATGTTGTTATGTAGCCACTATCTTCTAAAAGTCTATTATCTTTTGTGGCAATCTGGGATAGCAATTTTATTTTCTTGTGCAGAACATTCCATTATACCATAGAAATCAGAGTTCATTATTAAGTTTTAAACCAAATCGATTATGCCAAACTACACCAAATATTGTATGCGCTATGAACATGGCTGCTGGTCAGTCTGATGATCCAAGCAAATTAAGCATGAGTAATATCATGGTCAGTCTGTTTTTTATTTTTATAATTATTTTCACTTATTACGATTGATTCTGTACCCTTTTTCTGGAATAAAACAAAACAGTTTTCTTGAACTGTGTTTGAGACTTGGAGTTTGTTCAAGATCGTGTATAGTATAATTAATTCAGTTCGGCATTTTTTAAATGTTAATTAATGATTTTAACTTTGTTCTAACTCGGTTAATTGATTCAATAACTTCTCTACCTGTAATTGATTCATCCCTCTTTCTCCATTTAAATAAATGGTGGAGAACTTTTGGAAGAGAGGTTAAGGATTTGGGTAAAGGTTTGCAAATCAAAACTTACTGGACGTGGGTTTTCAAATTGGAGTCTACTAACAGGTATTTTGAGGGATTCTTTCCATGTTTCATTTACGGTTCTTATCATTTGGAAGTAAAATCAGATGCGACAATTTGTAGTGTAGGAGTTTCGTTCTAGCATGAGGAGAAATAAAGTTTCGTTCTTAAAATCTTGGAAGGTTTTTATGTTCTTCAAGATTAATTGAATTATGGATTTTAACTCACGTATGATGGAATTTGATTTTGTATCTGCTTTTGATTTTTATAATTATTTTCAGTTATTCGATTGATTTCGTAACTTTTTTTCTAAAATAAAACAAAACGGTTTTCTTCGAGTATGTTGGAGACTTGGACTTTGTTCAAGATCGTGTATAGTACAATTAATTCAGTTCTGTTTTTTTTTAAATGTTAATTAATGATTTTAACTCTATTCTAACTCGGTTGATTCAATAAACGGATTGCAGTCTGAGCTAATGGGACTTATGGTAAGAAATATTGAAATCCTCACTCATTTTCGTCTATTAAACGAAACTTTATTTCTCCTCATTAATTGCCGCAAATTTGATTCCATTTGGAAGATAAAACTGTTTTTGGTGGGGTTATATTAAATAAACCATTTGCACTACTTTAACCAAATTATGGCTATTTAATTTGGATAAATTTCAATGTACGCAGCTTTAAAAAAGTTCTTTCATTATATAAATATACTAATTAATTGTGCCATCTCCTTTTCCATTTTAGTCCCTTGGTAACTATGATGGTGGTGAGCTTAGCTCATTATTATAACATTGTTGCTTTAATTTTTTTGGATATTTATTCAATAACATTTAGCGGTTAAATTTGTTTTGCCTGTTGATTGGTCTGAAGAATGATCATATCTTCCGAAGAGACTGTCGATTTTAGGTTAAAACAAGTAAGTCATAATTCATTACCTTAAATCCTAAATATGTAACTCAATTATATTGAGATATTATTGACTTCTCTCTTGCTCATTATAAAGGTATCAGTCCACTTCGATGGAGTAAAAATAACCCGAGTTAAATTATATCTGTAAATATTATAATTCTTTCCTCTACCAATCTCTAAGGATATTTTACATGTAGGATTTTTTTTTTTTTTTTTTGTAAATAAATATTGTCATTTTAAATGTTGTTTTTATACGTTTTAACTATGACGTACGTTACACAATTTTAGCATATCATGCAAGTTAGTTGATAAAAATATATTTGGTAAGAGTCCGTACATAGCACGGAGCGTATATTAGTTTAATATAATTAAAATCAATTCAAGTAGTTCAAAAAAAATTAAAGGAGAATGGTAAATGAACATTTAATAAGTAAAATGAATGACTTATTAACATAACGTGTGTGATTGCAAAAAAAAAAAAAAAAATTTAAAATATAAGTAACTATACTTTAATTATCATCTTACTTACTGCGCATTTGAATTATTGTTCCTTATCAAGTTGAGGTAGTACCGTATTTATCAGAAAAAGAAAAAGTTGAGGTAGTACTAAAGTTAAGGTCTTGTCAAAATCTTGGAATTATCCCGACATGGCGAGTGGCAACAATGAGCTCGCCAATAAAATTTTGCCACGTATACAATTGTGGAAATTATGAAGAAGATATTACACATTAGGGCATCTCCGGGTGAAGTCCAAGTCCAGCTTTTTCTCACTCAATTCAACTTCTTCTCAAAATTCAAGTTCAGCTTCCCCTTTAATTTTCATAAGTCATCTAAAATGTATCAATCTATCAATTCCATTTAATTAAAATTCTCATTTTTCCCACTCTCACTTAATAATAATAATAATAATAATAATAATAATAAACATCATGGATAGGATTACGTCAAACTAAATTAATTATATGAGATTCATTCATTGTTTGTAAAAGTACTTTGGATTAATTCTAATATATTTATATATTATGTATTCAAGTTTGATTATGTCCAATTTGATTTCTATATATTCAGATTCATAGTGTTTGGTTGTTTTAGTTTCTAATTTATGAGGTTGTTTATGAAAGACTTGATTGTGGATATGTGCATTTGAGTAAATTATAGGTCATATATGAAAGAGTTTTGATCAAATTTCGTTAGTCTCTTAAAATTGGGCAAAACTTTTTAAGATTAAAGTCAAATCTCTTGGAACTTAAACTTATAAAAAACAATGACTTTGACACATGCTTCCTTTGTTCCTAATTTTTACTATTATTTTATTTTTGAAATGTTCCAAAATAACATTATATTTCTATTAATAGAATTATTTTTTTCAAAATATCCTTTCATATAAAGTAAAAAATTCTCAACCATTACATTTAAGAAAATATATATATGATAATACATAAGATTTCTACGTTGTTCAACTTTTACTTAGATCTCCCTACAAAGATTAAAAGTATACAATTAAAAGTTGAGGTAGTGCCGTATTTATCAAAAAAAGAAAAAGTTGAGGTAGTACTAAAGTTAAGGTCCTGTCAAAATCTTGGATTTATCCCGACATGGCGAGTGGCAACAATGAGCTCGCCAATAAAATTTTGCCACGTATACAATTGTGGAAATTATGAAGAAGATATTACACATTAGGGCATCTCCGGGTGAAGTCCAAGTCCAACTTTCCCTTACTCAATCCAATTTCTCCTCAGAATTCAAGTTCAGCTTCCCCTTTAATTTTCATAAGTCATTTAAAATGTATTAATCTATCAATTTCATTTAATTAAAATTCTCATTTTTCCCACTCTCACTTAATAATAATAATAATAATAGCAATAATAATAATTAAACAATAATAAATAAATAAATAATAAATAACAATAAGATATAATTTAAGATTTACATTAATAATAACAAAAAAACACAACAATAAAATAATTAAATAGTTGACAACCAATATTTTTTTTAAAGTACATAATAATATAACAACTAATCGTATTTATTTTAGATGTCTAATTATTAGGGTTATATCGTTTTTAATTTAACGAATCATATGTAAGATTCATTAATGCTATGTTTGATTTATGGATTTCAGTGAGTAAAATGATAAGTAAAATGGAAATGAACAATAAAAGAAGCTCAGAGTTGCGTCGTTGGATGCAAGAAAAAATATTTTTCTTAGCGCTTTAATCACTGAAATCCTTGAATCAAACATAGCCTAAGACATTTTAAGGTTTATTATCATCTTACTTACTCTGTGTGGTTAAATTATGAAGAAGATATTATCATCTTACTTACATTGGTTTGCATTTGAATTATTGTTCCTTATCAAGTTGAGGTAGTAGTACAGTAGTACTAAAGTTAAGGTCTTGTCAAAATCTTGGATTTATCCCGACATGGCGTGCGGCAACAATAATTGCATGCAATCAATTTAAAGAATCATTGTTAACAATTTAAAGAAGGGTCATACATATATACTTCAGAGAAAAAGAAGAGAGGTGAGAGATGGCAACAGCCTACGCCGCTCTAGTTTCTCTTGTTAATCTCATCGAACAGATCCAGCTGCACCATGCTCGTCGGTCAATTTTTGTGGAGGAACAATTGAAAGAGATTGAACTTCTCAAAGAGAAGGCGTGTTTCATACAAGATTATCTAGATGGCTATTCGCATATGGGTAGCAATAAAGTACAAGATTTGGAGAGACGAATTGCGGATGCTTCTCATGAAGGAGAAGATATCATTGAATCATATGTAGTGGATCATATCAACGCTCAAATTCCAAAAGAGTATTCCAAACAAGTTTATGAAGCTGTAAAGAAAGTCATACAAGACCTGGATTTGATCGCAAAAGAAATGATGGAGATTAAAGATCTGCAGCCCAACGATCTGACAAATGTTCACTCGTTAAGACCTCGTCCCACTATGAATGATCATGATACTATGGTGGGATTTGATGACCGTTTGCATCAGTTCATGGACAAGTTTACCACACATCAAGCGGATCTTCGAATTATTCCAATCACTGGAATGGGCGGGATTGGTAAGACTACACTTGCTCATAATGTTTATGGAAATTCATTTATTGTGCAGAATTTTGATGTTCGTAGTTGGGTGACGGTATCTCAAGTGTATGATATAAAAGAAATATTGTTAGAACTTCTACGCAATATTGGAATTCGTATTGAAGGAGAAGAAAATAGTGAATACCATCACTTAGGTTTAAAATTGTTCCAACATTTATTAGGTAGGACTTATTTGATTGTAGTAGATGATTTGTGGAATACTGAAGCATGGGATAAGTTACATTCATTCTTCCCAAATAGCAAAGGAAGTCGAGTCATTGTAACTACTAGGCTAAAAGATGTTGCTAACTATGTCGGATCTAATAATCTTCATGAGATTGATCTTCTTGATGAAAATAAAAGTTGGACTCTACTTTGTAGAAAGGCATTTGGCGAAGAAGGTTGCCCTTACCCAGAATTGGAAAAAGTTGGAAAGAGAATCGCAAGAAATTGTCAAGGATTGCCTCTATCAATTGCTTTAATTGGAGGAGTCCTTGCAAAGTCCAATATGACACGAGAGTTCTGGGAGTATGTTGCCAATAATATAGATAAAATCACAAGTTCAGAAGGTAGTGATTGCTTGGATATATTATTATTGAGTTATAGATATTTACCTATTTATTTACGACCATGTTTTCTCTACATGGGAGTTTATCCAGAAGATCATACTATTCGTGTCTCCGAGCTTATTAAACTTTGGGTAGCTGAGGGGTTTCTAAAACCTAACAAACTCAAAACCATGGAAGAGGTTGCAAAGGAGTACTTGAATGATCTTGTCGAAAGACATCTCATTATGGTTAAAAGTCGAGGGACCCTTGGGAAAATGAAAACTTGCGGCATCCACGATCTCATGAGAGATTTGTGCCTAAGGGAATCTCATAAAGAGAAGTTTCTTCTGGTCAACAAAGTGCATAAGCTTCAAGATTTATCACAAATCATAGATGGCCAACGTCGCGTTGTTATTCCACATGACCCGTTGAATATAGGATTTCATGATCCCCTTCCAGATGTCTTGCAATCAACATCATTGGTTCGTTCCCTGACGTATAAACAACCATTAGAACTATCACGTTGGTCTAATTTCAAATTGTTGAGG
Source organism: Penstemon barbatus (assembly GCA_003313485.2). Taxonomy (NCBI): domain Eukaryota; kingdom Viridiplantae; phylum Streptophyta; class Magnoliopsida; order Lamiales; family Plantaginaceae; genus Penstemon; species Penstemon barbatus. The sequence continues at coordinate 25,315,469 of CM064881.1, forward strand.
GTATATAACTTGTTTAAGAATTATTATTTCGAATATGAAGATGTTGATATCAACTTAGTTAACTTACGATACTTGCATCTATCTGGAAATATCCTTAGATCTGTTTATTTGGCAGATAAACTGTGGAATCTACAAACATTAGTCATTCATGACAAATGTACACATATAAACAAACATACAACACCGAATATTTGGAGGATGCAACATCTTAGACATGTAATTTGCAGAGGAATACAATTTCGTGATCCTCCGAGTGGTCAAAAAGACGAGGTAGATGATTTTGTGTTAGAAAACCTACAAACACTCATGACAGTAATAAACTTTAGATGTACTGAAGAGGTCCTGAAGAGAATCCCCAACGTCAAGAAATTAAAAATAGGATATGACAACATGTCAAGAGATAGGGTGTCACACTATTGCCTCAACAATATTGGTCGTCTGCATAAACTCCAATCACTAACTTGGGACTTACCATTCGATGATTTCTATAAGGAAGGAGTTTCTTTCCAGAATTTTGTGTTTCCTGAATCGCTTAAGAAGTTGGCTTTAGATGGAGACAATCATTATAAGTTGGATGATATTATAGCAATGATTGGAATGTTGCCCCAACTTGAAAAGCTCGAGCTGCACAAGTTCTTGACGGAAGAGGAGTGGAACCCAGTTGAGGGGCATTTCCTTCGCCTAAGAGTCTTGCAAATGTATGATTTCAACGATTTGGTATACTGGACAGCAGAAAGTATCCATTTCCCAGTCCTCGAGCACCTTCATATTTATTTTATGGATAAACTGGAGGAGGTTCCCTCTGGCATTGGAGATATAACAACTCTTCAGTCAATTGAGTTATATCTTTGTAAAGATTCAGTCGATGCTTCAGCAAAAGATATATCAGAGGAACAACTCAACTCCGGCAACGAGAGTTTTAGTCTAAAGATATTCAGTAAGCTTATTCATTTCAAACTCCCAGATTTATTACTACTCATAATTGAATGCCCCTCACATTTATCTTGATTCTCTAATTTATTCAGATGTGAACTACTGAAGTGATCATCAGTGGCGGGATGAATCAAAACATATATATGCTAGGTAAAATATTCTCTATTTATAGAATACAAATTAATTTCTTAAGATTTATATTTTTCTCAATTTTGTAAGACTTGAGTTTTTTGTTACAGGTTAATTTCATACTCAGAAGCCTTATAATTTTTTTTTTGTTTGTTTAAATAAAGGAAGCATTATTGCTCAGGGACTATATTTCTAGGGTGACATAGTTTGATTTGGTTTGAGAATTGTTGTATTGCAATTTATTATTATTATTTTTTTTGAATAATTTGTTTTGGTTTGAGAATTGTTGCATAAGTTCAACTTCATTTGTTCCTTAAAACTGTTTGCATTCGAGTGAAACAAACTTATACTTGGCTTAATGTGAGGTATTTGTTGGGAAAATTCTTATCTACACCGGGTTTGGCCGAACCCAAAGTAACTACAAGGCAAGTACAATACACTTGCTTTGAGATTGGATGTAACTCCCAGGAGAGTGACCAATCACAAAGTCAGTGCAATATATTTGCTTGGTAGTTGGATCGGATCTGGCCAAGCCAGACTTGGACAAAAAAATTTCATATTTGTTGTATGATGTTCTTCTATATTGTGCTTGCACTTGATTTTTATGGTTGTCCCAGGATTTGTCTCCAATGTTTCCTCACAATAGTTCCATAGTTTTGCATATTGCTCAATCTTTGTGCCATTGTTTAGTTTAGCAGCTCCCATTTTTGTTAATTTGAGAGGTTTGGGTTTTTTTTTTTAATTTGAGGCTGTTAAGTGTTAGTTTTGTGTTTCGGGTGGAAAGTGCCCAATATTGTGTTGTGGGGGTGCAAGATGATGAGTTATTTTTAATTCGAGGGTGCTAAGAGTTAATTATGTTTCGGGGGTGCAAAGTGTCAATTTCTAATATTTTTGGCGTGCAAAGTGCCAAAGATTTACATTTGAATTACCTATTTTGCCCTTGACTCCGATAGCCATTTTTGTCTTGAAATAAGAGATGACTCAAAGTCCTGAATTTTATCTATTTCAAGGGTACAAAATGCTAAATCTGAGTTTCGGTGATGCAAAGTGTCTATTTTCCATGTTTTGGGAGAACAAAATGCCAAAAAAACGATGCTAAAAGAGAATTTTAAGATTTTATTTGGTTTTATCTTGCAATTTCTTTTGAAAGAAAAAGCAATTATGTTTATGTTAATTCTTTGTTATCAGATTCATCCAAATTTCTAGATCAAAAACTTTCGTTATTCAAAGTCATTATTACAGCAAGAAGAAGAACTAAAAGTCACCCCAGTGTTGTTTTCAATTATGAATTCAAATTTCAAACTGCAATTCATAGTAAACAAAGATTATAACTGCGGACAAATTTGTTGTACAACTCGTTTGCAGGAACATGCCAGAAACGTGGAGTGAAGAATACATTTTTTTAAAGAGGGGTGTTTTAGTAATTTGACAGAAAACCAGAACTTAAATTGGAAACGGGAAGTGAAGGGGGGGAGGGGGGGTGTTGAAAAATGTTTAGTTAGTATCTTCTTCCCAACCTCCTCTCTGTATCTTCTCTTAGTTTGTGTGAGATTGTTTGATTTTGTCCATCTCCATTTCATATTTATGAAGATCACAATTTCAGATTGATTGTGTTCGATTGATTATGTTCAATTCAACATGAATCCTTACAATTTTCGTTGTAATTCTTAGCTTGGTTTGTAATTCAAGTTTTGATTTCCTTTTATCCATCGATTCACATTATGGTACGCTTCATTCCCGGGGCTGAATATCGAATTGGAGGAAGTCGATTTTCGACATTTGTGAATTTTTGTTTCAGAATTCCCAAAACTGCAATTCTGAGTGAAAATTCATGTGGGTAATGTGTGACCATAAAAATTGGAACAACTTGACAAAGTAATAAAATTTGTTTTTACAAATTTAACAACAAACAAATTTTATAAAAAAATAATATCAGGTCACTACATAGAATCACAACAAGCAATATACACAGACATATTGCATACATAACCATGAAAATTAATCAGCACAAATGGTCAGTATCTATTGCTCCATTTCAATACAAACACTTTACTAGAATCTTAGCTTCCAACAACTAATTACTTACCAAAAAAGAACTAATTATTTCAATTTATCAACACACTAGAACCAAGTTACCTTTGTTTTGCTGCTAAAAAGAAAAAGACTTTTAGTGTACATCTCCATCTATATTCACAAGCTTCTTCTACACAGTTCTTTCACCATATTCATCCAAGTATACGCGTTTTCTGCAAAACTGATCCAAAATACAAATAAAATTACAGAAAATTTGGCTCTCATAATTCTTTTGTGGAAATGCACCTTTTGGCAAAAATACCCGTTTTGTCATGGACAAACATGTCCACCTAAGGGGTAATTGTTATAAGTATTCTCGTGTAAAGACGCCTTGGAAAGTTATAATGAATACTTGAAGGGTATAAAAGTTATATACGATAGGGCTGTAAACGAGAGTATCATGTACTTTCAGCTAAATCGAGGGTATTTATGTACTTTCAGCTAAAATGTTGAAGGGTTGTAACTTGAAATTGTACAGAGTTGAATAATTTAGGAGTCCTGGTTCTGGTAATTCCCCTAACATGATGGCGTCCCTAGTAATTTGACCATAAGTAAGGGGTAGCTAGGGTAATATTTGCATTTTTATTCTTCATAACCAAGAAGCTAGTTAGAGTAATAAGATGAAGGAAAGACTCACCACTCTAAGTTCAACTGTTGATCAGCTTAAGGGAGGAGATTCAGGCTCGGAACCAAAAACGGAAGAAAAGGACATTGTATCTTCTTTTGGTATAGCCACAAAGTTAAGATGAGCAGTTGAAAGCCTTCTCATTGTCCAGAGTAAGAACGTGGTGTTTGGAGCTCCGGAGTTGCACTTCCGATCGTATTCCTACGTGGCGAGGGAGTCACGGATCCATTTCCATTCGCTCGGTACCCATTTGGCTTCGTAAAGCTACTGCTTCTCCTTGGACTTGGTTTTGAACCGTATATAGATTCTTTTTCAGCCAGTAACATGTCTTTAAGTTTCTTTTGATCCTGTGTTAAAGAAAAGAAAAGAGAATAAAATCATTAAGAGATAATAAATAGGACTAAATGTATTTCATTTCTAATAGTTATTATACGTTTAGATGAGTGCTCGTGCAATATGGTATCAGACCCAGACCAAGAAGAGTCTTAATATAATACTCTTTGACAAACGTTTGTACAAATTAGTTCCACGGGTTAGTCATCGGTAAAAGAATACCGTGTAAACTTGAGGGCCATGTTAGAGACTAATTACAATTTCTCAAAATCCTAGCAAGTAAATCGTTTAGATTTTTGGTTTAATCAAAGGAGTTAAGACCATTTTTAAGTTAAAAAAAAAGGAAAAAAAAATGCCAATTTCAAATATCAGGGATAACCAATCTGTAAACACAAAACTTTACTCAAGACTAATGAAATTAGAAAAAATGAATTACCCTAGCTCGTTGCTTCTCCTCCTCCTTTTGTCGTCTACTTTGCTTATAACCATCCAAGATAGATACTAAACGCACCTGCACAAATATAGCTAGTGGACTAAAACCAAAGGCGAACTTAATCAAAAAGTTCAAACTGCTTTTGGAAAAAAGTTGAATAACTCACCCCATCATAAAGAAACAGCTTTTGTTTCTCATGCTCCCATGCTAAAGTCTTGTTTATTAGACTATGAACCATAACTGAAAATCAAAGATTACTTTATTTACAAAAATGTAAATAGCCAAGAAAGCAAAAGATATAGCTAAAGCTCTTATTATTTTACCTGGAATTGTATTTACAGTAATTCTTGCTCGCTCTGCACGTTTCAAGTTTATATGCACGCCTCTTCCAGCACTATAACGATTCTCATCCTGATTATCAACCAGAGCAATTAAATGAATGCTAGAAACGAAAATTATGGTTTGAACATAAATATGAACATAATATCTCGTGATCATCTTTCATTGGAGCTCGTTAACTTACTTTATTATAATCTTCAAGCCAATTTTCCTCATTACAAGCAGAAAGCCATTTATCTATCCTATCCATTATTTCTCCACGGCTCAAAGCTTCATCTTTGGCTTTGTATATTTGCGACTCAATGTTAGCCAAGAGTTCACATGGATCCACCAAACCTGCATACCAACCAAATTTTTAAGCTACACTAAAAATTGAGACTAAGAAGCATCCTTAAAAGCGAGATTAGTTACCAGAATCTATCATAGCATTAGTTTTATCAGGAGCTGTGCTTGAATCAGGTTGTATATGTGTTTTGCAACATATATCATCTAATTCCGACTTCTTCATCATAACAAGTTCCTTCATCCTATTTGCTTTCAATTTCGTGAGCCTCTCAACTTCTCCCGATACCTGTCAAAATTTAATGTTACTCAACTGAGGTACAAAGGAAGGGAGCCAGACAATAACACTATGTTTGGTTCTTGAATTTCAGTGAGGAAAATTATAACAAATATAAAAATGAAAAAAAAATAATAATAATCTTAAGCCTAAACACAACAAGATAAACAGGATTTTCCGACGATAAATTTTCCGATGGTAAAGTTCTATAATGTACCTTTTCAATGATCTCCAATGAGAGAGAGCTTGGTTGAACGATTTTCGATTCTTGCAACCCAAGAATAGATGTAATTCTTAAGAAGTTGACCTTTTCTTCTTTTCGTGTGTCCATCAATTTCCATAGTTCAAAGAGAGAGCCAGCTACATCATTAAGCTGAAATGCCAATATATTTGAATTAGCACAAAAAAAATGAAGTTTAACATGATAATAATGGAAGGGCACAATCATTGAATCAATACCTTTTGATATCGAATTTTTCTCTCTGTTTTTAACCTCGTGATAGCTTGATCAAGTCCCTCTAATGTGCTGTCGCTTATATTCGTGACATGTTTTGGGCTTGAATCATGCAAGCTAGGATGCACATATATGAATCATGCAAGCTAGGATGCACATATTCGTGACATGTATGCACATCATTCATGATTTTTCCAAAATCCAAACATAACACACTGCTCAATGTATGAATTTCGTTGACATGGTCCATAACTTTTTGGAACCTTTCCGACTACAAAGAATAAAATTTAAATTATAATTCGATGAATTGTTTAAAATTATAATGCATCCAATGAAGACGTACCTTTTCCTTTTGGAGAGCACGGAGATTTGATTGGTATTCAGTGAGCTTTCTTAGTGATAAGTCTTGCTCTTCAAGATTCAAGTAACTTATAGCAGCAACATTTTGATTCCCATATCCGGAAATCTCACCATTAATCTTCTCAAATTGTGTCTTTATGTCTGCAAATTGCTTCAGTCTCTCCTCTTTTTTAAGTTTCAAGTCCTCCACTAATGGTGCGACTGAAGACAGCTGCCCTTTCAAGGATTTAGATTTCTTCTCTTGAAGTACCTGTTATATTCACGATGAACTCATTATAAAAATCAGTTTCATATAATCATTGATCAATTTGACTCAACAAAATATGTCACATGGCAAAGGATCAAAAGAAGATGGACATTTAAATATTTGATATTTATGAAGGTCCCAACAAAGAGTAACTGCATCTAATGAAAAGTAACATGAAATTCATGGACAATAAAAGCAATGAGGAAAGCCACTCATGTCCTAATTTTTTATTCTTATTATACTCAGACGAGAGGTTGCACGAATACATGTACTAAATAGTAACGAGAAAAGAAATATAAACATTATAAATATTTTGGAAATGATTATGTTTCAGATAACTACAAAGTTTTGACTCATTCATCAACTTTGGTTGGAAGAATATACACACCTTGTTGTTCTCTATACAGCCTAAAATCAAATTCTTGGAAATGAATTAATTATGATTCTTCTCATAGCATTTCACATTTAGATCCTGGAGTTTGCTCTAATGGGGCATTACATTGGATTGGTTGGATTGGAAGAAGACTTCTGTAACAGTAAGATCTTCATATATGATTGTTGCTTTCGATCTGAAAACTAAAGATTTTCGATATTACTCACCGCCCAGTAGATTGGCGAATGTGGATTTAAATTTGGGTGAGTTGGGTGGATGTTTATCTCTGAGCGGTCACTTCGACAGGATGCATTTTGAAACGTGGTTAATGAATGATTATGGAAATGAAAATTCGTGGTCTATGTTGTTTTCAATTGCCCAAAAAAAAAAAAAAAAGGGCTTACTTAAGAACAATAAGTTATTCAAAGAGCAAAGGAATTATCCTTTTTATGGAGATGAATGAGTTTCTCTTGTTTGATCTTAAGAACAATATTTCCCAGAATGTCAGCATTCCTGATGGTCTGTATATTTATTCTCCTAGAATCTTTGTAGCAAGTCCTGTTCGAATAAATGGAGGAAAGAACAAGAGCTTATTGAATCATTTATATGCAGCTGATTTTGATTTCTTATTTGTCATAAGACTCATAATGGAGCCTTGGAACTAACTTTTAGAGAGAGAGATAAGGAATTTTAGAACATTGAGATGGATAGATTATTTTTAGTTTCTTCTTTAATAAGTTGTTTATATGTTAGCTTTTTTTTTTTTGAATATAATGTCAAGATTCATATTTTTATGACATTTTTTTTAATATAATATCATCAAGAACTCATATTTTTATGACGTGAACTTATAGGATATTGACATTTTTTTTTCTTTTGATATATATATATATATATATACACAAGTGGTTGATTTCAAATAAAATAAAATAAAAAGTGGTTCGGTTATGCTCCGATTTAAACTACTTGTTTAACTCTAATAATCAGTTACAAAATGAGCTGCTATCCAATGAATGAATGATGTTTCATGAATCGAGGTTCGTTTCTTGTAATGGTCTTATACTCATTTCACATTATCGTGATAATAAGGATATATGCTCAATTAGGAATCTGTGTTAAGTTTACTTAGGAGGTTCACGTATTGCCTCATGATATCGAATGTATAGTGTGGTTTTGGATATGATTCTGTTTCAAATGACCACAAAATTTTGGCTCATGAATACACACTTCGTTGTTCGCTATACGACCTGTAATCAAATTCTCGAAAGTGGATTAATGATTCTTATTTTTCAGTTTCACATTGGATTCATGGAGGAAAGAACAGTAGGAAGCAAAAAGTAAGTAAGCGTGTAAAATTTCTATACATTTGATATTTTTGAGTTTCACATTGATACTTTATACATTTGATATCATTTCTAGATTAAATTCAAATAACGAGGAAAATACAAAATACTCCCCTATGTTATGCTAAATCTGCAAAAAACTACCATATGAAATTTTTATTGCGCCAAACTTCCTTCTGTTTTCAAGAACCCTGCAAAAAACACTCAATTTGTAAAAATTAGGTCGTTTTGAATCGACATATTTCAAGAAATAATTTTTAAAACACTTTAAGTTGGTCCCTACAACTTCACGTGATATATTTTTAAAATAATTTCTTGAAAAATGTCGATCCAAAACGACCTATTTTTAAAAAATTGAATTTTTTTACAGAGTTTTTTAAAAACACAAGGAAGTTTGGAGTAATAAAAATTTCACAGGGTAATTTCTTGGATAACACATTAAAGTTTTTGCATTTACCCCTCAAATAACTTTGCCGTCAAATTTTGCAGTCAAGTTTGAAGGCTAAAAGGAAGAAGTCAACCAGTAACCAATAACAAAATGGCAAAGTCATTACTAGGGGGTTTGTGGTAGGGAGATTTGCGGTGGAATTGGGCAATGATAATGGAGGGGAAATGGGGTTTAGAGCTTTTTTTTCTTAATCCCACTTTGCACTCTGAAAATGTATCAGTTTGACACTTTGTACTTTCGAAAAAAAATTAATATCATTTTACACACTGGGTGAATTTTAGGCTAAAATGCAAGGGTATTTTTGTCACTCCCTTCAAAAGTCAACATAAACTCCCTTAAAAAATGTACTAATGTGATATTCATGTGCAACTAATAGAGAAATCGACCATTACCTATTGAAATAACTCCCAAGCTCTCTCTCTCTCTCTCTCTCTCTCTCTCTCTCTCTCTCTCTCTCTCTCTCTCTCTCTCTCTCTCTCTCTCTCTCTCTCTCTCTATATATATATATATATATATGCTGTTACATAGACCTTCATATATTATATTTCGTATGTAACACAATTTTAATCAACTAAGTTAATTTTTATAGCTCACTAGAAGAAAAACATCAAAATTCGATGGATTTTCCGACAAATTTTTATCGCGGCAAAAATTGGGACTGATACAGTTTGCCGAAAAACATTGTGTCTGAATTTCTTTTAAAGAATTTTCAGTGACAAATATTTTCGACTATCATTCCAGTAGATTTCTTAGCGCCATATTTACTTATACTCCATCACTTATTACAAGATTTGTTTTACTTATTTATTGATATTATATTTTCTTATTTCAAGTTATATAAATATTCTTTTAGAATAATATTTTATATTTGGTCGAGTATTAATAAGTAAAGTATTTATTTATTTGCCCTCCAAAATTATTTTTAAAGAGTTATTTTAATGAGTAATGTTTCTATAATATTCTTAATTGTACATACATATCACATTATTATATTTTAGAGGGAATATATGTTGATTTTTTAAGGGAGTGACAAAATACCCTTTTTTTTTTACTTGAAATTGATTGAGGGTGGCAAGTGAAATATAATATATATTTTGAGTATGCAAAGTGTAATTGATTTTTTTCGAAGGTGCAAAGTGCCAAATTCAAATCATTTCGAGGGTGTAAACAACATCTTTTTTATTGGAAATGGGGCAAATAGGCTGCCCTATTTTGTTGAATGCCCTATTTTGTTTCAACGGGCAGAACTCTCTCTCACGTGCCCACCAGTGGCGGAGCTAGAATTTTTTTTCACCGGGGTCCTTATAAGATATCCACATTATAAAACTCGGACGGGTAATATTTAGCCAAATCAATAAGACTTTCTTTAATTATCAAAAAAAAAAAAAAAAAAATGAGACTTTCTTTAGTTGAAAGAAGAAAATGAATCATCTAGATTCAAGCAAGCAATACATATAAGCAACGTTGAGTTCACCTTAGTATATATAACGGCTACTCATTACCTGAAGTTGCATATCAACCACTTGATTAAATATCTCTACACGAAAACGATGTCCATTATGTATTCCTCAAGAATCAATTATAAACTAAAATTTCACAAGAAAATAACATCGTATTTTTAAGGAAATATATAATAAATCAATATATAATTAACGAATCAAAGTAAAGTTAATCTTTTATTCATAACTCTAATTTAGACCATATATATTATTAAATAATTCACTAGAATAAACATACATATTTCAGACCTTATGTCTTCCTCAAGAATCAATGGTTTTTCCTCTTAATATGAAAAACCCGAACCCAATTTTTTTTTTTTTTTTTGTACTTAGTATTTTTGTTTTGCACGTTTTGTTTAAAATAGGTTCTTTTGTGAGAATAGAGAAGAAATGAAATAAAGATTGATATGAAATTAAGTGACTATTGATATTTAAAAAGTGTCATTCCCTAAAAAATATTATTAGTGTTAAAGTATGATTCACATTACAAACTAAAAAAGAATATATTAGAATTTGAGTTAATGTCTACATTTTAACTCTTAACTTTATCAAGTTTTAATAAACATGGACCCCTTTTATTTAGAAATTCAATTTTAATTGGGGGTCCATTAGAAAAAATCATAAATTATTCTAAAATTTAATATAACTATATTAATATACCATATAAGATACATATATATACTTCTTGGAGCAAATTTGAGGGGGGTCCATGCACCCCCCTCCCTACAATGTGGCTTCGCCACTGGTGCCCACCATGTCTTTTTTTCTTTCAGCCCATGGAGACTTAACTGACACGTGGCAGTTCCTTTTAGTAAACTGACAGAATTGCTTTTTTTGAAACGATTAAGTGAGAATTTGTGTGATTTTTGAAATTTTGGTATGAATATTGAATATTCTCTAGTTCTACGGTACCAAAATTGAATTTTTGCCGCATTTTAACCCCCTCCTCATGAAAGTGTTGCACACACGCTCCAAAATGCGATTGCGACATCGTTTTGATATGAAAATGACTAATTTAACCCTACATTCACAAAATTTAATGGGAAAATTGGTATTTTACTAAACTACGTTGAGGAGAAGTAACAATTTTGCTACTTCTGCTAGGCCGTGATTTTGTTGATGTGGTCCATCAAACGTGGCCCTAACTTTTAGGGGCTGAACAGTTAGATTTTAACGATTGGGAGCTAAATGTGGAAAAAGGGTGTTGGAACGTGGGGCCAAACTATCCCTATATAATGGGAACTTCGCCTTTATGTGATATTGTCTGATGAGCATTTTACCTCCTTATGATATTACATAAGAGGCACTTCACCATCCCCCTTTGAAAATGCAAACACTAAGGACCGTTTGTTTGAGGGGAATGGAATCTGAATTTGGTAATCTGATTTACAGGAATTTGATTTCCAGGAATTTGATTTCCAGAAATAATATTCCATTATAACGTTTGGGTAACATTTGGAATTTGAGCCAGAAAATTTAACAAATTCCTTTTCTCATGTTTGGTAACAATAAGAAATGAAATTCATATTTAATAAGTTGACAAGAATACCCCTTACACATAAACTATATATAAAGTATATAGTATTGATTATAGTTTTATATATATATATATATATATATATATAAATTATCAAAATATAGTTTTAACATCGTAACAATTAAATCATTGATCAAAACATATTTATGTTCTAAAACAAACTATTGACTTAATAATTGGTAAAAACAATACCACTTGCACATGGAGATTAAGGTACTTTAAAATAATCAACATGAAATAAATCACATCTCCTTACAAATCTTGAAAAACTAAATAGTTTCGTCTAATAAAATCTCTTAAACAATAGATTCAAAGCAAATAAACATTCACATAAATTATTGGAATCGGCTGTCACCATGGAGTAAAAATTATATGCATAGTATACACAAACTCACGTTAATTTCTATAATTGTTTACAATATTCATCAATAGATTCAAAGCAAGGATTTAATTATATATATAAACTCTTGCAAGAATTACAAATATGATTCATCTAACCTGATGAAGATGAAGGAGAAAAACCCAGACAAAAAGAGAGAAGTGGTTATGGTGTCAAAGAGAATTCGTGAGAGAGAAAGAAGAATTAACGTGGAAAAAAATTGGGGCAATAATATCTTTTTTTATTTTAGTATCGAATCCCTTAGGAAAGGAATCAGAATACCATAGAAAATATGGGTTTCATATTCCTAGATTTTTGTTGCAATATTCCTAGTTCTAAGGAATATATTTCCTTTCCCAAAATCTGAAATTTTTTACCAAACTTAATTATGTCTTACCAAGCAATTTGATTACCAAATCTAGATTTCATTCCCATCAAACAAATGGGTCCTAAGAGGAATTTTATGTGCTTCTTTTACAAAAACACAGGGAGACATTTTGTTCTTTTATTTATTTAAGAAGAGAAACTTTGTTCTTTTATTTATTAAAGGAGAGAAACTCTCTCTTAACTGTAACACTGGGATCCCCTAACATTTTTTAAACAAACTTCGAGGTCCAGTATAGGTTCAGTTCTTTAGAAAATAAAATGGAAATGAATGGCTACGGTTCAAACAAAATTCATACTAATACTCTCAAGGGATCCTCAAGGTGACTCTTTGACAGTCACCTTAGTTGTTTGTTAATGTATTATTTAATTGTCGGGAAAGTGAAAAAAAATTTCTTTATGTTATTTGGATAGCAGGAAAGTAAATTAATAGTTTTCAGGAAAATTTTGTGAAAAAAAAAAATTTCCCACTAATTTGATGGGAACATTCTGAGAAAATTTTATAGTAAATTGCAAAATACCCCTTGTACTTTGTTTAACTATCAAAATCCCTCATTTGTGATTTTTTCTTACCAAAAAAAAAAACAAAAAAAACCCTTAAACGATTACTTATCTGAAGCTTAATTAAATTAAATCACTTGTACCCAAATTTGGTCATTGATGCCGCAAACATTGATGTGAAGAATTATGATGAATCTGGGCCATCCCCTTGTTGTCCACCGGTGAAGGCGAAGAAGATAAACAATTAATCTTTTTTTTTTTTTAAATTTGAAATTCCTTTTTCTTTTATTTAATTATATAAAATAATATTTTAACTTATTTTTAGAAAATAGACAGTGACATTAAGATATTTAATGATATCCAATTATGTTTGAAAAAATATAAATAAATTATAAGGAAAATATATATTTATATTTTATTAACAAATAAATTAACATTTGATTTACTATTATTAATATTTTTGTACTTGAGTTGATAAAAAAATCGAATATTATGTTAATGAATTTAATCTCATAGTTTCATTAATCCCTCCGTAAATTAATAATTAGTGAAAATTGATTTTTATGTCACAAGTGACCCCAACCGAAGAACTAAATCTCATAGTATCATTTGCCCCTCCATAAATCGATAATTAGTGAAATTTGATTTTTTTGTCACAAATGATCTCAAACGGAGAACTTAATCTCGTAGTATCATTAACCTTTCTATAAATAGATAATTATTGAAATTTGATGTTTTTAGTCACAAATTACCCCAAACGGAGAACTTAATCTTGTTGTAGGAACACCTCTGTAAATCCATTATTAGTGAAATTGGTCTTTTTTTTTTTTGGTCACAAATTACCTCAATTGGAGAACTAAATCTTGTGATATCATTAACCCCTCCATAAATCGGTAATTAGTGAAATTTGATGTTATTGATATATATTTAAATCACGAAGGGTTTAGTGTAACGTAACCAGCTAATAGACAATTTGATTGCAATAATGACCGAATCATTAATTATTTTTTTAAATTATCAATATATTTTCAAATTACGGGAGATTTAGTGTTCCATAACTATCTAATAGACAAAGTGATCGAAATAATGATCGAATCATCATTTTTTTTTAAATTATCGATATATTATCAAATTACGGAGTATTTAATGTTACATAACAATCTAATGGACAATTTGATCGAAATAATGACTTAATCATCAATTTTATTATAATTGTCTAATATTACATAACAATCTGATAAACAATTTGATCGAATAATGGACGAGTTATCAATTTTATTAAAATTATTGATATATTTTCAAATTACGAAAGACTTAGTGTTACGTAACTATTTAATAAACAATTTGATCAAAATAATAATCGGATCATAAATTTTATTAAAATTATGGATATATTTTGAAATTACGAATGATTTAGTGTTACATACAATCTAATGGACAATTTGATCGAAATAATGATCAAATCATTAATCGTTATAAATTTATAAATATATTTTCAAATTATGGAGATGTTGGTGTTAATAACTATCTATTAGACAATTTGATTGAAATAAAGCCTGGGTAATTATTTTTTAATTATCGATATATTTTCAAATTACGTAGGAGTAACTGTTAATAAAATATATTGGAGTAATTTCACAAAATATATTGATTTTATGTATTATTAAAATAATATTTTAATTTAAAAAAATAGATCAAAAACCAACCCACCCCTCCGTCAACCCCTTTCCGAAGTCGTCGGAACTGAATTAGGCAGAAAATCAATGTAATTCCAATAATCAACCAATTAAATATCAGATCTATGTTATTTGTATGTAAATATGTATGGTCTTTCTAATAGGTGCACTGTGCTGGTTTTAGAAGATGAATTTTTGTTGTGGACAAGGGGGAGAGAAAAAGAAATTAAACTTACTGGGGCAAATCGAATGAATGAAGAAATGTAAGGGGCATTTTATTCAGATTGGTGTGTACATTCATATTGGCTGGGTTATGGGTAGTACATAAACTATCAAAGATGGTTAAACTATTAAAATTATAAGTTGATTGGAATGTTAATACCGTATATGTCAGTAGATCCATCCTTCACATTTTGCTTTTGCCTGCTAATCTGCTAAAATAGGTTAACTAGTCAAATTAGAGACAATAATAGGGATATCAATGAAAATGGCTTAAATTATATCGATGAAAAAATAGATTAAATCTATAATAGAATCTAAATCAATGAAAATTGGTTATAATAAGTTAAATCGGTTAAAAAAATTATTTTGATCAAATGACAAAATTGGTTTAAAAGCGCGATAAATCGATCACACTTCACAAAGAATTTAAATTGATGAAATAAATGAAAAAATAAAAATAGATGAAATTGACTAAAAAATTATTAAATCGATCAAAACCATTAAAATTGATGAAAATTAGTGAAAACGAGTACTATTTTAAATCAATGAAAGATGGTGCCAGTTTAATAGGTCAAAATAGTTTAAATCAATAAAATTAGTAAAAAAATAAATAAAATCGATTAAAAATCAAGTTAAATAGATCGAGTTTGAATTGATGAAATTCAAAAAATATTGTACTCACCTACTGGTAATATAAAATCATAGAGAGAATTGCATTTTTGGTACAGAGCTATAGGTCAATTCCCACTTTTGATACTGAGCTTTATGGATCGAACACATTTGGTACATAAATTTAACAAATTGTGACACATTTGGTACAACCGTTAAAAATTGGCGTTAAGTGATGCCGTGGCAGTTAAGCATAATTGCAAAGTTGATGTCATTACTTATATTGACTGATAATTTTACCCCATAATATTTTAGGTTACCAAAAAAGCCCCACATCTCCAAATTTAGTGACGATTTTAATCCACATTGTTGTCAAATTTCAAAATTTAGTCGAATAAGACCACGTGAGGACCAATTTAAATATTTTACTTATTTTATTTAAATAACTAATTTGATTTATAAATAATATCAATAAATTAAATAATAATTTAACAAATATCACCAAAATTAAGGAAATATATTCTTTTTAAATATAAGATTTATATAATGGTATTAATATATTTAACATTTATTAAAATAATAAATTATATAGTTAAAAACTATTTAATATTTATTAAAATAATAAATAATAAATAATTTTTAAAAAAAAATTCCCAAACCCCACCCATCCCCTCTCCTCCCCTCCCCCAGTCGCATGTAAATTGGGGTAGGGTGGGGAGGGGGAGGGGAGGGGGTGGGTGGGTGGGGTTGGAATTTTTTTTTTAAAATTATAATTATTTATTACTTATTATTTTAATAAATATTAAATAGTTTTTAATTATATAATTTATTATTTTAATAAATAATAAATAGATTAATTCTTTATATAAATTTTATATTTAAAGAATATATTTTTTTAATTTTGGTGATATTTATGTTAAATTATTATTTAACTTATTAAAATTTTTTATAATTCAAATTAGTTATTTAAATAAAATAAGTAAAATATTCAAATTGGTCTAAACGTGGTCTTATTCGAGTAAATTTTGAAATTTGGCAACAATGTGGACTAAAATCGTCACTAAATTTGGAGATGTGGGGCTTTTTTGGTAACCTGAAATATTGTGGGGTAAAATTATCAATCAACATAAGTAATAGCATCAACTTTGCAATTAGACTTAACTGCCACGTCATCACTTAACGCCAATTTTTACCAGTTGTACCGAATGTGTCATAATTTTTTAAAGCTCTGTACCAAATGTGTTGGACCCATAAAACTCAGTACCAAAAGTGAAAATTGACCTATAACTCTGTACAAAAAATGCAATTCTCTCTCAAATCATATAATAACTCCTTTTAGGGTAATTTTGTCCATAAATATTTCATTTCATTTTTATAAATCTTACAAATAACCTTTGGGACAAAATTGAAAATTCTGGGATATCCCTAAAAAATCAAAGATAATGTAAAAAGGGTAATTGTAAGCAAGTGATAAATCTGGGAGAAATTATGTGATACAGAATACATGAGGGTTAATTTACCCTTGATTTTACTAATGCAAAAGGAGACAGGTTACTAACAAACATTAAATTTGGCATCTTGTTCTATAATAATAATAATACCATCACTTTCAGTAGCAAGTTGGCTTAAACAAACCATTTTTCTCACTATGTATCTATGTTATTTTATCGAAGTCTTCTCTGCAAGTTTCCATAGCCAGGCTGTGAGAAATATCAATTCCATTTACATAGACACAAGTTCACATTGTAACAGTATTCTAAAGCTTTAAGCAAATAAAATTATATTCTTCAGAGAAAAAAAAGAGAGGTGAGAGATGGCAACCGCCTACGCCGCTCTAGTTTCTTTTGTTAATCTCATCGAACAGATCCAGCTGCACCATGCTCATCGGCCAATTTTTGTGGAGGAACAATTGAAACAGATTGAACATCTCAAAGAGAAGGCGTGTTTCCTACAAGATTATCTAGATGGCTATTCGCATATGGGTAGCAATAAAGTACAAGATTTGCAGAGACGAATTGCGGATGCTTCTCATGAAGGAGAAGATATCATTGAATCATATGTAGTGGATCATATCAAGGCTCGATTTCCAAAAAAGTCTTCCAAACAAGTGTATGAAGTTGTAAAGAAAGTCATACGAGTTATCAAGGCTCGATCTCCAAAAAAGTCTTCCAAACAACTTTATGAAGCTGTAAAGAAAGTCATACAAGACATGGATTTGATCGCAAAAGAGATGATGGAGATTAAAGATCTGCAGCCCAACGATCTGACAAATGTTCACTCGTCAAGACCTCGTCCCACTATGAATGATCATGATACTATGGTGGGATTTGATAAACGTCTGCATCAGATCATGGACAAGCTTACCACACAACAAGCGGATCTTCAAATTATTCCAATCACTGGAATGGGCGGGATTGGTAAGACTACACTTGCTCATAATGTTTATGGCAATTCATTTATTGTGCGGCATTTTGATGTTCGTAGTTGGGTGACGGTATCTCAAGTGTATGATATAAAAGAAATGTTGTTAGAACTTCTACACAAGATTGGAATTCCTATTGAAGGAGAAGAAAATAGTGAATACCATCACTTAGGGTTAAAATTATTCCAACATTTATCAGGTAGGACTTATTTGATTATAATAGATGATTTGTGGAATACCGAAGCATGGGATAAGTTACATTCATTCTTCCCAAATAGAAAAGGAAGTCGAGTCATGGTAACTACTAGGCTAAAAGATGTTGCTAACTATGTCGGATCTAATAATCTTCATGAGATGGATCTTCTTGATGAAAATAAAAGTTGGACTCTACTTTGTAGAAAGGCATTTGGCGAAGAAGGTTGCCCTTATCCAGAATTGGAAGAAGTTGGAAATAGAATCGCAAGAAATTGTCAAGGATTGCCTCTATCAATTGCTGTAATTGGAGGAATCCTTGCAAAGTCCAATATGACACGAGAGTTCTGGGAGTATGTTGCCAATAATATAGATAAAATCACAAGTTCAGAAGGTACTGATTGCTTGGATATATTATTATTGAGTTATAGATATTTACCTATTTATTTACGACCATGTTTTCTCTACATGGGAGTTTATCCAGAAGATCATACTATTCGTGTCTCCGAGCTTATTAGACTTTGGGTAGCTGAGGGGTTTCTAAAACCTAACAAACTCAAAACCATGGAAGAGGTTGCAGAGGAGTACTTGAATGATCTTGTCGAAAGACATCTTATTATGGTTAATAGTCGAGGGACCCTTGGGAAAATGAAAACTTGCGGCATCCACGATCTAATGAAAGATTTGTGCCTAAGGGAATCTCATAAAGAGAAGTTTCTTTTGGTCAACAAAGGGCATAAGCTTCAAGATTTATCACAAATCATAGATGGCCAACGTCGCGTTGTTATTCCACAAGGCCCATTGCCATTGTATACAGGATTTCATGATCCCCTTCCATATGTCTTGCAATCAACATCAACATCACTGGTTCGTTCCCTGACGTATGAGCAACCATTAAAACTATCACGTAGGTCTAATTTCAAATTGTTGAGGGTATTCAACTTGTTTAAGGAAGATTATTACGAAGGTGTAGATGTTGATATCAACTTAGTTAACTTACGATACCTGCATTTATCTGGAAAAGCCCTTAGATCTGTTTATTTGGCACACCTACTGTGGAATCTACAAACATTAGTCATTCATAACAGATTTACAAAAGCAAACAAACATATGATACCTAATATTTGGAGGATGCAACATCTTAGACATCTAATTGGTGCAGAAATACATCTTCCTGATCCTCCGAGCGGTCAAACAGACGAGGTAGATGATTTTGTGTTAGAAAACCTACAAACACTCATGAAAGTAGTAGGTTTTAGATGTACTGAAGAGGTCCTGAAGAGAATACCCAACGTCAAGAAATTAAAAATAGGATATTGCCTCAACTTAACTACTTGTCAAGAGATAGGGTGTCAAGAAATTAAAAATAGGATATATCAAGAAATTTACTACTTGTCAAGAGATAGGGTGTCAAACTATTGCCTCAACAATATTGGTCGTCTGCATAAACTCCAATCACTAACTTGGGAGTTACCATTCCATATGATTTATGAGGACAGAGTTTCTTTCCAGAATTTTGTGCTTCCTGAATCGCTTAAGAAGTTGGCTTTAGACGGAGTCAATCAGTATAACTTGGATGATATTATAGCAACGATTGGAATGTTGCCCCAACTTGAAAAGCTCGAGTTGAACTATTTCTTGTCGGAAGAGGAGTGGAACCCAGTTGAGGGGCATTTCCTTTGCCTAAGAGTCTTGCAAATCAAAGATTTCAACGATTTGGTATACTGGAATGCAGACAGTATCCATTTCCCAGTCCTCGAGCGCCTTGATCTTTCAAGGATGGATAAACTAGAGGAGATTCCCTCTAGCATTGGAGATATAATGACACTTCAGTCAATTAAGTTAGATCGTTGTACAGATTCAGTTATTGCTTCAGCAAAAGATATATTGAAGGAACAACTGAACTCCGGCAACGAGAGTTTTCATCTAATCATATATTAAGGCATCAATTCATGTGAAGGTATTTTGAAATATAAGAAAAAACAGTAAGTTTATTCATTTCCAACTCCCATATTTATTACTACTCATAATTAGATGCCCCTCACATTTATCTTGATTCTCTAATTTATTCAAATGTGAAGTGATCAGCAGTGGCGGGATATGAATCAAAACAAATATATATGCTAGGTAAATTATTCTCTATCTATAGAATATAAATTAATTTCTTAAGATTTATATTTTTCTCAATTTTGTAAGACTTGAGTTTTTTGTTTAGATTAATGTCAGACTCAGAAGCCTTATAATTTTTTTTGTTTGTTTGAATCAAGGAAGCATTATTGCTCAGGGACTATATTTCTAGGCGACACAGTTTGATTTGGTTTAAGAATTGTTGTATTGCAATTTATTATTATTATTATTTTTGAATAATTTGTTTTGTTTTGTTTATTGTTGCACAAGTTCAACTTCATTTGTTCCTTAAAACTGTTTGCATTCGAGTGAAACAAACTTGTACTTGGCTTAATGTGAGATATTTGTTGGGAAAATTCTTACATACACCGGGTTTGATAAACCCAAAGTAACTACAAGACAAGTGCAATACACTTGCTTTGGGATTGGATGTAACTTCCAGGAGAGCGATCGATCACAAAGCTAGTGCATACACTTGCTTGGTGGTTGGATGGATTTGACCATGCCAGGCTTGGACAAACTTTTTCCGCATTTGTTGTATGATGTTCTTCTATATTGTGCTTGCTCTTGATTTTTATGGTTGTCCCAGGATTTGTCTCCAATATTTTCTCACAATAGTTCCATAGTTTTGCAGCCCCGTTTTTTGTTAATTTGTGCCATTTTCTAGTTTGGCAGCCCCGTTTTTGTTAATTTGAGAGGTTTGGTTTTTTCTTAATTTGATGGAGTTAAGTGTTAATTTGGTGTTTACCCCCTAAAGTATCAATTATAACACTAACCCCCTTGTGTTACAATTTCCTAGTTTTTATTCCAAAAATACCCTCACCCCTTACACAAATAATAAATTTCTTTATTAAAAATAAATGTGTCTCTTTATTATTTATGAATCCATTTATCCACTAAATAATAATATGTTTTAATTTCTTCCTTTGATTTTGTTTCCTTTGGTTTTATGGTCTCAAAATTTTCTTTATATTCATCTCATTTTTTCTTTATTTTGTGTTTCAGTTTTTTTTATTTCTATATCAAATTTTTCTTTATATTTTTTTTGAGTTTTTATTTGGTGATAATTATCTCATTTATATTCCGTACAAATTATTATTAAAAATGTTGATTAATTCTTCTTAAATAGATTATTTTTTTCGCAAAATTCAAGTTTAACACCAAATAATTATGTTTAAATTTCTTCATTCCTTTATAAAAAAAAAATCTTTATTAATTATGAATTCATAAATCCACCACCAAACAATATTATGTTTCAATTTCTTCATTTCTTTTGTTTCCTTCAGTTATTAAAAAATGAGATAAAAATGAAGAAAAAAAAATTTGAGATCGAATAAAGGAAGGTAGCCAAAGAAATGAAGAAAATAAAACATAATATTTGTTTCGTGGATATATGAATTCATAATTATAAAGATATAATTTTATTTTGATAAATTAATAAATAAATTATTATTTATGAAAGGAGTGGGGATATTTTCGGAATAAATACTACAAAATTATATTCACCCTTCTGTTAATTCTTTGTTGTCGGATTCATCCAAATTTCTAGATAAAAGACTTTCGTTATTCAAAGTCATTATTACAGCAAGAAGAAGAACTAAAAGAGACACCAGTGTTGTTTTCAATTCTGAATTCAGACTACAATTCACATTAAACAAAGATTATAACTGCGGACAAATTTGTTGTACAACTCGTTTGCACATTCCCAGGGCTGAATATCGAATTGGAGGAAGTCGATTTTCGACATTTGTGAATTTTTGTTTAAGAATTACCAAAACTACAATTCTGAATGAAAATTCATGTGGGTAATGTGAGACGATAAAATGTAATAACTTTACAAAGTAATAAAATTTATTTTTACAAATTTCACAACAAACAAATTTTATAAAAAAAACAATATCAGGTCACTACACAGAATCACAACAAGCAATAAATACAGACATATTGCATACATAACCATGAAAATTAACCAGCACAAATGGTCAGTATCTATTGCTCCATTTCAATACAAACACTTTACTAGAATCTTAGCTTCCAACAACTAATTACTTCAAAAAAAAACTAATTATTTCAATTTATCAACACACTAGAACCAAGTTGCCTTTGTTTTGCTGCTAAAAAGAAAAAGACTTTTAGTGTACATCTCCATCTATATTCACAAGCTTCTTCTACCCAGTTCTTTCACCATATTCTTCCAAGTATACGCGTTTTCTGCAAAACTGATCCAAAATACATATAAATTTACAGAAAAAATTGGCTCTCATAATTTTTTTTGTGGAAATGCACCTTTTGGCAAAAGAGGAGGTATGTATGCAACTCACTACATTTTACAAGCTTACAGATGACTAATGACATTTTTAACTTGAAATTTCAAATATGCCCTTGGTCAACATTTTTAGATTCCGACCCAATTTCATGGACAAACATGTCCACCTAAGGGGTAATTGTAGAAGGGTTGTCACTTGTAATTGTACAGAGTTGATAAATCAGTACTAGTTTTGGTAATTCCCTGAACATGATGGCGTCCCTAGTAATTTGACCATAAGTAAGGGGTAGTTTGGGTAATTTTTGCATTTTTATTCTTCATAACCAAGAAGCTAGTTAGAGTAATAAAATGAAGGAAAGACTCACCACACTAAGTTCGACTCTTGATCAGCTTAAGGGAGGAGATTCAGGCTTGGAACCAAAAAAGGAAGAAAAGGACATCGTATCTTATTTTGGTATAGCCACAGAGTTAAGAGGAGCAGTTGAAAGCCTTCTCATTTCCTTGAAATACCCATTTTGGCGTCCAGAGTAAGAACGTGGTGTTTGGAGCTCCGGAGTTGCACTTCCAATTGTATTCCTACGTGGCGAGGGAGTCACAGATCCATTTCCATTTGCTCCGTACCCATTTTGGCTTCGTACGGCTTCTCCTTGGACTTGGTTTTGAACCGTATATAGATTCTTTTTCAGCCAGTAACATGTCTTTAAGTTTCTTTTGATCCTGTGTTAAAGAAAAGAAAAGGGAATGAAATCGTTAAGAGATAATAAATAGGACTAAATGTATTTCATTTCTAATAGCTATTATACGTTTGGACGAGTGCTCGTGCAATATGATATCAGACCCAAACCAAGAAGAGTCTTATTATAATACTCTTTGTCAAACGTTTGTACAAATTAGTTCCATGAGTTAGTCATCTGTAAAAGAATACCGTGTAAACTTGAGGGCCATGTTAGAGACTAAAATAATTTGGTTTACAATTTCTCAAAATCATAGCAAGTAATTCGTTTAGATTTTTGGTTTAAATCAAAGGAGTCAAGCCCATTTTTAAGTTAAACCAAAACTTGGCCGCAAAAAAAATGAAAAAAATGCGAAGTTCAAACATCAAGGATAACCAATCTGTAAACACAAAACTTTACTCAAGACTAATGAAATTAGAAAAAATGAATTACCCTAGCTCGTTTCTTCTCATCCTCCTTCTTTTGTCGTCTACTTTGCTAATAACCATCCAAGATAGATACTAAACGCACCTGCACAAATATAGCTAGTGGACTCAAACCAAAGGCGAATTTAATCAAAAAGTTCAAACTGCTTTTGGAAAAAAGTTAAATTACTCACCCCATCATAAAGAAACAGCTTTTGTTTCTCACGCTCCCATGCTAAAGTCTTGTTTATATTAGACTATCAACCATAACTGAAAATCAAAGATTACTTTATTTACAAAAATGTAAATAGCCAAGAAAGCAAAGCAAAAGATATAGCTAAAGCTCTTATTATTTTACCTGGAATTTTATTAACAGTAATTCTAGCTCGCTCTGCACGTTTCAAGTTTATATGCACACCTCTTCCAGCACTATAACGATTCTCATCCTGATTATCAACGAGAGCAATTAAATGAATGCTAGAAACGGAAATTATAGTTTGAACATAATATCTTGTGATCCTCTTTTATTCGAGCTCATTAACTTACTTTATTATAATCTTCAAGCCAATTTTCCTCATTGCAAGCAGAGAGCCATTTGTCTATCCTATCCATTATTTCTCCACGGCTCAAAGCTTCATCTTTGGCTTTGTATATTTGCGACTCAATGTTAGCCAAGAGTTCACATGGATCCACCAAACCTACATACAAAACAAGTTCTAAGCTACACCAAAAATCGAGACTAGGAAAGCATCCTTAAGACCGAGATTAATTACCGGAATCTATCATAGCATTAGTTTTATCCGGAGCTGTGCTTGAATCAAGCTGAATGTGTGTTTTGCAACATATATCATCTAACTCCGACTTCTTCATCATAACAAGTTCCTTCATCCTATTTGCTTTCAATTTAGTGAGCCTCTCAACCTCTCCCGATAGCTGTCAAAATTTAATATTACTCACTATGTTTGGTTCTTGAATTTCAGCGAGGAAAACTATAAAAAAAACATATAACACTGAAAGAGAGCTTTTCAATGATGTACCTTTTCAATGATCTCCAATGAGAGAGAGCTTGGTTGCACGATTTCTGATTCTTGGAAACCAAGAATAGATGTAATCCTTAAGAAGTTGACCTTTTCTTCTTTTCGTGTGTACATCAATTTCCATAGTTCAAATAGAGATCCAGCTACATCATTAAGCTGAAATAGCAATAGACTTAAAATTAGCACAAAAATTGAATTTTAAACATGATATTAAATTGGAAGGGCACAATCAATACCTTTTGAAATTGAATTTTTCTCTCTGTTTTTAACCTTGTGATAGCTTGATCAAGTCCCTCTAATGTGCTGTCTCTTATATTCGTGACTTGTTTTGGGCTTGAATCATGCAAGCTAGGATGCACATCATTCTCGATTTTTCCAAAATCCAAACATAACACACTGCTCAATGTATGAATTTCAAAAAAATATATATATTATAAGGAATAAATTATATTTGAAAAATATAAATAAATTATAAGGAATATATATATTTATATTTTATTAACAAAAAAATTAACATTTGATTTACTATTATTAATATTTTTGTACTTGAGTTGATAAAAAATCGAATATTATGTTAGTGAATTTAATCTCATAGTTTCATTAATCTCTCCGTAAATTAATAATTAGTGAAAATTGATTTTTATGTCACAAGTGACCCCAACCGATGAACTAAATCTCATAGTATCATTTGCCCCTCCATAAATCAATAATTAGTGAAATTTGATTTTTCTTTCACAAATGATCTCAAACGGAGAACTTAATCTCGTAGTATCATTAACCTTTCTATAAATAGATAATTATTGAAATTTGATGTGATTAGTAACAAATTACCCCAAACGGAGAATTTAATCTCGTTGTAGGAACGCCTCTGTAAATCCATTATTAGTGAAATTGGCTTTTTTTTTGGTCACAAATGACCTCAATTGGAGAACTAAATCTTGTGATATCATTAACCCCTTCATAAATCGATAATTAGTGAAATTTGATGTTACTGATATATATATTTAAATCACGAAGGGCTTAGTGTAACGTAACCAGCTAATAGACAATTTGATTGCAATAATGACCAAATTATTATTTTTTAAAATTATCGATATATTTTCAAATTACGGGATATTTGGTGTTCCATAACTATCTAATAGACAATGTGATCGAAATAATGATCGAATCATCATTTTTTTTAAATTATCGATATATTTTCAAATTACGGAGTATTTAATGTTACATAACAATCTAATTGACAACTTGATCAAAATAATGTCATAATCATCAATTTTATTATAATTGTCTAATATTACATAACAGCGAAAATAAAACAAACAGCCTCTTTGTACTAAAATGACCAGGACAACAACCTCTTGGTAGATAGGGCACTTTCTCTTCTTAGCGTCGGATCTACTTTCCTTTCTTCCCGGAATACTAAGACAATCGCCCTTCCTTGCTTGAAAAAGGAAAAGAAAAGTCGGAAGAGGAACTTTTTCCAATATTCTAGGCACCTAACAGCCAGCAGGGGATGAAATAAAAGTGGATTCCAGGCATCTAGCATTTGTCCTGAGAACAGCTCCTTCTCCTCAGAGTCAAACAAGCAATCTGATAAACAATGTGATCGAATAATGGCCGAATCATCAATTTTATTAAAATTATTGATATATTTTAAAATTACGAAAGACTTAGTGTTACGTAACTATTTAATAAACAGTTTGATCAAAATAATAATCGGATCATAAATTTTATTAAAATTATGGATATATTTTGAAATTACGAATGATTTAGTGTTACATACAATCTAATGGACAATTTGGTCGAAATAATGATCAAATCATTAATCGTTATAAATTTATCAATATATTTTCAAGTTATGGAGATGTTGGTGTTAAATAACTATCTATTAGACAATTTGATTGAAATAAAGCCTGGATAATTATTTTTTAATTATCGATATATTTTCAAATTACGGAGGAGTAACTGTTAATAAAATATATTGGAGTAATTTCACAAAATATATTGATGTTCTGTATTATTAAAACAATATTTTAATTTAAAAAAATAGATCAAAAACCAACCCACCCTCTCCGTCAACCCCTTTCCGAAGTCGTCGGAACTGAATTTGGCAGAAAATCAATGTAATTCCAATAATCAACCAATTAATTATCAGATCTATGTTATTTGTATGTAAATATCAATTCATATTCAATTCATATTCAATTCCATTTACATAGACAAAAGTTCACATTGTAACACTATTCTAAAGCTTTAAGCAAATACTACTTATATACTTCAGAGAAAAAGAAGAGAGGTGAGAGATGGCAACCGCCTACGCCGCTCTAGTTTCTCTTGTTAATCTCATCGAACAGATCCAGCTGCACCATGGTCGTCGGTCAATTTTTGTGGAGGAAAAATTGAAAGAGATTGAACATCTCAAAGAGAAGGCGTGTTTCCTACAAGATTATCTAGATGGCTATTCGAATATGGGTGGCAATAAAGTACAAGATTTGCAGAGACGAATTGCGGATGCTTCTCATGAAGGAGAAGATATCATTGAATCATATGTAGTGGATCATATCAAGGCTCGATTTCCAAAAAAGTCTTCCAAACAAGTGTATGAAGTTGTAAAGAAAGTCATACGAGTTATCAAGGCTCGATCTCCAAAAAAGTCTTCCAAACAACTTTATGAAGCTGTAAAGAAAGTCATACAAGACATGGATTTGATCGCAAAAGAGATGATGGAGATTAAAGATCTGCAGCCCAACGATCTGACAAATGTTCACTCGTCAAGACCTCGTCCCACTATGAATGATCATGATACTATGGTGGGATTTGATAAACGTCTGCATCAGATCATGGACAAGCTTACCACACAACAAGCGGATCTTCAAATTATTCCAATCACTGGAATGGGCGGGATTGGTAAGACTACACTTGCTCATAATGTTTATGGCAATTCATTTATTGTGCGGCATTTTGATGTTCGTAGTTGGGTGACGGTATCTCAAGTGTATGATATAAAAGAAATGTTGTTAGAACTTCTACACAAGATTGGAATTCCTATTGAAGGAGAAGAAAATAGTGAATACCATCACTTAGGGTTAAAATTATTCCAACATTTATCAGGTAGGACTTATTTGATTATAATAGATGATTTGTGGAATACCGAAGCATGGGATAAGTTACATTCATTCTTCCCAAATAGAAAAGGAAGTCGAGTCATGGTAACTACTAGGCTAAAAGATGTTGCTAACTATGTCGGATCTAATAATCTTCATGAGATGGATCTTCTTGATGAAAATAAAAGTTGGACTCTACTTTGTAGAAAGGCATTTGGCGAAGAAGGTTGCCCTTATCCAGAATTGGAAGAAGTTGGAAATAGAATCGCAAGAAATTGTCAAGGATTGCCTCTATCAATTGCTGTAATTGGAGGAATCCTTGCAAAGTCCAATATGACACGAGAGTTCTGGGAGTATGTTGCCAATAATATAGATAAAATCACAAGTTCAGAAGGTACTGATTGCTTGGATATATTATTATTGAGTTATAGATATTTACCTATTTATTTACGACCATGTTTTCTCTACATGGGAGTTTATCCAGAAGATCATACTATTCGTGTCTCCGAGCTTATTAGACTTTGGGTAGCTGAGGGGTTTCTAAAACCTAACAAACTCAAAACCATGGAAGAGGTTGCAGAGGAGTACTTGAATGATCTTGTCGAAAGACATCTTATTATGGTTAATAGTCAAGGGACGGGAAAATGAAAACTTGCGGCATCCACGATATCATGAGAGATTTGTGCCTAAGGGAATCTCATAAAGAGAAGTTTCTTCTGGTCAACAAAGGGCATAAGCTTCAAGATTTATCACAAATCATAGACGGCCAACGTCGCGTTGTTATTCCACAAGGCCCATTGCCATTGTATACCGGATTTCATGATCCCCTTACAGCTGTCTTGCAATCAACATCACTGGTTCGTTCCCTGACGTATGAACAACCATTAAAACTATCACGTAGGTCTAATTTCAAATTGTTGAGGGTATTCAACTTGTTTAAGGAAGATTATTACGATGGTGTAGATGTTGATATCAACTTAGTTAACTTACGATACCTGCATTTATCTGGAAAAGCCCTTAGATCTGTTTATTTGGCACACCGACTGTGGAATCTACAAACATTAGTCATCCATAACAGTTGTCCAGGAATAGGCGAACATATAACACCGAATATTTGGAGGATGCAACATCTTAGACATCTAATTGGTGCAGAAATACATCTTCCTGATCCTCCGAGCGGTCAAACAGACGAGGTAGATGATTTTGTGTAAGAAAACCTACAAACACTCATGAAAGTAGTAGGCTTAGATGTACTGAAGGGGTCCTGAAGAGAATCCCCAACGTCAAGAAATTAAAAATAGGATATATCAAGAAATTAACTACTTGTCAAGAGATAGGGTGTCACACTATTGCCTCAACAATATTGGTCGTCTGCATAAACTCCAATCACTAATTTGGGAATTACCATTCCATATGATTTATGAGGACGGAGTTTCTTTCCAGAATTTTGTGTTTCCTGAATCGCTTAAGAATTTGGCTTTAGACGGAGCCAATCATTATAACTTGGATGATATTATAGCAACGATTGGAATGTTGCCCCAACTTGAAAAGCTCGAGTTGAAAAAGTTCTTGTCGGAAGAGGAGTGGAACCCAGTTGAGGGGCATTTCCTTCGCCTAAGAGTCTTGCAAATCAAAGGTTTCGACGATCTGGTATACTAGACAGCAGACAGTATCCATTTCCCAGTCCTCGAGTGCCTTGATCTTTCAAATATGGATAAACTGGAGGAGATTCCCTCTGGCATTGGAGATATAAATACACTTCAGTCAATTGAGTTATATCGTTGTACAGATTCAGTTGTTGCTTCAGCAAAAGATATATGGAAGGAACAACTCAACAACGGCAACGAGAGTTTTCGTCTAACCATATATCGAACCATATATCAAGGCATCAATTCATGTGAAGGTATTTTGAAATACAAGAAAAAACAGTAAGCTTATTCATTTCCAACTCCCAGATTTATTACTACTCATAATTGGATGCCCCTCACATTTATCTTGATTCTCTAATTTATTCAGATGTGAAGTGATCAGTGGTGGCGGGATATGAATCAACACACACACATGTATATATATATATATATATATATACATATACTAGGTTAATTATTCTCTATCTATAGAATATAAATTAATTTCTTAAGATTTATATTTTTCTCAATTTTGTAAGACTTGAGTTTTTTGTTACAGATTAATTTTAGACTCTGAAGCCTTATAATTTTTTTTGTTTTTTTAAATAAAGGAAGCATTATTGCTCGGGGACTATATTTCTAGGTGACACAGTTTGATTTGGTTTAAGAATTGTTGTATTGCAATTTATTACTATTATTTTTTTTGAATAATTCGTTTTGGTTTGTGAATTGTTGCACAAGTTCAACTTCATTTGTTCCTTAAAACTGTTTGCATTCGAGTGAAACAAACTTGTATTTGGCTTAATGTGAGATATTTGTTGGAAAAATTCTTACATACACCGGGTTTGATAGAACCCAAAGTAATTACAAGACAAGTGCAATACACTTGCTTTGGGATTGGATGTAACTTCCAGGAGAGTGATCGATCACAAAGCTAGTGCATACACTTGCTTGGTGGTTGGATGGGTTTGGCCAAGCCAGGCTTGGACAAACTTTTTCCGCATTTGTTGTATGATGTTCTTCTATATTGTGCTTGCTCTTGATTTTTATGGTTGTCCCAGGATTTGTCTCCAATATTTCCTCACAATAGTTCCATAGTTTTGCATATTGCTCAATCTTTGTGCCATTGTCTAGTTTGGCAGCCCCGTTTTTGTTAATTTGAGAGGTTTGGTTTTTTCTTAATTTGATGGAGTTAAGTGTTAATTTGGTGTTTACCCCCTAAAGTATCAATTATAACACTTACACCCTTGTGTTACAATTTCCTAGTTTTTATTCCAAAAATACCCCCACCCCTTACATAAATAATAAATTTCTTTATTAAAAATAAATGTGTCTCTTAATTATTTATGAATCCATTTATCCACTAAAAATCAGTTTCATATAACCATTGATCAATTTGACTCAACAAAATGTGTCACATGGCAAAGGATCAAAAGAAGATGGACCAAAGAAGATGGACATTTAAATATTTGATATTTATGAAGGTCCAACAAAGAAATAACTTAATGAGAAGTAACATGAAATTCATGGACAATAAAAGCAACCAGGAAAGGTACTTGTCATGTCCTAATAGTTTATTCTTATTATACTCAGACGAGAGGTTGCACGAATACATGTACAAAATAGTAACGAGAAAAGAAATATAAACATTATAAATATTGAATAATGGAAACATAGAAAAGAGATGCTTCAAAGTATGAAAAATAAACTTATAATATATGGTAATGTTTATCAACTCCTAAATATTATATACAAAAACTATCAAGTTATACTTAGGTAAGACGTAAATAGCTTTAGAAAATTAAATATATTGAATGCTTGAAGACAGTTTATTTACCGGAGAATGAACATTAATATCTCCAAGAGTAGCCATAAGCATAGCGAGCTCTGCTTCTTTTGCAGCAATAGACTGATGAAGACAAGCTTTGGTATTTGTAGCCTCGTCAACCTTTCTTCTGTAGATATCTAAGCACTCTTGCTCAAGCTTCATTAACATTCGATCTTTATCAGCTTCAGATTCACCAATTTCACTCCATATTTGCTGCTCGTTAGAAGAATACATTAAGAAAACTTTGGGTGTTCAGAATCCCACGCATATAATCTTATCCTAAAAAGCTAGATATGTGTTCTTTAGAAAGTAGAAACTAACATGAAGGGACTTAAAATTTAAGATTAACGGTGGCAAAATAATAATATTTAAGGTAATTTAACTTTTCCAAATCCGCAGGAACAGGGCATAATGAAGAGGGAGAAGAATCATGGTTAGCATGAAATACGGAGAGAAGACTTATTTTTCTATTTTAACTTTTAGGGGGAAAATGCAGGATACTCTCCAGTGTTATGTTAAACTTGCAAGAAACTACTCTGTGAAATTTTTTTGTGCAAAACTTTCTTTTGCTTTCATAAACCCGGAAAAAATCACCCAATTTGCTAAAAATCGTTCACTTTAGATCGATATATTTTAAGAAATAATTTTTAAAACACTTCAAGTTGGTCCCTACAACTTCACGTGATATATTTTTAATATTTCTTGAATTTTTGCAGGATTTTTGATAACACAAGGAAGTTCGATGCAATAAAATTTTCACAGAGTAGTTTCTTGTAGCTTTAGCATAACACAAGGGAATATTTCGCATTTACCCCAACTTTTAGCTTTGTTAAGTGATTTTACAATTTCTTTGGGTAATTATATAAATCACTTTTAATTAAGTTGTTATATATATATTACTAATTGGTGTGACATTAATTTATAACAGCAAATCCATTCCGAGTTAGATTTAAATATAATGTTTGCAGTTCCTTAGTTTCTACTAAATCTAGTTGAATTTGCAAGCATTTTAAAAAGGCCTTACTTAAGAACAATAAGTTATTCAAAGAGCAAAGGAATTGTCCTTTTTGTGGAGATGAATGAGTTTCTCTTGATTGATCTTAAGAACAATACTTTTTAGAATGTCAGCATTCTTGATAGTCTATATATTTATTCTCCTAGAATCTTTGTAGCAAGTCTTATTCGAACAAATGCAGGAAAGAACAAGAGGGAATTAAGCGGATAATAATAATAATTAAGCGATGTAAATAAATTCTTACAAATATATTGAGTTGTTTCTGAAAGCTTATTGAATCCTTTATATGCAGCTGATTTTGATTTCTGATTTGTCATAAGACTCATAATTTAGCCTTGAAACTACCTTTTAGAGAGATAGATAAGGAATTTTAGAACATTGAGATGGATAGATTATTTTTAATTTCTTCTTTAATAAGTAGTTTATATGTTAACTTTTTTTTTTTTTTTTTTTTTTTTTTTTTTTTTTTTTTTATATATATAGTGTCAAGTATTCATATTTTTATGACATGGTGATATATAACTTATAGGATATTGACATTTTCTTTTTTTGCTTTTGATCATATATATATATATATACACGAGTTGTTGATTTCAAATAAAAAATATACTGTGGTTTGGTTATGCTCCAATTTAAATTACTTGTTTAACTCTAATAATCAGTCACATAATGGAATGAGATGCTACCCAAAGAATGAATGGTGTTTCATGAATTGAGGTTCGTTTAATGTAATGGTCTAATACTTGTTTTGCATTATCGTGATAATAAGGATATGTGCTCAATTAGGAATCCGTGTTAAGTTAACTCAGGAGGTTCACGTTTTGTCGTATGACATCGAATGTATAGTGTGATTTTGAATATGATTTTGTTTTAGATAACCACAAAGTTTCAACTCATGAATACATACCTTGTTGTTCATTGTACAGCCTGAAATCAAATTCTCGAAAGCAGATTAATGATTATTCACATTGAAGGAAATAACAGTAGGGAAGCAAAAAGTAATTAAGCGTTGTAAAATTCATTCCTATAAATTTTGTTTGTCATAACAATGTCTCCTTATTCTCTATTTCTTTTACATAATACTCCTTAGCCTAATTTCACGATATGATTATCATCTCATTTACATAAGATGTATTGTTTATAACATTTTATCTAATTTACTTTAACATGTTATCAATTGCATATAGTCACGTGTTACAATGTTCAAACATGATTTGATATTCTTATATATTTGATATCATTTTTAGGTTAAATTCAAATAATTTTGCAGTCAAACTCTACGTGGACAAAGTTTGAATCATTCAATTATCCTTTTTTTTTTTTAACTTATCAATTCAAATTTTAAGAGCTATCAATTGACGAATGTTTTTCAAGTTCGACCTATGTACCATATATAATAATAAATAAGATTGAAACGACCTTTTGATAGTTGAATTGAATTCTCAAATAATTCAAATTGAATTTTAATCTTATCGAAAAGAAAAACAGAAGAAGAAGCACGCTTAGCCCACTAACATTTCTTAAACATTTTCCCAAGGCCCAATATAAATTTGATTTTGATTCGAATTCGGCTCGATTCATTATAAATTTTATAGATTTGATTCATTTATGAAAATTCATTTTTCAGTATATGTGGAACGAATATGAATCTAAGTCGAACGATCTGTTAAGAATCCATATCAGATAATAAAAAAAAAGTTTGTATAGACATAATATTTAATGAAAGCAAGTAACATTAATATACATTTACTATCGGCTTAAAAGATAGTAGTTTAATAAACCATTCATATATAATTTCTTTCTGAAAATATGAATTTTAGTTAAGAAAGTTAGAACATGGAAGCTAAATTAAATAAATTCATAAAATTAACAAACATGTTTTAAGTTAATATATTGGTATAAATTTTAATGTGGTGATTTTAGGATTAAAAATTTTCCAATATCCAGCTGAATATGATCAAAATTCGTAGGACTTATAAGATTTAAATTTGAGCAAGATTCGGATCTGAATCTGACATAAATAAAGTAAGATCTGGATTGACCATTAACAATCATACTTATAACTATAAATTGTGTTGGATAAGGATGAAGATGAAGGCAGTGAAGACAAAATAATAAGGGAGGTTTTGATGCATTCCAAAACTTCAAAATCTGCTAAGTATGGAGTAACTTAGCTGATGATCCCTTTGGAAGAATTTTGACTAAGTAAAAGAAGACATCAGAAGAGTCAAAATTTTCAAGGTCCAAGACTTCTGATCCGCTGAAGGAAAGTTATCAGACTGATGAAGATCAGCCGACTCAAATCAGATTTGTTCAAGATTGAGATCAGCTTAGTTCGCCATCAGACTTGCACTTCCGTCAGCCAAGTGGAAAGGATCATAAAGTCTTCCCAACGGTAATAAATGCCCCTGGAAATAATAAATGCTGAAGTACGAGGATATTAAAGACAAATGATTGAAGAATTGCTTCGCATCAGCTGGGTGCATTTAATGCTGCCTGCAGAATAGTACTGTCTACAGTACGGACAGACTGCAAAAGAGCCGTTCGCGAATTTTAAGGACCAGTACTCGAGGAATTTGAATCTTGTCTCTCTTCAACGGACATTTTTCAAATCTCAAGTATAAATAGCTGAAAGAGACGATCGAAGAGAAGATATGCAACACAATCTCTGAGAAATTTTCGAAGCAAAATTCTTTAAGTCTCAAGAACAGCTCACTCATCAGCTTAGTCATTTGTTGACGAAAAGCGAAGTTGAAGAACAAAGATAAATACATCTTCTGAGTGATTTTGTAAACAGAGTGTTGTGAGAAGTAGATATCCATCTAAGTGAGTGATATTACTTCAGAGAGTAGGATTTCTTTGTGATTTCTTACTGTGCACTTACGGCCTGTTCATTTGTTGATCGGCGTAAGCAGAGTGTACTGGTTACTTTGTGTTTCTAGTATAACCCAAGATCTTTGTGACTTGGACGAGTAGATTAAAGGATATTTACATCCATATAACCACTATAAAAATTACTTGTATTTTTACATTGCTTTCAAACTTGCATATTTTCTTATTGCATAAAAACAAGTTAAGTTAGCTGTTTGAAAAATACTCAAAAAGGAGTTTATAAAACTGGGGACACATTTTTCAAACTACTGAGAATACTTGTGAAAAACACTTTGAAAAATCCGCTGCAAGTACTCTAAGTATTAAAACTGATTTTAACAAAATCAGCTAAGTATTTATCAGACGAGCGGTCATCAAACCTGTTCAAAGATTTGTTCGCGAACAGACTTATAACTTACTACTCTGATCAGCTTAGTCTGCTCACTGTTAGAGAAAAAGTTTTATAGTTAAAATCGAAAGAAAATTTTAAAGAGGTTTATTCACCCCCCCTCTAAACCTCATCTGACCACTTGGGACCAACAAGTGGTATCAGAGCAGGTGGTTCATTTGAATCAGCTGCCTGATCAACGAGATTGATCCAAGTGTTTTTCAAAGGTTTTCAAAACATTTCAAAAGAGCATCTTTTTGAAAAATTAAACTTTTTGAAAAATGGACTGTATCAGCCATGTTACCCACATTGATGGTATGTCGTTTGAAGACTGGAAGATCAGAATGGAGATCTTCTTAGCTGCCTACAATGACAACATGTATACATGTATCATAAAAGGTCCATTCAAATTCACCAAGACCATTATAGTTGACGAAGCTGAACTGGTGGTGGAAAAAGATCTGACAGAGATGACAGCTGAAGAAATAAAGCTGTTCAATCTGGATAAAGTTGGCCGTTTCATCATGACCAAAGCCCTGGACAATGATCGGTTTGACAAAGTCAAACATTGCAAAACTGCAAAGGAGATGTGGGACAAGATTCGTGACATGAGCGAAGGAAACGACGCCATCAAAGAGCATCAGCTGAGTGTTGCTCTGGAAAAGCTGGACAACTTCAAGATGAAGTTTGCGGAAACCATTGACCAGATGGATACAAGGTTTACGAGGACGTTGAATGAAGTGTTAAAACTTGGAAAAACCTTTACGGACAAGGAGATAACCGTCAGAGTTCTAAAGGCTCTACCTCCAAAGTTCAACATGAAGGTGACAGCCATGGAAGAGTCAAGAGATCTGGGCAAGATTTCTCTCACCGAGCTGTTCTCAGTACTCAAGGCGTACGAGTATAAACTGCCAAGAATGGGTGTTGAAGAAACCTCAACTTCAAGTCCCACAGTTGCACTTGTTGCTGCTGAAAATCCCAAAAGGCCAGCTCACAAAAGCAAAGATGTGGACTCATCTGACGAAGCCACACTACTCAACAAAAAGGAGTACACTGCTGGAGACGTTGCATTGCTGATGAACAACTTCAAAAAGTTCTACAGACGAAAAATGAAGAACAAATATAACAATGCTTCTACTTCTAACCCTACTTCTTTTTCTCAGGAAAAGGATTCTTACAAATCCAAAATGATGTGCTACAACTGCAGGAAACTGGGTCATTTCATCAGAGATTGCCCATATCCTAAAGCTGAGAAGTATACTGAAGAAGAAAAGAGAATCAGAAAAGAAAGAAAGCATCAGAAAGCAAAGGCGATGGTAGCAGAAGCAGAAAAGCCAGCTGCCGTCTACTCATCTGATTCAGATTCTGACACTTCTAATGAAGAGTCTTCTGATGAAGAGAGCCCTGCCCTTCTCTGCCTGATGGCTAAGGAATCTGATGACTCTGAGGATAGTGAGGTAACTCCTCTTGATAATGAATTATTTAATACATTTGAACAAATGATGCTTAACAATACTACTATTGCTGAAGCATATAAAAAACTTAAGGAAGAGATGATATTGCTAAAAGAGCAAAACAGTTCACTGAAACTCACAGCTGAAAAGCCAAGAGAATCAGCTGAATATAAACAGCTTGAGCAAGAACATGAGTCTCTGAAAGCTGAATGTGAAGTTTATAAAGGAAAAATCATGGAGCTTGAGAAAGTCATTGAGTCTCATGAGAAGTCATCTGTTGCATCCACTCATATGTCTAGTAAACAGAAGACACCTTTAGATCAGGACAAGTTAGAACTGAACCATACTGAAAAATTTGTATCAGCTGACAATAGTAAGGTCATACTGTATGTTCAGACTACTAAACCTGCTTCACCTGAGAAAGTGGTAAAGGAGACGAAAACTCCTAAGGCTAAAAAGAGCAAAGATTCTAGTGTAGGAAAACAGACTGGTAAGCCTAAACAGAAGAGTCCTAGGAAGTCCTCTGATAAGGCTAAAACTAATCAGACTAGTGATAAAACTAAGTCGTCTGTTAATGAGCAAGCATCAAGTAAACCAAAGAAGCATAAAAATAAGAAAAATCAAAATGCTTGGTATGGAAATGAGTCTTACTATGTGCAACCTGCTGCATATCATCCTATGTATCATGCACCTCAATTTCCAACTTACTATGCACCATATCCTGCTCATCCAATGCATGCATATCCTCCATATCATGCATCATACTCTGCATTTGAACATTATCCTTATCATGCTGATCATCAACAATATGATAAATCTGATGAACGTGGTAAAGGCAAAGTTGTTCATACTCCTGTTGAAACTCAGAAACCTAAGAAGCCTAAGACTTCATCATCTTGGGTTGTCAAAGGTGGAACTAATCCTTCAGGACCCTCTCAATAAGGGTACCTAAAACAATTTTATTTTTGTTTTGTAGGATAGGATTAGGAGTAGGAGTAAAGTAGAGAAGATTTGGTACTTGGACAGTGGCTGTTCAAGGTACATGTGTGGAAGCATACATGAACTGACTGATGCTGTTGCTGTGGATGGTCCAAAAGTTACTTTTGGAGACAGTAAAGAAGGCAAGATTGTAGCAAAAGGAAGCTTAATCAAGGGAAACATAGAGATATCTGATGTCTCATATGTTAAAGGCCTAAAGTACAACCTGCTGAGCATAAGTCAATTTTGTGACAAAGGATATTCAGTCATCTTCTCAACAGATAAGTGCCACGTTGAACAGATTGGTACAAAGAAGGTTATTTTATCTAGAAGACGACAAGGGAATGTCTACATAGTCGACTGGAATTCTGCTGACAAGAATTCAAGTGTTTGTTTGGTGGCATCAACACCAAGTGAAGTTAGTTGGCTGTGGCACAAAAGAATGAATCATGTGAATTTCAAGACCATCAAAAGACTTATCAAGAATAATCTGGTAGAAGGAATTCCAAAGACAGTCATGAGCAAAGATAAGCTTTGTGACGCTTGTCAGAAGGGTAAACAAATCAAGTCATCATTCAAAAGCAAGAAGCACCAATCTTCTGGAAGAATATTGGAGCTGCTACACATGGACTTATTTGGACCCATTGATCCAGTCAGCAATGGTGGAAAGAAATACTGCCTAGCTGTTGTGGATGACTATTCAAGATATACTTGGGTGATATTCATGAAAAAGAAAAGTGAAACCAAGGAACATCTTACTAATCTGATGGAGCTGATCCAGAATGAGAAAAGCATAAAGATATTGAAGATCAGATCAGATAGAGGGACAGAGTTTACAAACTCTACTGTTGAAGAGTATTGTAATATCAAGGGAATACATCATGAGTATTCAGCTGCTAGAACCCCTCAACAGAATGGTGTTGCTGAAAGGAGAAACAGAACACTAAAGGAAGCTGTCAAAACCATGATAGCTGAAGCTAAGCTGCCTCAAAGATTTTGGGCAGAAGCAACAAACACAGCATGTTTTACCCAAAACAGATGCATGATCAACAAGCACCAAAACAAGACTCCATATGAAGTTTGGAACAACAGGAAGCCAAACATTCATTACTTTAAGATATTTGGTTGTAAATGCTATGTTTTAAATAATGGTAAAAATCACCTTACTGCTTTTGCAGAAAAGGCTGATGAAGTTGTTTTTGTAGGATATTCAACTGTGAGTAAAGCTTATAGAGTTTTCAACAAAAGAACATTACTAATAGAAGAATCCATTCATGTAGTATTTGATGAACCAAGTCAATCTTCTGAAAAGAATCAAAGTATTAATCAAGATCTGTATACTGATTTACAGAAGTTGAATGTTGGAAGGAATGAAGAATATGTTCCCATCATACTACCTGATCTCAACCCAGCTGATAACTCAAGTGCTGTTCAAAATCACAGTGCTGATTGTCTAACAGACGAGTTGCAAACAGCTGATAGACCAGAGACTGTTCAACAGACTACTACTGGATCTCCAACAGTAGTGTTGCAAGATCAAAACAAAGGACAACATTATTATTTGCAACCTGATCTCAGATGGCTCAGAAATCACCCACCAGAGTTAGTGATTCGTGATCCTTTAGACAGAGTGAAAACAAGAAGAGCTGCTGCACAAGATGCTATGTTTGTAACCTTTCTGTCTCAAATAGAGCCTAAACAAGTTGAAGAAGCTCTTAATGATTCCAACTGGATTGAAGCTATGCAAGAAGAGCTAAATCAATTTGAAAGGAATGAAGTCTGGTACTTAGTTCCTAGACCAAGTCATCAAAGAGTCATTGGCACTAAATGGGTATTCAGGAATAAAATGAATGAAGATGGTGAAGTCACCAGAAACAAAGCTAGATTAGTGGCCAAGGGTTACTGCCAAGAAGAAGGCATTGACTTTGATGAAACGTTTGCACCAGTAGCAAGATTAGAGGCAATCAGACTCTTTCTTGCCTATGCTGCTCACAAGAATTTCACAGTCTATCAGATGGATGTGAAATCAGCTTTTCTCAATGGAGAATTGCAAGAAGAAGTTTATGTTGAACAACCTCCTGGATTTGAAGTTTATCAAGAAGGAGACAAAGTGTATCGTCTGAAGAAAGCTCTCTATGGACTGAAACGGGCTCCAAGAGCATGGTATGATACTTTATCTGACTTTCTTTTAATTAAAGGATTTCGAAAAGGTAAAGTTACAAGACCTTGTTCACTATTGAATGGGAAGAACATATTTTGCTTGTGCAAATTTATGTGGACGATATTATTTTTGGTTCAACTAACCAACAGATGTGTGATAAGTTCTCAAAGCTGATGCAGAACAAGTTTGAAATGAGCATGATGGGAGAACTTAATTATTTTCTTGGATTGCAAGTTAAACAGTTGCCTGATGGAATTTTCATCAGCCAAGCAAAATACACAAAGAATCTGTTCAAGAAATTTGGTATGGAGACTAGCTCTACTGCTACTATTCCAATGTCTACAAGTCTTCGCTTGGATAAAGATGAAGATGGCAAATCAGTGGACATAACCAAATACAGAGGCATTATTGGGTCACTGTTGTATCTAACTGCAAGTAGACCTGATATTATGTACTCAGTTGGGGTCTGTGCAAGATTCCAATCAAATCCCAAGGAATCTCATCTCTTAGCTGCCAAGAGAATATTGAAATATATCAAAGGCACTCAAGAATTGGGATTGTGGTACCCTAGGGAATCTGGATTTGAACTTATTGGATATTCAGATTCTGACCTTGCTGGCTGCAAGATTGATAGAAAAAGCACAACAGGTGCCTGTCAATTTTTAGGCAGTCGTCTGATCTCATGGATGAGTAAGAAACAAACTTCAGTTTCTATATCTACTGTTGAAGCTGAATATATAGCTGCTGGAGCTTGTTGTGCTCAGATACTATGGTTGAAGCATCAACTAGAAGATTACAATATCAAAATCAGTGGAATACCAATCTACTGTGACAATACAAGTGCAATCAGCCTTACTCAGAATACTACAAGTCATTCAAGGACTAAGCATAAAGCATCATTTTATTAGAGATCATGTGGAGAAAGGAAATGTCATGATAGAATATGTGTTTACTGAAAATCAAATTGCAGACATCTTCACAAAACCTCTAAGTGAGACAAGGTTTTCAACTCTAAGAGCTGAACTAGGTTTATTAAAATTAGATGCATAAGCTGAGGGGGAACTTATCAGAAGACTAAAGTTCAACAGCTTACTCATCTCATTTATCTTCAAGGATTAACTCTCAACAGACTAGTTAACTTATGAATTCTTAAAGTCAGGGGGAACGTGTAAGACTAGCGGTACTTCTGATTAAAAGATGAAATCTGTTAATGTCAGTTAGTTGAAGTTATGTTTTCAACGGAAGATTGAAGATTTATTATCTAGCTGGATTGACAAATAGCAGAGAAAGGTTATCAGTTATTGGCTTTCACTGATAACAGCTATGTCATCAGGACATTAGTCCATCAGATAAGTATTTATTTTTACTCATCTGATCGCTTATGTAAAAGCTGACTGTTTAAAACGTTTTATTTCAAAACGCGCTTTTACAAGTGACAGAAGAGCGGTACTTTTCCCGCTCCTCATTTAATGCGATTTGAATTTGAAAGGTCGTAACTGACGCCGCACGATCAGCACTGACAAGAAACGGATCTAACGGTTGGCTGGTATCACGGAATCCAAGATACCCTAACTCTATAAATCCCAATCTGATCAGCCGTGTAGTTCTTTACGAACCCTAAACATTCAAAGCATACTTGAGAGAAAATTTACTTGCAATTTTCTGCAAAATTCTTCCTATTTCTCTAACTTTCAACAGATTACTATGGCCGCTGAAGGTATGTTCCTAGTTTATGAATCCTACTACCAATCTGGTACGGATTTGATGAAGGAACTGTTGGAAAAATTCAAATCTGTACAGTTGGTAAATTTCATGGAATACAACGAAGGTGTAATCTGGACTGACCAGGTTATGGAGTACTACAAGACTGCAGTCGCTGACTACAATACCATGGAAATCAAGGCTACAATTGGAGACAAATCTGTGGTCATTACACCGGCTGTTCTTCACGAGACGTTTGGTCTTCCAAACAAAGGACGACACGATGTTACAGTGCTGACTGAAGAAAAGCACCAACAATTCTGGGCGATCTGCGCCAAGGAAGGAGAAATGTTGACTGGCAACATAAGGAAGAAACAGCTGAAGGATGAATATTAGCGCATGGCTGATATGGTCTCGAAGCTGATAGAGAACTGTACTTTTTCTCTGGATGTTACCATGAAGAGGTTCAGCATCATGGCTGCTATCTACTATGGACTGGAAGTCAACTGGTCCATCATAGTTTGGTACATCTTCGCTGATTTCCTTGAGGTGAAGAAAGGAAAAGGTCCTCACATCAATCACAGGATCACTCTCAGTTACCTATTGTTCAAATTGGGGTGCCCTATGCTGAATGGGAAAGAGATCCACAAGTCTAAGGCAATGTCCAAAGTATTTGCCTGTTCTAAAGAGGAAGGCTGATGAGCCTGAGGAAGATGAGGATGAGAAACCAAAGGGAGTTCCTGCCAAAAGGCAAAGAAGACTAGTCAAAACAGCTACCCTTGCTGTTGAGACTAAGAAAAGAAAGGCTGCTGATGAGCCTAAGAAAATAGATTCAAAGAAGATGGAGTCAGTGACTTCTGCTGCTGAAGCCACTATTGTTATTGATCAAGTAACTGCTGATGTCAGGACTGGATCCCCTGCATCATCTTCAAGAACTCCATCAGCTGAAAGGCCTGCTGAAGGTATTTCTCACAGAACAAGAAGTCAGCAAAAAGATACAGCTGCTTCAAATTACCGTGAAGGGATAACCAAGAAAACTGCTAGAAAGCAGATGACTTTCATTGAAGAACCTACAGAATTGGAAAATGTGGTTAGAGAAAATCCTGAATCTGCTGAAAGGCCTGCTGTAACAGATGAGGCTGTTGCTGCTAACAAAGCTGATGAGCAACAGTTGAGTCAATTTACACCAACAACTGAGGTCACCAAACCTCAAGATGATCCGAATGTCATGATCATACATCCCATTGCTGCCAATCCTATTTCATCTGCTGGTCCAGCTCCTGCTCCAGCTGACAAAGGCAAAAGGAAGATAGTACTTAAGAAAAAGAAAATTTCTAAAGCTGACAAGAAAGCAAGAGAAGAAGCTGAACAGAGGAAGCAAGATGAATTGGAGGAAAAGAAAGCTCTTGAGCTGAACAAAGCTCAAGCTGCTAAGGATGAAGCCAGAAGGAAGATGTCCGAAGCAGAATGACAAGCTGCTGAGGCTGCTGAATTGGCCTTGGTCATTGAGCTTAGCAAAACTGATGCTCATGGACCTGTCCATGGTGAAGGCATCAAAATAAATGAGGCTGCTGATGATGAAGACAAGTCTAAGAAGCCTAAAATGCCTGCTGCTGAGCCCAAGCCCAAAGAGAAGTTTGAAGTCAGAAGAGCTTTCAACATAGTATATGCTGACAAAGAACTCTTCCAAAGGTTTGAAAAGTCCTTAGCGTATTATGATCAGAAGTTAATGTTAAAGACCCTGTTCACACAAGAAAAGCTAAGATATATCAGATGGAGAGACAATAGGCTGAACAGGTCCATAACAGAACTTCAGAATCTGAAGGACTTAGCTGCTGAAGAACAATGGGTTCTGAACTGGCTAAAGACAGATTCAATTCAAAAGGCCCTGGATCCCAGTCATGTCAGAGATGTCATGCATCATTATGCAAGAGAGTTTGCACTGGAGGAGGCCAAGAAAATAGACAACTCCCTGCCAGCAAAGAGAAGAAAAACTGACAATGCTGAAGAAAGAGCAGTTAACATTGCTGTTATGACCGCCTTGAAGAGATGGGCAGAAAGGTCAAGATATCAGCAGGGTCACT
Organism: Penstemon barbatus; assembly: GCA_003313485.2. Taxonomy (NCBI): domain Eukaryota; kingdom Viridiplantae; phylum Streptophyta; class Magnoliopsida; order Lamiales; family Plantaginaceae; genus Penstemon; species Penstemon barbatus. The sequence continues at coordinate 25,359,319 of CM064881.1, forward strand.
CAAGTGAGCTGCCCCAACTGCCAAGTATCCAGCACATTATCTTTGGCAAGGAAGTGAAGGAGTACAGTGAAGTGCCCAAGGGAAATAACGCCTTTGTCAACCCTTGGATCATTGTGAGGCAGATTAGACAGACAACATGCTTCAATGATGATGGCACAATCACTAATCTGTTCTATGACGACGTCACTGATGAACACAAAACAGCTGACAAGACCTTAGCCATTGAGTGGAATGCTAAGGATTCTGAAGATCATCAGGAAACCAAGATGGAATACGTCCCTGTCCACCAGGAGACTGAAGAAAAGGAAGAAGCTGCTGCTTCTGCTTCATCAGGTGATGAACACTCATCATTGATGGAAGCTTTCCAGATGGTGATGGAGAATTCAGTAAAGGAACTGGAAGAGAAGCATAACCAGCAGCTGATGAAGGTCAAAGAGGAGCTGAAGAATGAACTTAAAGCAGAGTTGGCAGAGTCCAATAAACTTCAGCTGGAATCTATTCAACAGTCAACATAGAAGATCATAAAGAAAGAAGTTGATAGTTTTCCTATTCCTCAAGACAACTCACTGCAGTTAGTGAACAGCTTAAATGACATGAACAGAAACGTAGAAGATGTGAAGGCTGATGTAAATCACCTTCATACTGCCCTACAAAGAGCTGAACACAAGATAGCTGATTTAACTGCAACCTTCATCAAAGTCAGTAAGGAAGATAAGGAGATCAATTTAGGGATGTTGCAAGAAGTCTCAAAAGCTGAAAAGGAACTACTCAATGAACTTGCAACAATGCACCTCAATATTGACTGCTTTAATGATCAGACTGACGACATCAGTACAACTCTTCAGCATCTAACAGCAAGTCATGATGTAGTGAATCAAAATCTGAAGACTTTATGTGCTGCAATGAAAGTTCCAACAGTTGCACTCAACCCTGCTGCTAAACCTGAAGAAGTCATCAAGTCTGATGATGACAAAAAGGGTAAAGGGGAAGAAACAACTAAGGAAACTACTGCTGCTGCTGTTGAAGCCAACAAGAAGACTGATGAAGCTACTGAACTGACCAAAACTGCTGAAGAAGAACTTGGAAAGGTTCAAGGTAAAGACAAGTCTGAAGAAGAGACTAAAGAAAAAGCCAAAACTGATGAAGTAATGGCTGAATCTAAAGACTCTGCTGCTGATCAATCAGAGCCGTTAACCAAGTACAAAAATACAGAATCAACTAGGAAGGCGATGGAACTTCTAAAAGAGCAGCAACTTAAAGAGAAAATGGAAGCTGCTAAAGAAGTCATCCTTCAAGGTGAAGAAGCTGATGAAGATGAAGAAGAAGATGATGAGGAGTCATCTTATGAATACGAAGAAGTGCTTGAAGAATCTGATGAAGAAGCTGAAAGTTAGAAATTATAAAATCATTGTAATCAGTTTACTTTATCTATTTCTTCAGACATCTCATCTGATGAACTTGCATTGTAATACTTTTCAATATCTATAAAAAGACAAGTTCAATCCAATATATTTTTTCTATCTCAGAAAATTTTGAGGATTACAATCTTTAGCTTAAGTTTTAACAGGTACTTGGCTGAAGTTTTGTCATCATCAAAAAGGGGGAAATTGTTGGATAAGGATGAAGATGAAGGCACTGAAGACAAAATAATAAGGGAGGTTTTGATGCATTCCAAAACTTCAAAATCTGCTAAGTATGGAGTAACTTAGCTGATGATCCCTTTGGAAGAATTTTGACTAAGTAAAAGAAGACATCAGAAGAGTCAAAATTTTCAAGGTCCAAGACTTCTGATCCGCTGAAGGAAAGTTATCAGACTGATGAAGATCAGCCGACTCAAATCAGATTTGTTCAAGATTGAGATCAGCTTAGTTCGCCATCAGACTTGCACTTCCGTCAGCCAAGTGGAAAGGATCATAAAGTCTTCACAACGGTAATAAATGCCCCTGGAAGTAATAAATGCTGAAGTACGAGGATATTAAAGACAAATGATTGAAGAATTGCTTCGCATCAGCTGGGTGCATTTAATGCTGCCTGCAGAATAGTACTGTTTACAGTACGGACAGACTGCAAAAGAGCCGTTCGCGGATTTTAAGGACCAGTACTCGAGGAATTTGAATCTTGTCTCTCTTCAACGGACATTTTTCAAACCTCAAGTATAAATAGCTGAAAGAGACGAAGAGAAGATATGCAATACAATCTCTGAGAAATTTTCGAAGCAAAATTCTTTAAGTCTCAAGAACAGCTCACTCATCAGCTTAGTCATTTGTTGACGAAAAGCGAAGTTGAAGAACAAAGATAAATACATCTACTGAGTGATTTTGTAAACAGAGTGTTGTGAGAAGTAGATATCCATCTAAGTGAGTGATATTACTTCAGAGAGTAGGATTTCTTTGTGATTTCTTACTGCGCACTTACGGCCTGTTCATTTGTTGATCGGCGTAAGCAGAGTGTACTGGTTACTTTGTGTTTCTAGTATAACCCAAGATCTTTGTGACTTGGACGAGTGGATTAAAGGATATTTACATCCATATAACCACTATAAAAATTACTTGTGTTTTTACATTACTTTCATACTTGCATATTTTCTGATTGCATAAAAACACGTTAAGTTAGCTGTTTGAAAAATACTCAAAAAGGAGTTTATAAAACTGGGGAAACATTTTTCAAACTACTGAGAATACTTATGAAAAACACTTTGAAAAATCCGCTGCAAGTACTCTAAGTATTAAAACTGATTTTAACAAAATCAGCTAAGTATTTATCAGACGAGTGGTCATCAAACCTGTTCAAAGATTTGTTCGCGAACAGACTTATAACTTACTACTCTGATCAGCTTAGTCTGCTCACTGTTAGAGAAAATGTTTTATAGTTAAAATCGAAAGAAAATTTTAAAGAGGTTTATTCACCCCCCCTCTAAACCTCATCTGACCACTTGGGACCAACAAATTGATTGCGCCAGAATTTTCCATATTTGTGTAGCTTATTTGTTGTTATTTTAATCTAATCAGTGCCACGAATCCACAATAATTTCTCAATTTTTTGACATATTTCCTTATATTAAGTTGACTATGCTAAATTTGGTTATTTCCATTTTATTACACATAATGTTACCTTTCTTATTTAAATAAATTATCTATATCTATATACATATAAAAGTATGAATTGGCCAAGGAAATGTCTTCCATTTTTTTAAGACAATTACATCCCTATTTAAATTATATTATAATCACTGTTTTGAAAACCGTACCGGACCGGCCGGTTGAATCGGTTCAACCGCTAACCGATCCCCAATCCGGTCCGATTTACCCCTAAAAACCAGTTCTTAAATTAACCAGTGTGAACCGGTAAAATCAGGCCCAAAACCGGTAAAACCAGTGAACCAGTGGTTCACTTAAATTTTTTTTTTTTTTTTTTTTTAATTTAGAGATTTTTGGTTATTATTATTTATTTGAACTCTTGTTTAACATTTAATAGGATTACATTTATATATTTTAATTGAAATAACATTAATTATTTAGTGTTTTAACAATCAATGAGGAACAAAATAATGCAATATTACACTTTTTTTTCACATAAAAAAATTACATAGCCATTTTCTCATCATTGTGAATAATATTATTTTTTGTATGAAATTATGCAAATCTCAATTACAATATAAATATCAACTTACAACAATAGAACCCAAATGAATAATCAAAAACTTTGAAAATTAGATGAATTTTTAATTTTGTTGTCTAGTTTTGAATGTATGTATTTTTTAGAGATACTTGAGATTTATATTTTTGACATTGATCTTAATGTTTAAGACATTCTGATTATTTGCATGAAACAAAAAAAAATTATATTGACAAAGTATGATTTTTTTTAATTATAATTGTATTTTAGATAATCTAAAAATATATATATAAAAATATAACATAATAATAAAGTCACACCGGTTATACCGATCGAACTAGGGTCGACCCGATCTAACCGATCGAACCAGTAACCAGTAGAGTTTTCGGTTCAATGACCGGTCCGATTTTAAAAACACTGATTGTAATATGTATTTAATTATATGACAAAAAGATAAAAGAAAAGAATCCTAGAAGTATAATTAGACAAGAATTATCTCCTACATCAACCGTATAATTATCTTATAATATTTTACTAACTCATTAAAATATCAATGGTTAAAAAAAAAGACAATTACTCCACATTTCAAAAATTTCTCTGGAATAAAGGACTTGTTCTTCTTCATAAAATAAAAAGCAGAACTCGGTTTCTTTTGTTTGACCTTAAGAACAGAACTGCCAGGCATGTTAGCATTGTTGGTGTCTAACAATCTGTGAACTTATATGTTTCACAAAAACATAGAACATAATAAATAATATTATGTTTCACAAAAATATAGAGCATAATAAATAATATTATAACAAAAAAAAATTCAACATTATTAAAGCATATAGATCATACTTACCTGGTTAGGATTAATTTGTAGAAAGGACACAATGGTTCGGTCCAAAGGGTACCTCTTCGGACCGAATAGACACATCTCTTACTTTAATTTATTTCATTCACACATAAAACCCCAACAATCCCCCACATGAATGAAATTGTTGTTCGAGTTCTTTCACATAGACATATCATGTCGAAATTTCTTTAGGAATAATACCGCATCGGAATAGGTGAAATATTTCATCTTGAACCTTCCCTAGTGAAAGCTTATCGGATTTACTTAGCCAATCGGTGAAATATTTCATCTTGAACCGTCGACTGTTTGTGTAAACCAAGACAATAAACTTAACACAGTACTAAACCGATTTGTTTCAAGTTCTCGGTTGTGTTCGTTTTGGCCCTGAACATTCTTGGTTATGCGAGTGCTTTAAAGAATTCCAGCCTATAAAGAAATTCTCAACGAGCCGACCCAGCTCACACTAACATAGGTGACCGCATCTATCAAGAGTATCCTACCATACTCCACTTGTTCTTGACAAGGTATAGACGTCATTAAAAGCATTTGCTTAACCTTATAAACGCGGTAGGCTTGCACTTATTGCATCATAGGAATGAGATAGAGTTATACTCTTAAGTGCTTTCTTTTAAGTTAGCCAAGACTGGTTGTCCTATTGAACCTGGTCCATGGGATCTCCAGTCGCCAGGTTAGGTTTCCGTACGAGGTAACTTAGTCTAATTTAGGCTTTAAGCCCATTCCCCTAGATGCACATACTACTCTCTAGATAAACCTTTATTATCCGGAATCAGGATTATCTCTTGACTTCATAAAGTCCATTCTATTTGAAAGTAGATGTCTCTCGGTATTGTATCAACGACAACGAATATGTCATGTCGTGACTTTACCATTATACATAGAGCTTGTTGAGCTTTGTGTATCACCGCTTGATTATCGCATTTTATGTATGACTAACACAATTATCAGTCATATTAAAATATCTTCCATGAATTTTGTGAAGCCACTCAAATTCTTTACTAGCTTTATCCAATGCTATGCACTCTAATTTCATAGTAGATTGAGCTATACGCGTTTGTTTGGAAGATTCTCAGGAAATAGCGGTGCCTCCAAAATTGAATACATATCCGCGTTTAAACTTTGATTCATCTAAATCAGAAGTTTTATTTGCATTACTATATCCCTCCTGGATCGTTTGAAAATTTTTCAAATTTAATGCACATATGTATGTATTCTATCAAGATTCAAGCATTCTCATTAATGCATCCCAACGAATCTTGCTAAGATTGCTCATGTATCTCCTTAGTTTATTAACTAAAGAGACGATGTCTAGCCTCTTGCATTTTACGATATATGCGTGACATTTAATTTTATGAGCATACTCAAATTGTGATACTATATCACATTTATTCCCGTATTGCACACAAGGTATGAATTAAATAGAATTATGAAATCCCTTTTCATAAGTATTAAATTATTTATAATTCATCTCACATAATGTGCTTGAGATAGTTTAATATCATCACATGACCTCTTAATCATGATTGATTAAACCGAAGTTTTTCAAATCATAAGTTAATATTTTCTCAATGAATTTAATGCTCACAGTATTAGTCTCAAATATTAACATATCGTTTGCATATAAACGAATCTGATACTCAATTATCTAGTTAGTTTATATGGACACACTTGTCATATTTATTAATATGACAGTCAAAATTTGTTAGTGACACTATCACATTTTTCGTGTCATTATTTAGGAGTTTGTTAAACGTCAACAAGAAAATACATAAGTTTCGCAAACTATGTTTTCTTTTTATTTAACAATGAAACTCTCTAGTTACTACTTATAAATTTTCTCATTTAATTCACCATTAATGATGATAATTTTAACATCCATTGTCTATAGCTATTAGAGCTATTAACATTCAAATGGATATTATATTAATCGCTAGTGAATATGAGTCAAATAAGTAAATATTTCTTTTATAAGGCAACTTGGCTGCTAGTCTAGCCTTGTTTTTATCGATTGACTTATCAAAGTTTTTAAACTCTTTAATTTAAAAACCCATTTACATCTAATTGGTTCACTCCTCGATATCTACCAATTTTATGAATATAACTTGCTGTCAATCGCCTCTTTCCATCCACGGTATTGGAACGTGACATAATCTATATATATGTTCGAGGTTAATTCTTTAACATATAAGTTAGAATATCTTGATCAAATAACTTCGAGCTTTTAACTCATATGTCTCTTCAACTCATCAACAAACTCATGTTGAAGTTAAAGATTGACCTCTTTAGAGATCGATTCATATGTATATTCTCTCAGAATAAAGTAGTTTATAATTAAAAATAATTATAAGTTTCACAACGTAAACCTTCTAGAACAAAATCAATTAAATATTTTTGCAAAATATTTAATGACTTTTAAATAAATATTATAATCTAAAATGATTAGACCATATTTTTTATTCTTGCATAACAAATAATTTATAATTATCTCTAATTATAAATTGTAGAAATATTTATGTAAGTAATAAATAATATTACTTTATCAGATTTTAATATCAGTAAACCACATAAACTGAAAATAAATATGAACCGAAAGAAAGATCAATTTATAAGAAATGATTCTCAAATCCTTCTTATATTCTCAATTATTGTTACATCACGTGACTCGATTCACATGATTATGATTAAACCAAAAATATGAGCTACTACTATTTATCGCATAAGCTAGTAGTAATTAATATTTTTAAGTTATTTTTCTTTTCCGGTTGTGAAACCGAATCTGACCTAAATACCCCCCACATTTTAAGGTATTTGCCATAACTCATATGGAATGATAATTGACTTTCTTTGTATGAAACTCGACTTAGTATGTGTGTAGACATCTAGCGAGCTTTCCCCCCACAAGTTGTCAAGTAAACCCGAATTTAATTGAGTTGAGCTAGGTAAATTATTTGACGAATTATTCCTAATTTAACACACTCTTGTGTAAATGAATATATTCGTATTTACCCCCACAATTTGGATATAAGAATTTTTTATTTTTCTTATTCCATCAACCAAATTTGTATTTCACAAATGTATTTCTTTGTATTTCATAAATACATTTATTGCCTCATATTTATTATTCAATAAATAATACAATAGACTATATGTGATCAATTACATTTAAACTCCACGAGTTAGTAATGATTTAAAATCACATAATTGATTAGTTCAAAATTTTTGAACTTTCACATATTTGTTTCGCAAACAAATAAATTATAATTATATACTTATTTCTCACAAATAAATCATAATTATTTCAGAAATAAGTTATAAGTACAATCAATATTTTCTCAATAAAATATTGATATTTATTTCTCAAATAATTTATAATTATTTCTCACAAATAAAATATTATCAATATTTGCTCAATAATATATTGGTATTTATTTCACGAATAAATTATAAATATAAGCAATATTTTCTCAACAAAATATTGATATCATAGCAAATTATAATTATTCCACAATTGAATTATAATTACTTTTACATATAAATTACCAATATTTTCCCATTAAAATATTGATATGATTATAATTACTAATTAATCCTTTATTTTCACATAAAGCTATTAGTAATTCACTATTCTCCGTATGCTTGTCATATGCATAATCACACTAATAAATGTACACAAGTTATGAATCACATACTCATATGAGGTTCATAATTGCATACTCATGTCAATAAATTTTACTCAAATCATTACCTTCATGGAATGACTTAATAATTCTCCTCATCTATATATTGAATTCGCAATTCAGATATAGCATATATTACGATTTCTTATTATTTCTTGTTGAATCGCATTCTAACAATTTGAAATAGATAATCGTGACAACTCTTTGTCTTTAATTTCATTTAAAGATAATCACTCCAGATTATCACATCCTTATCGAACAATTTAATGAGATTGATTTTATCACATCAAAAAACTTGTACTCTCATGAATCAGAATCATAGGCTCCATTCATGCAAAAAGAGAAGAAACATTGACTTGATTAAAAAATAATGCACCGTTTCATTAATGGTCACTAATGTCCCCAAGTATATTTTTAATTAATTTTGAAAATAGTTTTTCTACTAATTGAACCTCTTCGCAAGAGTTCGAAACTTACACACCGATTAGCATACTCATATGCTGATATGCATGATGATTAAATGGAACATAGTCTTTAATTAAAGACACCTATTGGATGCATTACACATAGACAGTTTATCATGCCATAGACATAGTGCTTAATCTTAAATTTCAATTCACGAAGCGGCACCAAAATGAAGCGCACCAAAATACCGATTCATATGCAATCGCTTAATAATTAATTATGAGGCTTTCAAATGAAAAGGATGCCTCTGCGTCTTCAATTCTTATTTACTAAAGTCAATTTCTCATTTCCACATCATGGCATCAAATGATTGGTTCCAGTTAAGAGATTTCTAGCTATAGGTAAAATGGTGCAAAAGAATTTGTTCTTTTGCAGAATGAAAATTCTCAAATAAATATCATTTCAAAAAAAAAAAAATCTTAGAATAAGATATTTATTCGTTTCAGAATTATGGGTATACTCCAAATTGATGGAAATCTAAGCCCATTATTAATTAATTCAGTATTTCTCTTGCCGAGAGTAAAAACCTTGGTTTTCACAATTACATAAAATAAATTTTGAATGCTATTCAAACGAAACAAATATCACAATGTTTTCGTACAAGCATACAACCATGGATTTATAAATCGAGCAGTTTTTAATATTCTATTTATTCATAAGAATCGTATTACCTCTTCATTTATTTCAAGTGGCAAACATGCTTTGTTTTTAATAAATAATTATGCATTCACACAGATTAGTTAAACAAAAGTATTGTCTTAAGATTGTTGGTGTCTAACAATCTGTGAACTTATATGTTTCACAAAAACATAGAACATAATAAATAATATTATGTTTCACAAAAATATAGAGCATAATAAATAATATTATAACAAAAAAAGTTCAACATTATTAAAGCATATAGATCATACTTACCTGGTTAGGATTAATTTGTAGAACAATTTAATCAACACATAAAATAGGAAATAAGACTGAGGCTTGCCGAAACAAATTTCCTTAAGACAATATTTCCGGGGCTGCCACAGTGCATACAGTTTGATTCCCGGTAGTCTCCCAAGATACAACAGTCTGTTGTTCATTATTTGCATAAATAATGAACCCACGGCGAACTTGAACAAATAGAAATTTCGAACTAAATTTTTACGAAAGTAAGCGAAAGAGAGATTTATGTTTTTCCTTTTGTTACTATATTAATTGATTCAGAATTGGCCAGATTCTGTCTCATATTTATAGACGCAAAAGTGCCTCTTGAGAAAGGACACAATGGTTCGGTCCAAAGGGTACCTCTTCGGACCGAATAGACACATCTCTTACTTTAATTTATTTCATTCACACATAAAACCCCAACAAGCATTCCAAATGGTCTATATATTAATTCTCTTGAAATCTTTGTAGCAAGTTTTGTTCGAGTAAATACTGGAAAGAACAAGAGGGAATTAAGCGGATAATAATAATAATAATTAAGCGGTGTAAAATTAATAAAAATATATTTAGTTTGTGAAAGTCTATTGAATTCTTTATATGCAGTTGATTTGATTCTGATTTGTCATTATGTTGCTTGAAACCATGGATCAAATTTTTCATCTTTTTCATTGAAAACATGAAATTTTCCTTTTTGAATCATTGGAAACGAAAATAAGATGTATTATTGAAACTTTATATTAGCCTAGAAACTGTTTCTCTTTCTTAATATAGTAACTTTTTTAACAATTTTTCCTGGTGTCGTATGAATGATTATGGAGATGAAAATTCTTGGTCTATGTTGTTTTCAATGGCAAAATAGGAAGAAAAAAAAGTCTTACTTAAGAAAATAAGTTATTCAAAGAGCAAAGGAACTGTCCTTTTAAGGGTTTTTTGTACTTTGCACCCTCAAAATAAGGAAAATGGGTACTTTGTATCCTCAAAATTTAGATTTTGCACTTTGCACCTTCAAAATATGAAAAATACAACACTTTGCACCCTCTTTTATTTTCAAGCAAAAACTCAAGGGCAAAATAGGTAATTCAATTATAAATATTTGGCACTTTGCACCCCCAAAACTTCAGAAATTGACAATTTGCACCTCCAAATAAAATTAGCGCTTATCACCCTTGAATTAAGAATAAATCAGCAACTTGTACCCTGGAAACGCAATAAATGGACACCACTACAACAAATATGATATATAGTGGCAGCATACTTGATAACATTTTAAATAAAATGTCACAAATTATTAATATAGTCACATTTTTGAAAAATGCCACAAAGTATAAGTGTTAGTTTTACTGATTAATGACATTTTTATACTATAGTGATATTTTATAATGTTACTAATAACTATGATTGTGACATTGATACATTTAGCCACTCCGCTACAAGTGGCACTTTGTTAGTGACATGTTATATATAACGACATTTTCCAAACTGCCACTTGTAGCGGTGTGATTAAAAGTTAAATGTCACTATCATAACAAGATATAACATTATAAAATGCCATAATATATGAAAATGTCACTAAATAGTATATTTAACATTTATAATTCCTGATATTTTTAAAAAATGTAACTGTATTAATTTTGTCTCACATTTTTTTCAAAATGCCATCAAGCTTGATGCCACCAAAGATCATTTTTGTTGTAGTGCACTTTGCAACCCGAAACACAAAATTAATTGTTGGTCCCAAGTGATCAGATGAGGTCTAGAGAGGGGGGGGTGAATAGACCTCTAAACTTTTTACAATTTTTAACTTTAAAACCTTTTTGTTAACTTAAACAGACTAAGCTGTTATCAACAGTAGGTTCCTCGGCTGATCGCGAACAAATCTTTGAAGAGCTTCGTAGACCACTAAACTGATAGTTACTTAGCTGATTTTGTCAAAATCAGTTTTAATACTTAGAGTACTTGCAGCGGATTTTTCAAAGTGTTTTTCATAAGTATTCTCAGTAGTTTGAAAAATGTTTCCCCAGTTTTATAAACTCCTTTTTGAGTATTTTTCAAACAGCTAACTTAACGTGTTTTTATGCAATCAGAAAATATGCAAGTTTGAAAGTAATGTAAAAACACAAGTAATTTTTATAGTGGTTATATGGATGTAAATATCCTTTAATCCACTCGTCCAAGTCACAAAGATCTTGGGTTATACTAGAAACACAAAGTAACCAGTACACTCTGCTTACGCCGATCAAATGAACAGGCCGTAAGTGCGCAGTAAGAAATCACAAAGAAATCCTACTCTCTGAAGTAATATCACTCACTTAGATGGATATCTACTTCTCACAACACTCTGTTTACAAAATCACTCAGTAGATGTATTTATCTTTGTTCTTCAACTTCGCTTTTCGTCAACAAATGACTAAGCTGATGAGTGAGCTGTTCTTGAGACTTAAAGAATTTTGCTTCGAAAATTTCTCAAAGATTGTATTGCATATCTTCTCTTCGTCTCTTTCAGCTATTTATACTTGAGGTTTGAAAAATGTCCGTTGAAGAGAGACAAGATTCAAATTCCTCGAGTACTGGTCCTTAAAATCCGCGAACGGCTCTTTTGCAGTCTGTCCGTACTGTCAACAGTACTATTCTGCAGGCAGCATTAAATGCACCCAGCTGATGCGAAGCATTTCTTCAATCATTTGTCTTTAATAACCTTGTACTTCAGCATTTATTATTCCAGGGCATTTATTACCGTTGGGAAGACTTTATGATCCTTTCCACTTGGCTGACGGAAGTGCAAGTCTGATGACGAACTAAGCTGATCCCAAACTTGAACAAATCTGATTTGAGTCGGCTGATCTTCATCAGTCTGATAACTTTCCTTCAGCGGATCAGAAGTCTTGGACCTTGAAAATTTTGACTCTTCTGATGTCTTCTTATACTTAGTCAAAATTCCTTCTAAAGGGATCATCAGCTAAGTTACTCCATACTTAGCGGATTTTGAAGTTTTGGAATGCATCAAAACCTCCCTTATGATTTTGTCTTCAGTGCCTTCATCTTCATCCTTATCCAACAATTTCCCCCTTTTTGATGATGACAAAACTTCAGCCAAGTACCTGTTAAAACTTAAGCTAAAGATTGTAATCCTCAAAATTTTCTGAGATAGAAAAGATATGTTGGATTGAACTTGTCTTTTTATTGATATTGAAAAGTATTACAATGCAAGTTCATCAGATGAGATGTCTGAAGAATAGATAAAGTAAACTGATTACAAGATTTTACAAGTCCTAACTATCAGCTTCTTCATCAGATCCTACAAGCACTTCTTCATATTCATAAGATGACTCTTCATCATCTTCTTCTTCATCATCTTCATCAGCTTCTTCACCTTGAAGGATAACTTCTTTGGCAGCTTCCATCTTCTCTTTAAGTTGCTGCTCTTTTAGAAGTTTCATCGCCTTCCTGGCTGATTCTGTATTCTTGTACTTGGTCAACGGCTCTGATTGATCAGCAGCAGAGTCTTTGGATTCAGCCATTACTTCATCAGTTTTGGCTTTTTCTTTAGTCTCTTCTTCAGACTTGTCTTTACCTTGTACCTTTCCAAGTTCTTCTTCAGCACTCTTGGTCAGTTCAGTAGCTTCATCAGTCTTCTTGTCTTCAGCAGCAGAAGTTTCATTGGTTGATTCTTCCCCTTTATCTTCCCCCTTTTTGTCATCATCAGACTTGATGACTTCTTCAGGTTTAGCAGCAGGGTTGAGTGCAACTGTTGGAACTTTCAGTGCAGCACCTAAAGTCTTCAAATTCTGATTCATCCTTATCATAACAAGATATATAACGACATTTTCCAAACTGCCACTTGTAGCAGTGTGATTAAAAGTTAAATGTCACTATCATAACAAGATATAATATTATAAAATGCCATAATATATGAAAATGTCACTAAATAGTATATTTAACATTTATAATTCCTGATATTTTTAAAAAATGTAACTGTATTAATTTTTTCTCACATTTTTTTCAAAATGCCATCAAGCTTGATGCCACCAAAGATCATTTTTGTTGTAGTGCACTTTGCACCCCGAAACACAAAATTAACACTTAACACCCTAAATTTTTTTTCAGAAAAAAAAACCCCAAACCCGTCATTGACAAAGTTGACCGTCGAGGAGAAAAAAATATGAGGCAAAGTTGAACTTACCAATTTTTACTCATTCAATTGTTTTGCATAACATGTTTAATTTGTACAAGCAATAATTCATGGCTTGTTAATTTGTTATATGATGTAATAAATCCAAATTAATGGTATTTAACTTGTATATATGTATATAAATGTAGGTTGTTCATTCGGATCGAAAGTTTATCTACTTTGTCGTAGATTTTTTCACCCCGATGGTCAAATTTGCCGGAAAAAATAAGGAGTTTGAGTTTTTTTTTTTTTTTTTTTTTTTTAAATTTGAGGGTGTTAAGTGTTAATTATGTGTTTTGGGTGTGTAAGTTGCTGATTTGTTCTTAATTCGAGGGTGATAAGTGCTAATTTTATTTTTGGGGTGCAAAGTGTCGATTTCTCAAGTTTTGGAGGTGCAAAGTGCCAACAATTTATAATTGAATTACCTATTTTTTTATGAATTTTTCCTGAAAATAAAAGAGGGTGCAAAGTGCTGTATTTTTCATATTTCGATGGTACAAAGTGCTAAATCTAAGTTTTTGGAGGTGCAAAATGCCTATTTTCCATATTTCAGGGGTGCAAAGTGCAAATACCGTCGAGAATGTCAGCATTCCAAAAGGTCTGAAATTTTATTCTCCTAAAATCTTCGTAGCAAGTCTTGTTCGAATAAATGGAGGAAAGAACGAGAGGATAATAATAATAATCAACCGGTGTAAAATTAAATTCTTACAAATATATATCGTTGTTTATGAAATTGCTTATTGAATTCCTTATATGCAGCTGATTTTGATTTCCGATTTGGACTATAATGTAGCCTTGTATATATATATAAAATAAAAAAAATATGTAGTGTTTCGGTTATGCTCCGATTTAAAGATAGAAAAATAGAAGATAAATAAACTAATTATAGAAATTTCTCTCTCAAGGGTTTACTAATTAGTTAATTGTTGGCAGGTTACTTATTTAACTCTAATAATCAGTCACAGAATGAGATGCTACTCAAAAACTGAATGATGTTTCATGAATTGAGGTTCGTTTCTGGTAATGGTCTTATACTTTTTTTGCATTATCGTGATAATAAGGGTATGTGCTCAATTAGGAATCCGTACTAAGTTAATTTAGGAGGTTCACGTTTTGTCGTATGATACGTGATTTTTGATGTGATTATGTTTCAAATGACCACAAAATTTTGACTCATGAATACATACCTCGTTGTTCGCTATACAACCTGAAATCAAATTATTGAAAGTGGATTAATGATTCTTATTTTTAAAAGTAATTAAGCGTTGTAAAATTCACTCAATTATCTTTATTTTTTAACTTATCAATTCAAATTTAAGAACTATCCATGTTTTCAAGTTCGACCTACATACAATATAATATATAGGGTAAATACCACTTTTGGTCCCTCTTATCATTAACTTTTTACAGAGTGGTCCCTTTTATGTTTTTTTTCCCACTCTAGTCCCTACTATGAATTATTTGTTTCACTTTAGTCCCTACTATGAATTATGTGTTTCACTTTAGTCCTTATCAGGTGGTTCCGATAACACGTAACATGCATATGATTATTTTTTAGGGCATTTTCGTCCGTTCACTATTGAGAGTATTTGAGATATTGTTTAATTGGTGAGCAATTTTGGTGTTTGAAAAAGATTTTAGGAAAAAACTTTAGTTTGGAACGAAATGTACGATTAAGTTTGATTGGAATGAAAGCCTAGTTTGAAAATTTAGTTTTTTTTTAAATAATTAGAAAGATGAAAATATCCATGTTAGTTTACTTGAAATGACAAAATTGCCCTCATGAGCATATCACATGTTATCGGAATCGCCTTGGACCACTTGATAAGGACTAAAGCGAAATAAATAATTCATAGTGGGGACTAAAGTGGGAAAAAAAACATAAGAGGGACCACTCTGTAAAAAGTTAATGATAAGAGGGACCAAAAGTGGTGTTTACCCTAATATATAATAAATAAGATTGAAATGACCTTTGTTTGTTGAATTGAATTCAAAAATAACTTAATTTGAATTTTAATATTATTGAAAAGAAAAACAGAAGATGTAGCACGTTTAGTCCACTAATATTTTCTTAAACATTTTTCGAAGGCCCAATATGTATGGATCAAAGTTCTTTAGAAACTAACACGAATGGACTTAATAATTAAGATGAACGGTGGCAAAATAATAATATTTTAGGTAATTTAACTTTTTTCAAATCAGCAGGAACAGGGCATAATGAAAGGGAAGAAGAATCATTGTTAGCATGAAATACGAAGAGAAAACTTGTTTTTCTATTTTAACTTTTAGTTCTGTTAAGTGATTTTACAATCTCTTTTAGTAATTATAAAAAACATTTTTAATAAAGAATTGTTATATGTCTATTACTCATTGATGTGACATTAAAATGTGATACTAATTTGTGACAACAAATCTGTTCCGAGTTAGATTTAAATATAACATATGCAGTTCCTTAGTAGTTTCTACTAAATCTTGTTGAACTTGCAAGCATTTTTAAAATGTCAAAACTCATAGATAGTTGTGGATATTTTGACAATTTCTTTTTCCATTTTGATAAACTTGTTTTTTATTTTTGCTTTAAGCAACTGCTTTTGGATTTCCAAAAGCAATTGCAAACACCCCTTTAATAATTAAGATGAACGGTGGCAAAAAATAATACTTTAGGTAATTTAACGTTGGGTAAATACCACTTTTGGTCCCTCTTATCATTAACTTTTTACAGAGTGGTCCCGCTTATATTTTTTTTCCCACTTTAGTACCTACTATGAATTATTTGTTTCACTTTAATCCCTACTATGAATTATGTGTTTCACTTTAGTCCTTATCAGGTGGTTCCAATAACACATGACATGCATATGAATATTTTTTAGGGCATTTTCGTCTGTTCACTATTGAGACTATTTGAGATATTGTTTAATTGGTTAGCAATTTTGGTGTTTGAAAAAATCTTTAGGAAAAAACTTTAGTTTGGAACAAAATGTACGATTAAGTAGGATTGGAATGAAAGCCTAGTTTGAAAGAGATTATATATTTATATTTTTTTATAAATAATTAAAAAGACGAAAATATTTTAGGTAATTTAACTTTTTTCAAATCAGCAGGAACAGAGAATAATGAAAGGGAAGAAGAATCATTGTTAGCATGAAATACGAAGAGAAGACTTGTTTTTCTATTTTAACTTTTAGTTCTGTTAAGTGATTTTACAATCTCTTTTAGTAATTATAAAAAATATTTTTAATAAAAAATTGTTATATATCTATTACTCATTCATTGATGTGACATTAAAATGTGATACTAATTTTTTACAACAAATTTGTTCCGAGTTAGATTTAAATATAACATCTGCAGTTTCTTAATAGTTTCTACTAAATCTCGTTGAACTTGCAAGCATTTTTAAAATGTCAAAACACATAGATAGTTGTGGATATTTTGACAATTTCTTTTTCCATTTTGATATACTAGTGATATCAAATCCTTCTAATATAAAATGTGAATAAACAAAAATGAAAAATCAAATTGGTTGGATTATGCTCCGATTTGGAAGGCACTTTACCCCCGTAAAAATGCAAAAAAAAAAAAAAAAAAAAAAAAGATTTAGTGTGCTTCTTTTACAAAAAATAAAATTAAAAAAAACAAACGAAGACATTTTGTCATTTTATTTATTAGAGAGGGTAAACTCTCTAGTAATAGAACAGGGAGATATATAAATTACTATTCACTCCCCTCACATTTCTTAAACATTCTTTGAAAAGTTCTTTAGAAAATAAAAAGGAAGTTAATGGCTATTGATCAGGAAGATTCATACTAATACTTTGAAAGATGATGAAACTATTAAAATTATAAGTTGATTGCGTGAGATTTTGTTCTTTTCCATATTTATGCAGAATTATTTTCTTTTCCTTTTTTATACACATTATTAATGTTACCTTCCGTATTGTAAATAGGTTATTATATATATTAAATAAATGTCATCTTACCTTAGTTTTCGTTACCTTAATATTAACAAAAAAAAAAAACCTTCGTGTGTTGCTAATCTTAGATTTTTATTTTCTTTTTTTGGGATCACAAAATATATTGTTTAATTAACTAAATCTAAAATTTGATCCTAGTTTGAGGAGAGTTCGTTTTTTAAGACATACAGTATTTATGTACTCTTTAAGTTTCAAGTAAATTAAAACTCCTTATCAAATTAAGAGGGGGAAAAAAAGAACAAGATATTAGAAGATGAAAGTAAACCTAAACTTCTAATGCTTTTCAAATTCAATCATCTTCGTCTTTGTTAGAATCCCATTTTCCTTAAAGCTTTAGGTTTGCAGATTGATCCTTGTAAGAAAGGAAAAAAAATGTCCGATAATATTCTATATGAATTGTTTATGGTTATCTTGTCTAAAGTGCCAGCAGAGGCTCTGCTGCGTTTTAGGTGCGTCTGTAAAGCATGGTGTCGTATGATTGACGATCCGTGCTTGATCAACATTCATCGAGATCACCAACTCCGCAACATCCACGACTTCTCGTATGGGGTCGGTCGCCTACTTATGGTTAATAGAGACGACCACAAATTGCGTTCTTTATCTTTAAACTTGTTTAACTCTAATAATTACAGTCCTAAATATTCTGAGACTGCACATATAATCAGCTACCCAATGATGTTTCAGGAAATGGGTTTTCTTAATTGTAATGATCTTATACTTGTTTGGCATTATCATGATCATGATGATATGCATATGTTGTCAATTAAGAATCCATTAACTCAGGAGGTCCACGTTCTGCCATATGACGATGGGGTTAAAAGCCTACCTTATGGGTCTGCTTATAGTTTTGGATATGACTCTGTTTCGGATGACTACAAAGTTTTGACTCATTCATCAACTTTGGTTGGAGGAATATATAATTACACACCTTATTCTCTATACAGCCTGAAATCAAATTCTTGAAAACAAATTAATTATGATTCTTCACATAGCATTTCACATTTGTATCCTGGAGTTTGCTCTAATGGGGCATTACATTGGATTGGAAGAAAACTTCCTGTAACCGTAAAGTCCACATTTGTGATTATTGCTTTCGATCTAAAAACTGGAGATTTTCGATATTACTCACTGCCTGCTTCGATTGTCAGTAGATTGACCAATGTTGATTTAAAATTGCTCTGAGCGGTCGCTTTGACAGGGTGCATTTTGAAACGTGGTCAATGAATAATTATGGAGATGAAAACTCGTGGTCTATGTTGTTTTCAATTGCAAAATGGGAACACGAGTCTTACTTAGAAGCAATAAGTTATTCAAAGAGCAAAGGAATTGTCCTTTTTATGAAAGATGAGTTTCTCTTGTTTGATCTTAAGAATAATACTTCCGAGAATATCAACATTCCAAATGGTCTGAATATTTATTCTCCTACAATATTTGTAGCAAGTCTTGTTCAAATAAATGGAGGAAAGAACAAGAGGGAATTAAGCGAATACTAATAATAATTAAGCGGTGTAAAATTCTTATAAATATATTGAGTTGTTTTTGAAAGCTTATTGAATCTTTTATATGCAGCTAATTTTAATTTCTGATTTGTCGTAAGACTCATAATGTAGCCTTGTGTTGGATGAAGATGAAGATGAAGTGCAAAGAAGACAAGTATTTAAGGGAAGGTTTTGATGATTTCCAAAACATCATAATCAGCTAAGTATGGAAGCTTAGTTCCCTTAGAAGAATTTTGAACAAGTAAAAGAAGACATCAGAAGAGTTCAAAGTTCAAAGCCCAGAAGACTAGTGATCTCATGCTGAATCAGCGAACAGAAGGGTAGGTCATCAGCCGAGTCAAATCAGATTAGTTCAAGTATTTGATCAGCAGAGTGCCTATCAGATGGGTCGTTTTGATCAGCAGAGTATAAGAGATCAAGAGATTAGTTCAACGGTAATAAATGCCACAAGTGAAATAAATGCTGGAAGAGAAGGGTAGTAATGACAAATGATTGGAATTAACTCTCGGATCAGCAGAGTGCATTTAATGCAGCTACATGAAAGTACAGCAGAAAAGGTACTGTAGCAAGTTACCGTTCTAATTTCGGGCTAAGGCTATGGATTTGAAGATTTGATTTCCTTCAACGGTCTTATTTTCAAATTCAAGTATAAAATGAGCTGATTTCAACGAGCAACGAACACAACAACATCTGAGATCTCGCATTCAAAGCAGAAAATTTTCTAAGTCTCAAGAAGCTCGAACAGCTCACTCGTCTGGTGGAAGTCATCTGTTGACAGAAACCCAGTTGAAGAAAACAGAAAAACATTATCTGAGTGATTTTGTAATAGCTGAGTGTTGTGCGAAGTTAGAATCCATCTTTGTGAGTGATTCTACTTTAGAGGATAGGATTTCTGAGTGATTTCCTATTGTGAGCTTATAGCCTTTTCATTTGTTGTCTAGGTATAAGTGGAGAAATATTGTAATCTTTGTGATTATAGTATAACCCAGAATCTAAGTGATCTGGAAGAGTGGACTAAAGGATTTTCATCCATATAACCACTATAAAAATTCTTTGTGTTATCTTGCACTTAAGTTTTCTTGCATATCTAAAGTTCGCATATTTAAACACTTTGAATTATTTAAAAGATTTTAAAAGAAGTTTGTGAAACTGGGGATAAAATCTTTTTAAGAACTTAGTCTACTTGTGAAAAACACTTTCAAACATCCGCTGCAAGTAAACTCTTGAGAAAACTATTCTGTTGAAAAACAGCTAAGTATATATCAGAAGAGTGGTCACTCTGCTGTTCTAGACTTGTTCTTGATCAGCGAAGTAATCTTACTGTTCTTCATCAGCTTAGTCTGCTGACAGAAGACTGAAAAGTTTTTAAGTTCAAAAATTTGAAGATGTCTATTCACCCCCCCCCCCCCCCTCTAGACCTCATCTGACCACTTGGGACCAACAAGTGGTATCAGAGCAGGTGGTTCATTAGAATCAGCTGCCTGATCAACGAGCTTGATCCAAGTGTTTTTCAAAGGTTTTCAAAACTTTTTCAAAAGAGCATCTTTTTGAAAAATCTAAACTTTTTGAAAAATGGATTGTATCAGCCATGTTTCCCACATTGCTGGTATGTCTTTTGAAGACTGGAAGATTAGAATGGAAATCTTTCTAGCAGCCTACAATGACAACATGTATACATGTATCATTAAAGGTCCATTCAGATTCACAAAGACCATAAAGATAAATGAAGTCGATACGGTTGTGGAAAAAGACCTTCATGAGATGACTCCAGAAGAAATCAAGCTTTACAATCTAGACAAAGTTGGGAGATTCATCATGACTAAAGCCCTGGACAATGATCGGTTTGACAAGGTCAAACATTGCAAGACTGCAAAAGAGATGTGGGATAAAGTCAGAGATATGAGCGAAGGGAACGACGCCATAAAAGAGCATCAGCTGAGTGTTGCTTTAGAAAAGCTGGACAACTTCAAGATGAAATCCTCTGAAACCATTGATCAGATGGATACAAGGTTCACAAGAATATTAAATGAAGTATTGAAGCTTGGAAAAACCTTCACAGACAAGGAGATAACCATCAGAGTACTGAAGGCCTTACCTCCTAAGTTCAACATGAAGGTGACAGCAATGGAAGAATCAAGGGATTTGGGAAAAATCTCTCTTACTGAGCTGTTCTATGTACTCAAGGCATTCGAGTATAAACTTCCTAGGATGGGTATTGAAGAAACCTCAACTTCAGGACCCACAACTGCCTTAGTTGCTGCTGAAAACACCAGAAGACCAGCACATAGAAGTCAAGATGTGGACTCATCTGATGAAGCATCACTACTCAACGAGAAGGAGTACACTGCTGGAGATGTAGCATTATTGATGAACAACTTCAAGAAGTTCTATAAGAGAAAGATGAAAAACAAATACAATCATGCTGCTTCTACTTCTAAACCTAACTCTTCTTCTCAAGAAAAAGATGATTATAAAGCAAAACTAATGTGTTATAACTGCAGGAAATTGGGACATTTCATCAGAGATTGTCCATATCCAAAAGCAGAGAAATACACTAAGGAAGAGAAGAGAATCAGAAAGGAAAGAAAGCATCAAAGAGGGAAAGCAATGGTAGCTGAAGCAGAAAAGCTTGCTGCTGTCTACTCATCTGATTCAGATTCAGACACGTCTGATGAAGAATCTTCTGATGAAGAGAAACCTGCTCTCCTCTGCCTGATGGCTAAGGAATCTGATGACTCAAAGGATGAGGTAACTCCTCAAGATAATGAACTATTTAATTCTCTAGAGCAAATGATGTTGAATAATACTACTATTGCTGGAGAATTTGTTAAGCTTAAGGAAGAGATGAACTTGCTAAAAGAGCAAAATAACTCACTGAAACTTAAAGCTGAAAAGCCTAAAGAATCAGCTGAATATAAACAGCTTGAGCAAGAGCATGAATCTCTGAAAGCTGAATGTGAGGTCTATAAAGGAAAAATCATGGAACTTGAGAAAATTATTGAGTCTCATGATAAGTCAACTGTTGCATCCATGCATACATCTAGTAAACAGGAGACACCTTTAGAAAAGGATAAAATAGAATTGAATCATACTGAAAAATTCATTCTGCTGACAATAGTAAGGTCATTCTGTATGTTCAAACTTCTAAACCTACCTCATCTGAGAAAGTGGTAAAGGAGAAGAAATCTCCTAAGGCTAAAAAGAGCAAAGAGCCTAGTATAGGAAAACAGACTAGTAAACCCAAACAGAAGAGTCCTAGGAAGTCTTCTGATAAGGTTAAAACTAATCAGACTAGTGAGAAAACTAAGTCGTCTGTCAATGAGCAAGCTGTAAGTAAACCAAAGAAGCATAAGAACAAGAAAAATCAAAATGCTTGGTATGGAAATGAGTCATATTATGTGCAACCTGCTGCATATCATCCTGTGTATCATGCACCTCAATTTCCTAGTTACTATGCACCTTACCCTGCTCATCCAATGCATGCATATCCTGCTTATCATGCACCTTACCCTGCTTATGAACACTATTCTTATCATACTGATCATCAACATGACTTATCTGCTAATTATGATAAAAATGAAACTGTTCATGCTCCTGTCAAAACTCAGAAACCTAAGAAGCCTAAGACATCAACATCTTGGGTTGTCAAAGGTGGAACTAATCCTTCAGGACCCTCTCAATAAGGGTACCTAAAACAATTTTATTTTTGTTTTGTAGGTTAGGATTAGGAGTAGGAGTAAAGTAGAGAAGATTTGGTACTTGGACAGTGGATGTTCAAGGCACATGTGTGGAAGCATACATGAGCTGACTGATGCAGTTGCTGTGGATGGTCCAAATGTTACATTTGGGGACAGCAAAGAAGGCAAGATTAAAGCTAAAGGAAGATTAATCAGAGGAAATATAGAGATATCTGACGTCTCATATGTCAAAGGCCTCAAATATAATCTGCTAAGCATAAGTCAATTTTGTGACAAAGGATATTCAGTCATCTTCTCAACAGATAAGTGCTACGTTGAACAGATTGGTACAAAGAAGGTAATCTTATCTGGAAAGAGACAAGGGAATGTCTACATAGTCGACTGGAATTCTGCTGACAAGAATTCAAGTGTTTGTTTGGTGGCTTCTACACCAAGTGAAGTTAGTTGGCTATGGCACAAAATGATGAATCACTTAAACTTCAAGACCATCAACAGATTAATCAAGAATGATTTGGTAGAAGGGATTCCAAAAACAGTCATGAGCAAAGACAAGCTCTGTGACGCCTGTCAGAAGGGTAAACAAATCAAGTCATCATTCAAAAGCAAGAAGCACCAATCTTCTGAAATAATCTTGGAGCTGCTACATATGGACTTATTTGGACCCATTGATCCAGTCAGTAATGGTGGAAAGAAATACTGCCTAGCTGTCGTGGATGATTATTCAAGATATACTTGGGTGATTTTCATGAAGAAGAAAAGTGAAACCAAGGAACATCATACCAATCTGATGGAACTGATCCAGAATGAGAAGAGTATCAAAATCTTGAAGATCAGATCAGATAGAGGGACAGAGTTTACAAACTCTACTGTTGAAGAGTACTGTAACATCAAAGGAATACATCATGAGTATTCATCTGCTAGAACCCCTCAACAGAATGGTGTTGCTGAAAGGAGAAACAGAACACTAAAAGAAGCTGTCAGGACCATGATAGCTGAAGCTAAGCTGCCACAAAGATTTTGGGCAGAAGCAACAAATACAGCATGTTTTACCCAAAACAGATGTATGATCAACAAAAATCAGAACAAGACTCCATATGAAGTTTGGAACAACAGAAAACCAAACATTCATTACTTTAAGATTTTTGGTTGTAAATGTTTTGTATTGAATAATGGGAAAAATCACCTTACTGCATTTGCAGAAAAGGCTGATGAAGCTGTTTTTGTAGGATACTCTACTGTTAGTAAAGCCTATAGAGTTTTCAATAAAAGAACATTACTAATAGAAGAATCTATCCATGTAGTATTTGATGAGCCAAGTCAATCTTCTGAAAAGAATCAAAATGTTAACCAAGATCTGTCTACTGATTTACAGAAATTAGACGTTGGAAGGAATGAAGAATATGTTCCCATCATACTACCTAACCTAAACTCAGCTGATAACTCAAGTGCTGTTCAAAATCACAGTGCTGATTGTCTAACAGACGAGTTGCAAACAGCTGACAGTCCAGAGACTGTTCAACAGACTGCAAATGTTCAACAGACTACTACTGCAACTCCAACAGTAGTGTTGCAAGATCAAAACAGAGGACAACATTCAGACCTGCAACCTGATCTAAGATGGCTCAGAAATCACTCACCAGAATTAGTGATTGGTGATCCATTAGATAGAGTGAAAACAAGAAGAGCTGCTGCACATGATGCTATGTTTGTCACCTTTCTATCTCAAATAGAGCCTAAGCAAATTGAAGAAACTCTCAATGATTCCTTCTGGATAGAAGCTATGCAAGAAGAGTTGAATCAATTTGAAAGGAATAAAGTCTGGTACTTAGTTCCTAGACCAAGTCATCAAAGAGTCATTGGCACTAAATGGGTTTTCAGAAATAAGATGAATGAAGATGGTGTTGTTACCAGAAACAAAGCAAGATTAGTGGCCAAGGGTTATTGTCAAGAAGAAGGAATTGACTTTGATGAAAATTTTGCACCAGTAGCAAGACTTGAAGCAATCAGACTGTTTCTAGCCTATGCTGCTTACAAGAACTTCACTGTCTATCAGATGGATGTGAAGTCTGCTTTTCTCAATGGAGAACTGCAAGAAGAGGTGTATGTTGAACAACCTCCTGGATTTGAAGTCTATCAAGAAGAGGACAAAGTATATCGTCTGAAGAAAGCCCTCTATGGACTGAAACAGGCTCCAAGAGCATGGTATGATACCTTATCTGATTTTCTTTTAATTAAAGGATTTCATAAAGGTAAGGTAGATAAAACCCTGTTCACAATTGAATGGGAGAATCATATATTAATTGTGCAAATATATGTGGACGATATTATTTTTGGTTCAACTAACCAACAGATGTGTGATAAGTTCTCCAAGCTGATGCAGAATAAGTTTGAAATGAGCATGATGGGTGAACTTAATTATTTTCTTGGTTTACAAGTCAAACAGCTGCCTGATGGAATCTTTATAAATCAAGCTAAATACACAAGAGATCTGTTTAAAAAGTTTGGTATGGAAACTAGCTCTACTGCTACCATTCCTATGTCTACAAGTCTTCGGTTGGATAAAGATGAAGATGGCAAATCAGTGGACATAACCAAATATAGAGGCATTATAGGGTCACTGTTATATCTAACAGCAAGCAGACCTGACATAATGTACTCAGTAGGGGTCTGTGCAAGATTTCAATCAAACCCCAAGGAATCTCATCTCTTAGCTGCCAAGAGGATATTGAAATATGTTAAAGGCACTCAAGAATTGGGATTGTGGTATCCTAGAGAATCTGGATTTGAGCTTATTGGTTATTCAGATTCAGACCTTGCTGGCTGCAAGATTGACAGAAAGAGCACAACAGGTGCTTGTCAGTTCTTAGGTAGTCGTCTGATCTCATGGATGAGTAAGAAACAAACTTCAGTTTCTATATCTACTGCTGAAGCTGAATATATAGCTGCTGGAGCTTGCTGCGCACAGATACTTTGGTTGAAGCATCAACTAGAAGACTACAATACCAAAATCAGTGGAATTCCAATCTACTGTGACAATACAAGTGCAATCTCTCTTACTCAGAATACTACAAGTCATTCAAGGACTAAACATATAGAGATCAAGCATCACTTCATTAGAGATCATGTGGAAAAAGGCAATGTTGTGATAGAGTATGTTCATACTGACAATCAGATTGCTGATATTTTCACTAAACATTTAAGTGAAGTAAGGTTTTCAACTCTAAGAGCTGAGCTAGGACTACTTAATTTGGATGCATAAGCTGAGGGGGAACTCATCAGAAGACTGAAGTTCAACAGCTTAGTTATCCGTTATTCTATTCAAGGATTAACTTTCAACAGACTAGTTAGCTTATGGATTCTTAAAGACAGTGGGAACGTGTAAGACTAGCGGTACTTCTGTTCTAAAGATGAAATTTGTTAATGTCAGTTAGTTGAAGTTATGTTATCAGAAGATCTGTTCTTAATTCTTGAAGACTGAAGATTATTTTATCTTGCTGGATTGACAAACAGCAGAGGAAGATTACTAGCTATTGGCATTCTCTAGTAATATCAGATAACGGATCACTCGTCTGTCAGATAAGTTAAACTCTACTCATCTGATATCTTATATAAGCATGGTCATAAATCGTATCTTTTGAAACGCGCTTTTATAAGTAACAGATTAGTGTCGATAGAGTTTCCCGCCCATCTGACATTAAAATAATAAAATTGAAATCCGCAACTCCCATCCACACGATTAGTAAACTGTCAGATTAGATCAACGTTTCAGATTAATCACGATAACCCAAATAATAGAAACGTATAAAGTCCGATCTAAAACAGTACAGTCATCTTACGCACTCAAATATTCTCAAAATCTCTAACTCTCAAACTCTCCTGCCTCGAAAGTATATTGTTCTTGCAGATTCCTCTCACTAATCTCAGAAATGGAAAAGATTATGGAAGGAAGATACTTAAACTACAGCAAATTTCACTTTTCGGGTACTGATCTGATGCGCTCTCTCATGAAGAAAATCAAAGAGGCATCACTTGTTCCTGTTCTTGAAGCACATGAAGATAGGGTTTACTTAGAAGACGTTTATCACTTCTACACGACCAGGGAGTTCAACGATGATGAAACTGTCATGACGGTTGTTATTGGTGGTAAGAAAATTGCTATCTCTGCTGCTGTTCTCAGTGAAATTTACAAGTTAGCAGATAAGGGAGGAGATGTGACCAGCTTAGGGTCAGAAAAGGAGGATGAATTCTAGGAAATTTGCGCGAAAAAGGGAGAAAAGATGACTGGAACTCTGATGAAAACTCAACTAAAAGATGAGTATCAGAGGTTCACAGACATCATTGCGAAGGTGCTGGATTGTAGCACGAGTTCTCTAGATGGTTTACCTAGGAAAAGGTACTACACCATGGTTTGCATATACTATGGTCTGAAAGTTAACTGGGCTGCTCACGTCTATGAGCTGCTGAGTGATAAAAGGCTCTCTCACGCCATCTTACTCAGTAATCTGTTTGCATCCTTGCATTGTCCTATGGGTGGTGGAAAGACTACTTATGGAAGTAAAGAATTCAAGCTATATGAACCAGTGAGACAAATTGTGGCAAATCCAAAAAGAAAGGCCACTGCAAAATCCAAGAAGACCCCTTCTAAGAAGAGCAAGAAGGAGGGTCAGACAAGTCAACCTGCTGAGCCAACAGCACAATCTGCTGTTGAGGCTGGATCAGCACAACCTGGAGATGCAGTTCCAGAAAGGATGATTGAAGAATTTACCAAGGAGATTGAACAAATGGAGACAGGTTCCTCTCCTGAAAGAACTGAATCTGAGGAAGAACCTCCTCTTCAAAGGTTGAAAATGTTGAGAAAAAGAAGTGAGGCAAGGGGACCTCCTACTGCCAACCCCCCTGCCAAAAGATTGGCCAAATCAAAGGTCAAGAGAAGTGTAACTTTCTCTGAGGAGACAGTTGCAAAAGTAAGAGAAACAACAACATCAGCTGAGAGGCCAATCACTATTGAAGAGACTTCTGTTAAGCCTGCTGAGATTGTTAATACTGAACTTGGAGTATCTACTACAGACTCTTCTACTGTAGTATCTGCTGAAGCTGGAGAAGAACAGCAGACTGCTACAACAGGTGAAGGAGAAACACTCCTTCTGCATCCTACTCCTGTTGTTGCAACTCCAATTCAAGCAGTTGAAAGTCCTGAATCAAGGAGAAGACGGACTGGGAAAATTGCAACTTACCTAACTACTGCTGAGAAGAAAAGACAAGATGCTGCTGAAAAGCAAAGGATAGCTGCAGAAAAGGCAGAAGAAAATAGGCTGAAAAGCCTAGAGTTAAAAAGGCTGGAAGAAGAGGCCAGCAAGATGACTCAAGAGCAAAGGGACGCTATTGAGGCAGCAGAATTGGCTGCTGTCATTGAAGCGAGCACCAAGGATGCTCATGGACCTAAGCATACTGGTGGAATAGTTATTGGTGAACAGAGAGACCCTACCAAACCAATACCAGCTATGCCTGCACCAAAGTCAAAGCCAAAAAGAAGAGAGGAGATCAGATTATCTTTGGAGATTGTCAGGGAGGACCCTGCTATTTTTGAAGAATTTCTTAAAAGATTGGATGCTGAAGGTGAAAGAATCAACCGTCTGACATTATTCCATGCTGAAAAGATCAGATACAACAGATGGAGAGAATTCAGACTGACTAAGAGTCCTGCTGAAATGGCCAAGTGGAAAGCCTTCACTGTTGAAGAAGCCTGGGTATTGAAGTGGCTTGAGATTGGATCCTTAATTCAAGCACTTGATTCAGAATTCTTTCTGGACAGGTTAAGATTAAGAATAAGTCACGTAGTCAAGGCTGAAGCAAAGAAGATATTTGAGTCTGTTCCTGAGGACTATGATGAATCAGAAGACCTCAAGGAAAGATCAATCAAACTGGCTATTGCTCAAGCAATGGAACTCTGGGCTAAGAAGTCTAGGAAGCTGATGGGACAACCCAGCTCATTGGTCCCTCTTCCTAACATCAAGCACATCGTCTATGGTCCAAATATCAAACCTTTTGAAGAGCTACCTGAGGAACCATATTCACCTTTTATTCCTCTTGACAATTTTACATGGATTTCTCACAGGTCTGCTGTAGATAATGAAGGTTTGATGAAAACAGTTGAAACTGTTAAGAAGATCAAGTCCCCTGCTGACAAAGAAAAGGAAGATTTGATGGGTGTATCTGACCTATCTGATCAGAACAAAGAAAAGGGTGACAAGTCTGACACAGCTGATGAAGCAAAGGGAGAAGAAACCATTCCAGCTGATCAGAGTATTGAAAAGAAGGCTACTGCTGAGCAAGAAGATCAAACCAAGGAGAAGGAAAGCACTCCTGGTCAGGCTGATGAAACCAGAAAAGAAGAGATTGCTTCTGGGTCAGCAGATCAGACTACAAAAGAGTCAACTCAAGCAGAAGAACAGTCCATTGAAAAGGAAGTTCTTGCCTTACCTCCAACTCAAATTGAAGTTGCTTCTACTTCTCAGAGCTTACAGCAAACATCTCTGTTGGATTCTATTCAACAAATGATATCGAAATCAATGAAGGAAATGGAGGAGAAGTTAACTGCAAATCAGAAAGCTGCTGCTGTTCCAATCTATCTGATAGAAGACACTGCTCAGAATGTCAAATCTGTTCATCAAGACATGGATGTTATCAGAAGAAGAACCCAAAGCACAGCTGAAGGTTGGAGAAATATTACAGAAACAGTTGAAATGGCCATCCAAGCTAAGGATGAAACCTTAGACAATATGATGAGAGACTTCAAGGCATCTGCTGATTGGATTCTGGCAACTCAAATTCAGCTAGGTGACCAAGGTGAAGCTGTTCTCAAAAGAATGGATGATTTTGAAGCCAATCAACTGAATCAACAAGCTCAACTGGATGCATTCAGAGCAACTCAACTACGACAACAAGCTCAAATGCATGCTATGGAAGAAAACATCAAGCTTCTATGTGATTCACTTCTGATCACCCCAATCTTACCAAATTATCAAATCAACCCTGCTGATGATGACAAAAAGGGGGAAGATAAGGTACTGAGGGAAGAAAGGGAAGATAAGGCATCATCTGCTGAAAGAACAGAAGTGTTAGAAGAATCTGCTGATGATGAAGATAAGAATGATGCAGCAAATGAAGGCACAAGCAGATCAACAGATGAGAAGATCACAGAAGAAGAAGGTGAAGCTGCTGAAGAAACTGAAGCTGAAGCAAAGGCTAAATCTGATAAGGAAAGAGCTGCTGCTATGGACTCAGCTGAAGAACAGCTTGACCCTGATGTTAAAAAGAAGAAGTTAGAGTTGTTGAAGCAGAAACTCTCTGAAGATTTGGAAGCTGAAACTTCCAAACCTGCTGAAGAAGAAAAAGAAAGCAAGGAAGATAAAGAAGACAAGCTAGTAGAATAGTCTTGCTTAAATTACTTATATATCTTCTTGTAAATTTCTTTTTGCACAACTCATCTGAACAAACTTGTAATATGTAATCAGTTCAATTATCTATAAAATTGCAAGTTTTAATCCAACAGACTATTTCTATCTCAGAAATTTTTGAGGATCAAAACTTTAGTTTAGGTACAGGTACTTAGCTGAAGTTATGTCATCATCAAAAAGGGGGAAATTGTTGGATGAAGATGAAGATGAAGTGCAAAGAAGACAAGTATTTAAGGGAAGGTTTTGATGATTTCCAAAACATCATAATCAGCTAAGTATGGAAGCTTAGTTCCCTTAGAAGAATTTTGAACAAGTAAAAGAAGACATCAGAAGAGTTCAAAGTTCAAAGCCCAGAAGACTAGTGATCTCATGCCGAATCAGCGAACAGAAGGGTAGGTCATCAGCCGAGTCAAATCAGATTAGTTCAAGTATTTGATCAGCAGAGTGCCTATCAGATGGGTCGTTTTGATCAGCAGAGTATAAGAGATCAAGAGATTAGTTCAACGGTAATAAATGCCACAAGTGAAATAAATGCTGGAAGAGAAGGGTAGTAATGACAAATGATTGGAATTAACTCTCGGATCAGCAGAGTGCATTTAATGCAGCTACAGGAAAGTACAGCAGAAAAGGTACTGTAGCAAGTTACCGTTCTAATTTCGGGCTAAGGCTATGGATTTGAAGATTTGATTTCCTTCAACGGTCTTATTTTCAAATTCAAGTATAAAAGGAGCTGATTTCAACGAGCAACGAACACAACAACATCTGAGATCTCGCATTCAAAGCAGAAAATTTTCTAAGTCTCAAGAAGCTCGAACAGCTCACTCGTCTGGTGGAAGTCATCTGTTGACAGAAACCCAGTTGAAGAAAACAGAAAAACATTATCTGAGTGATTTTGTAATAGCTGAGTATTGTGCGAAGTTAGAATCCATCTTTGTGAGTGATTCTACTTTAGAGGATAGGATTTCTGAGTGATTTCCTATTGTGAGCTTATAGCCTTTTCATTTGTTGTCTAGGTATAAGTGGAGAAATATTGTAATCTTTGTGATTATAGTATAACCCAGAATCTAAGTGATCTGGAAGAGTGGACTAAAGGATTTTCATCCATATAACCACTATAAAAATTCTTTGTGTTATCTTGCACTTAAGTTTTCTTGCATATCTAAAGTTTGCATATTTAAACACTTTGAATTATTTAAAAGATTTTAAAAGAAGTTTGTGAAACTGGGGATAAAATCTTTTTAAGAACTTAGTCTACTTGTGAAAAACACTTTCAAACATCCGCTGCAAGTAAACTCTTGAGAAAACTATTCTGTTGAAAAACAGCTAAGTATTTATCAGAAGAGTGGTCACTCTGCTGTTCTAGACTTGTTCTTGATCAGCGAAGTAATCTTACTGTTCTTCATCAGCTTAGTCTGCTGACAGAAGACTGAAAAGTTTTTAAGTTCAAAAATTTGAAGAGGTCTATTCACCCCCCCCCCCCCCTCTAGACCTCATCTGACCACTTGGGACCAACACCTTGAAACTACTTTTTAGAGAGATAGATAAGGAATTTTAGAAAATTGAGATGGATAGATTATTTTTTAATTTTTCTTTAACAAGTAGTTTATATGGTTGCTTTCTTTTTTCTTTTTTCTTTTTTAAATATAATGTCAAGAACTCATATTTTTATGACATGATGATATATAACTTATAGGATATTGACATTTTTTTTTTTGCTTTTGATCATATATGATATATATACATACATGAGTGGTTGATTTCAAATAAAAAAATATACAATTGTTTTGTTATGCTCCGATTTAAATTTCTTGTTTAACTCTAATAATCAGTTATAAAATGAGCTATGAATGATGTTTCATGAATCGAGGTTCGTTTCTTGTAATGATCTTATACTTGTTTCGCATTATCGTGATAATAAGGATATGTGCTCAATTAAGAATCCGTGTTAAATTAACTCAGGAGGTTAATATTTTGTCATATGACATTTAATGTATAGTGTGGTTTTGGATATGATTCTGTTTCAGATTACCACAAAGTTTTGACTCGTGAATACACACCTCGTTGTTCGTTATACAGCCTGATATCAAATTCTCAAAAGCGGATTAATGATTCTTATTTTTCAGTTTCACATTGGAGTACTCCTGGAGGAAAGAACAACATGGAAGCAAAAAGTAATTAAGCGATTTAAAATTCCCATAAATTTCCTTTGTCATAACAATGTATCCTTTATTCTCTATTTCTTTTACATAATATCTCCTTAGCTAAATTTCACGATATGAATTATCCCTTTGTTATTATCCTTTGTTATTCTAATAGAATCTAAATCAATGAAAATTGGTAATAATGAGTTAAATCGGTTAAAATTATTTAGATCAATGAAAAATTGGTTTAAAAGCGCGATAAATTGATCATAATTCACCAAAAAAATTAAATTGATGAAATAAATTAAAAATAGGTGAAAACCAAGAAAGGTATGGCAAAATACCTCTATGCTCTTACCTCTGAGTATGGAGATCTCCTGCCAATGGTAGAAACGAGAAAGGAGATAAATTGACGAAAAAATTATTAAATCGATCAAAAATCATTAAAATTGATGAAAATTAGAGAAAACGAGTACTATTTTAAATCAGTGAAAGTTGGTGCCAGTTAAATAGGTCAAAACAGTTTAAATCGATAAAATTAGTAAAAAAAATAAATAAAATCGATTAAAAATCAAGTTAAATCGATCGACAACGACTTGAATTGATGAAATTCAAAAAATACTGTACTCACCTTCAGGTAAATATAAAATCATATAATAACTCCTTTGGGGCAATTTTGTCCATAAATATTTCATTTCATTTTTATAAATCTTTTAAATAACCATTGGGACAAAATTGAAAATTCAGGGATATCCCTAGAAAATCAAAGATAATGTAACAATGGTTAAATGTAAGAAAGTGATCAATCTAGAGGAAATTTTTGTGATACATACATGAGGGTTAATTTACCCCTGATTTTATTAATGTGAAAGGAGACAGGTTACTAGAAAACATTGAAATTGGCAATTTTTTTTGTTTTTTTAATTTCTTTTGAGACGCGTCAGACACATAAAGTGAAAACCTATCTCAGCAGGGTTACGAACCTGAGTTCGCTACTTTGTAATTAATGACTGATCTCTTTCACTAGACCAATCACCTTTTGGTATTAAATTTGGCATCTTGTTCTATAATAATAATACCATCACTTTCGGTGGCAAGTTGGCTTTTTTGTTTTTTTTTTAGGAACGTGGCAAGTTGGCTTAAACAAACCATTTTTCTCACTATATCAAATTCTTGTCTGGAAGTTTGCATAGCCAGGCTGTGAGAAATATCAATTCATATTCAATTCCATTTACATAGACACAAGTTCACATTGTAACACTATTCTAAAGCTTTAAGCAAATAAAACTTACATACTTCAGAGAAAAAGAAGAGAGGTGAGAGATGGCAACCGCCTACGCCGCTCTAGTTTCTCTTGTTAATCTCATCGAACAGATCCAGCTGCACCGTTTTCCTCGGCCAATTTTTTTGGAGGAACAATTGAAACAGATTGAACATCTCAAAGAGAAGGCGTGTTTCCTACAAGATTATCTAGAGGGTTATTCGCATATGGGTAGCAATGAAGTAGAAGATTTGGAGAGACGAATTGCAGATGCTTCTCATGAAGGAGAAGATATCATTGAATCATATGTAGTGGATCATATCAAGGCTCAATTTCCAGAAGAGTCTTTGGAACTAGTTTATGAATTTATAGATACAAAAAAGTCTTTCAAACAAGTTTATGAAGTTGTAAAGAAAGTCATACAAGACATGGATTTGATCGCGAAAGAGATGATGGAGATTAAAGATATGCAGCCCAACGATCGGACAAATGTTCACTCGTTAGGACCTCACCCCACTATGAATGATCATGATACTATGGTGGGATTTGATGACCGTTTGTATCAGATCATGGCCAAGCTTACCACACAACAAGCGAATCTTCAAATTACTCCAATCACTGGAATGGGCGGGATTGGTAAGACTACACTTGCTCATAATGTTTATGGCAATTCATTTATTGTGCAGCATTTTGATGTTCGTAGTTGGGTGACGGTATCTCAAGTGTATGATATAAAAGAAATGTTGTTAGAACTTCTACGCAAGATTGGAATTCCTATTGAAGGAGAAGAAAATAGTGAATACCATCACTTAGGGTTAAAATTATTCCAACATTTAAGAGGCAGGACTTATTTGATTATAGTAGATGATTTGTGGAATACCGAAGCATGGGATAAGTTACATTCATTCTTCCCAAATAGCAAAGGAAGTCGAGTCATGGTAACTACTAGGCTAAAAGATGTTGCTAACTATGTCGGATCTAATAATCTTCATGAGATGGATCTTCTTGATGAAAATAAAAGTTGGACTCTACTTTGTAGAAAGGCATTTAGCGAAGAAGGTTGCCCTTATCCAGAATTGGAAGAAGTTGGAAAAAGAATCGCAAGAAATTGTCAAGGATTGCCTCTATCAATTGCTGTAATTGGAGGAGTCCTTGCAAAGTCCAATATGACACGAGAGTTCTGGGAGTATGTTGCCAATAATATAGATAAAATCACAAGTTCAGAAGGTAGTGATTGCTTAGATATATTATTATTGAGTTATAGACATTTACCTATTCATTTACGACCATGTTTTCTCTACATGGGAGTTTATCCAGAAGATCATCCTATTCGTGTCTCCGAGCTTATTAATCTTTGGGTAGCTGAGGGGTTTCTAAAACCTAACAAACTCAAAACCATGGAAGAGGTTGCAGAGGAGTACTTGAATGATCTTGTCGAAAGGCATCTCATTGTGGTTCTTAGGCGAGAGACCCTTGGGAAAATGAAATTTTGCGGCATCCACGATCTCATGAGAGATTTGTGCATAAGGGAATCTCACAAAGAGAAGTTTCTTTTGGTCAACAAAGGGCATAAGCTTCAAGATTTATCCAAAATCATAGATAGGCAACGTCGCGTTGTTATTCCACAAGGCCCATTGTATAGAGGATTTCATGATCCCCTTCCAGATGTCTTGCAATCAACATCATTGGTTCGTTCCCTGACGTGTATACAACCATTAGAACTATCACGTTGGTCTAATTTCAATTTGTTGAGGGTATTCAACTTGTTTAAGAATCATTATTACCATGATGAAGATGTTGATATCAACTTAGTTAACTTACGATACCTGCATTTATCTGGATATATCCTTAGATCTGTTTATTTGGCACACCGACTGTGGAATCTACAAACATTAGTCATTCATAACAGATGTAGAGAAATAAACAAACATATAACACCGAATATTTGGAGGATGCAACATCTTAGACATCTAATTGGCTTAGAAATACATCTTCCTGATCCTCCGAGCGGTCAAACAGACGAGGTAGATGATTTTGTGTTAGAAAACCTACAAACACTCATGACAGTAGTAAGCTTTAGATGTACTGAAGAGGTCCTGAAGAGAATCCCCAACGTCAAGAAATTAAAAATAGGACATAACTACTTATCAAGAGATAGGGTGTCACACTATTGCCTCAACAATATTGGTCGTCTGCATAAACTCCAATCACTAACTTGGAAGTTAGAGGAAGGCAATGTTATTAAAACCGGACCGGACCGGCCGGTCCGATCGGTTCGACCGCAAATCGGAAGCTGGTCCGGTCCAGTTAATTCACTGGTTTTAGCGGTTCGACCAGCGGTTCGCCCGGTTCAACTAGTAAAACCGCTAACCAGTAGGCTCACCGGTTCGCTCTCCGGTCCAGTTTTAAAAACATTGGAGGAAGGAGTTCCTTTCCAGAATTTTGTGTTTCCTGAATCGCTTGAGAAGTTGGCTTTAGACGGAAACAATCGTTATAACTTGGATGATATTATAGCAACGATTGGAATGTTGCCCCAACTTGAAAAGCTCAAGTTGTACAACTTCTTGTCGGAAGAGGAGTGGAACCCAGTTGAGGGGCATTTCCTTCGCCTAAGAGTTTTGCATATCAAAGGTTTCAGAAAATTGGTATACTGGACAGCAGACAGTATCCATTTCCCAGTCCTCGAGCACCTTGATCTTACAGATATGAATAAACTGGAGGAGATTCCCTCTGGAATTGGAGATATAACAACACTTCAGTCAATTAAGTTAATTTGTTGTACAGATTCAGTTTATGCTTCAGCAATAGATATACGGGAGGAACAACTCAACTCCGGCAACGAGAGTTTTCGTCTACTCGGACGGGAATTAAGGCCTCAAGATTACTACTCATAATTGGATGCCCCTCACATTTATCTTGATTCTCTAATTTATTAAGATATGAAGTGATCAGCAGTGGCGGGATATGAATCAAAACATATATATATATATATATATATATATATATATATATATATATATATATATATATATATATATATATATATATATATATATATATATATTCTAAGGTAAATTATTCTCTATCTATAGAATATAAATTAATTTCTTAAGATTTATATTTTTCTCAATTTTGTAAGACTTGAGTTTTTGGTTACAGATTAATTTCGGACTCGGAAGCCTTATAATTTATTTTGTTTGTTTAAATCAAGGAAGCATTATTGCTCAGGGACTATATTTCTAGGCGACACAGTTTGATTTGGTTTAAGAATTGTTGTATTGCAATTTATTATTATTATTTTTTTTTGAATAATTTGTTTTGGATTGAGAATTGTTGCACAAGTTCAACTTCATTTGTTCCTTAAAACTGTTTGCATTCGAGTGAAACAAACTTGTACTTGGCTTAATGTGAGATATTTGTTGGGAAAATTCTTACATACATCGGGTTTGATCGAACCCAAAGTAACTACAAAGCAAGTGCAATACACTTGCTTTGGGATTGGATGTAACTTCCAGGAGAGTGATCGATCACAAAGCTAGTGCATACACTTGCTTGGTGGTTGGATGGGTTTGGTCAAGCCAGACTTGGACAAAAAATTTCCGTATTTGTTGTATCATGTTCTTCTATATTGTGCTTGCACTTGATTTTTATGGTTGTCCCAGGATTTGTCTCCAATAGTTCCATAGTTTTGCATATTGCTCAATCTTTGTGCCATTGTTTAGTTTGGCAACCCCGCTTTTGTTAATTTGAGAGGTTTGGTTTTTTCTAAATTTGAGGGTGTTAAGTATTAATTTTGTGTTTTGGGTGCAAAGTGCCCATTATTGTGTTTCGGGGGTGCAAGTTGATGAGTTGTTCTTAATTCGAGGGTGTTAAGAGTTAATTATGTTTCAGGGGTGCAAAGTGTCAATTTCTAATATTTTTGGAGTGCAAAGTGTCAAGTATCTACATTTGATTTATTTATTTTGCTCTTGATTCCGATGATCATTTTTGTCTGAAAATAAGAGATTGTTCAAAGTCCCGAATTTTATCTATTTCAGGGGTACAAAATGCGAAATCCGAGTTTCGGTGGTGCAAAGTGTCTATTTTTTATGTTTTGGGAGTGCAAAATACCAAAATAACCCGATACTGAAAGAGAATTTTAAGATTTTATTTGGTTTTATCTTGCAATTTCATTTTAAATAAAAAGTAATTATGTGACTGTTAATTCTTTGTTGGGTCTTTCTAAAATAAGATTTTATAGAACATAAGTGTATATGAGATACCCCATCTCAGCCATTTAAAAAAATCAACAGCAAATCTGAACTGCAATTTTTGGTCAAAATGTCCAATGATGATGTGGCATCGGACATTTAAAAAAAAAAAATATATTTTAAATTACATATTAACCCTTTAATTAATATGTTTAAAAAAATCTCTCTAATCTTTAATTAATTTCAGATCTCTTTCCAAAACAAAAACAAAAATCGAGAAAATTGCACTTGTCATACTAAATTTCTTCCTACTTTATATATTTCATAGCAAACTTTTCAAAAAGACACATTTCGTACAAAAGTTGGATAACTTTTTTTTATATTTCATTCGGCCGTTAGTTTTTGGATGAAAAATGTCACGTGCCAAATATATGTCCGTTAAGTCACCATTTTTATCTCTTAAGGAAATATTTACAATTGAGCACAAAATACCTAAAATCTTGAAGGGGGTAATTGCAATTACTGTAACCCCACCCAATTCCTCTTCATTCACCTCCGAGACCACAACACCGCTCAGCCCCAATTCCTCGTACCCACATAACCCCACTTTTATTTTATGATTAGGATTTTCTTTTTTGGCAATGTCAATTAGTTCTAATTTTTTTAACACTAAATCAAATTATTTTAATATCTTTTGTATTATAATACATATTTGGAATATTACCACCCAAAGTATAAAATAAGTACATATGAAATCCATTGCATTTTCCCTCCTCAAATGATTAATTTACGCCAATTTCGATCGCCGAAAAACAGATATATGCGTCTCATATGTATTTTAAGGGTAAATTAATCAAAACACGACATGCATTTTTTACTTTCTCTTTACAAATAAAATATTTTTCTATTTCACTTCGGATTTCCGGTTTTTTACATGAGCGAAGTATTTGAACTTGTAAGAAGTGTTGTGACTAACTTCAAAATTTCATGTGAGGGGCACATTTATATTTTCCCCTGAACAAAAATTAAATAAAATTATTTTAGGCGGTAATTAAGTGATTATTTTGTACATATAGGTGGTAAAGTGCAACGATATATAACTTCCAGGGATAAGATTTTTGTCAAATTTTTAAAGAGGACTTCATAAATCATATGAAAGTTTTTATCAATTTTTGTTTTATTGCAAAAAATTAATGTTGTCAGAGGTTATTGATAATATTTTAATTTAAGGGGATGTTTTTTTCATCATTTGATAGGATAAAATTGTCATTTCGACTTGAGAAGGATATTTTTTGCCAATAATAAAAAGAAAGTACAGGGTTTTTTTTCTAATAAAAATAACATATGTTTTTTTAATTAGAAAAAATACAAGGGGTGTTGTTGAAATTTACTCATAAAAAAGGGTATATTTGTCTTTGAGAAAATAAATTATTTTAACTTAAATTTTAAGGGGACATGTGTCACCAAGATAAATGCTATTTTATGTACTCCACATTCCCTCGAAATCTTAAAATCTTATTTTACATACTACACCAAATCACAGCAAGCAATATATACAGAGTTGGGATATTATATTTTGACTCTCACTCGTTCAAGAGTCATTAGAAATTGTGCAAAAATAATTGTACATTAAGCTTAATAAATTGTACATTAGAGTATCCCATATTTTAATTGATTAACTAATCCTAACCAATGTGTTGGGAGATGAGAAATTTGAAAGAACTGAAAATGTGTCTTTTCTTATTCTCTCGGCCTATGAACCTGCTTGAATTGAAACTTAACCAATGGTCACGACTTTAAGGGAAGGCTCCGCCCAAAGAACAAACATTGTTTTATTTATTTATGTAGAAATGAATCCCGAAATTAAATAACTGATAAAGAGACACGACGTCTCCTTATTTAATTGTGAGATTTTTCAGAGGGTGTGAAGGGAGTGTTTCCTTCAGAGAATTTTAATAGGTGTGTCTTTACATTCCCTTGACAATTGCAATGAATAATCCAATTTGGAGAGTCAATACTTTATGTAAAAATTATTGGATTGGTGAGTAAAGTGAATCGGTGCATTATTTGGACTGTAATTTTTTTTTAATTAAGTCCAATGTATATTCTCTTTTTGCACGAATGGAGCCTATGTTTCTGATTCATTAAGAGTACAAATTTTTTATGTGATAAAATCAACTTCATTAAATTGTTATATGGGTTCGGTAAGGATATGATAATCTGGAGTGAGTATCATTAAATGAAATTAAAGACGAAGAAGTCGTCACGATCATCTATTTCAAATTGTTAGAATGCGATTCAACAAGAAATGATAAGAAATCATCATATATATTATATCTGAAGTGTGGATTCAATATATAGATGAGGAAGATTAATAAGTCATT
The DNA here is from genome assembly GCA_003313485.2 of Penstemon barbatus. Classification (NCBI taxonomy): domain Eukaryota; kingdom Viridiplantae; phylum Streptophyta; class Magnoliopsida; order Lamiales; family Plantaginaceae; genus Penstemon; species Penstemon barbatus. The sequence continues at coordinate 25,399,625 of CM064881.1, forward strand.
CCATGAAGGTAATGATTTGAGTAAAATTTAATGACATGAGTGTGCAATTATGAACCTCATATGAGTATGTGATTCTAGGGGTGGGCGTTGGGTTCGGGTAACCCAAACCTGACCCGTCCCATTTTTAAAATACCCAAACGGGACGAGTATTTTTTGGGTTTGGGTACCCGAACTTGAATACCCGTATTTTATTACGGAAATATGGGACGGGTTTGGGATTGGTCTCTCCAACCCCGAATACCCGAACCCGCCTATATAATATTATTAATTTTATAATTTATACACTTTACTAGTTTACTTGTATAACATTATCTAATAAATGAACTTTTTTAATTTTACCATAATATTCATTTTAAATCTTACATTAATTTAGTAATTAATATTAAGTCAATCCTAAAGAGTTAAAAACTCTCAATCTCTCATAATCCCTTGTAAGTTGTACATTTTATCATTAGCTCATTATATGATTTCACTTTTTGTTCGTATTTGGATATATTTGAAATTATCGTTATGATGACTTGATGATATGTTTTATGTATTAATGAATTAAAAAGTAATACGATTTAGCAAAAGGAAAATGACGAAATATAATTACGTAATATTGTATTATTTTGTTAGATGGATGAAGAATTAATGAATAAAAATAATATGGGACCCGTAATCCCGTCCCGTCCCGACCCGCAATAATTCGGGTACCCGCTTCCGGGTACCCGAATTATTACGGGGCGGGTTTGGGATGAAAAGTGTCAATCCCGAAATTTAGTATACCCATATCTCTAACCCCAAATCCGTCCCAAACCCGCCCCGTGCCCACCCCTATGTGATTCATAGCTTGTGTACATTTATTAGTGTGATTATGCATATGTCAAACATAAGGAAAAGAGTGAATTACTAATAGCTTTATGTGAAAATAAAGAATTAATTAGTAATTATAATTATATCAATATTTTAATGAGAAAATATTGGTAATTTATTATTGAAAAATAATTAAAATTGTTTGCAAAATATTTTTAATTCATATCGATATTTTAATGAGAAAATATTGATAACTTATAAGAATTATAATTTATATCAATATTTTGAGAAAATATTGAAAATTTATATGTAAAAGTAATTATAATTCAATTGTGGAATAATTATAATTTGCTATGGTATCAATATTTTATTGAAGAAATATTGATTATATTTATAATTTATTCGTGAAATAAATATCAATATTTTATTGAGGAAATATTGATAATATTTTATTTGTAAGAAATAATTATAAATATTGAGAAATAAATATCAATATTTTATTGAGAAAATATAGATTGAACTTATTTGTGAAATAATTATTATTTATTTGTAAGAAATAAGTATATAATTATAATTTATTTGTTTGCGAAACAAATATGTAAAAGTTCAAATTTTTGAACTAATCCAAATTAATTATGTGATTTTAAATCATTACTAACTCGTGAAGTTTAAAATGTATTTGATCACATATACTTTTTATTGCGCTATTTATTGAATAATAAATAAGAGGCAATAAAAGTTTTTGCGAAATACAAAGAGATGCATTTGTGAACTACAAATCTAGAAAACGGAATAAGAAATTTTTAAATTCTTATATCCAAATTGTGGGGGTAAATACGAATATATTCATTTACACAAGAGTGTGTTAACTTAGGAATAATTCGTCAAATAATTTACCTAGCTCAACTCAAATGAATTTGGTTGCTAAAATAACAGAATTTTAAGATGTGGTTAAGCACTAATATCTTTAAATTCGGGTTTACTTGACAACTTGTGGGGGAAAGCTCGTTAGATGTCTAGAGACATACTAAATCGGGTTTCACACAAGAAAATAAATATCATGCCATATGAGTTATGGAAGGGAAGAAAAATCAAATACTTCAAATGTGGGGGTATTTAGGTCAGATTCGATTTCAGCACCGAGAAAGAAAAATAACTTAAAAATATTAATTATACTAGTTTATGCGATAAATAGTAGTAGCTAATAATTTTGGTATTTAAATATGACATAATTGTAATCATGTGAATCGAGTCACATGATGTAACAATCATTGAGAATGTAAGAAGGATTTGAGAATCATTTCTTATAAATTGATCTTTCTTTCGGTTCAGATTTATTTTCAGTAAGTGTGGTTTACTGATATTAAACCAGATAAAGTAATATTATTTATTACTTACATAGACCATTCTACAATTTATAATTAGAGTTAATTATAAATATTTGTTATGCGAGAATAAAAAGTATGGTCTAATCATTTTAAATTAGAATATTTATTTAAAAGTCATAAAATATTTTGCGAAAATATTTATTGACTTTGATTTAGAAGGTTTACCTTGTGAAGCTTATAATTATTATTAATTATAAACTACTTTATTTAGAGAGAATATACATATGAATCGATCTCTAAAGAGGTCAATCTCTAACTTCAGCATGAGTTTGTTGATGAGTTGAAGAGGCTCAAGCTCGAAGTTATTTGATCTAGATATTCTAACTTCTATGTTAAAGAATTAACCTCGAACATATAAATAGATTATGTCACGTTCCAATATCATGGATTGAAAAGAGGCGATTGACAGCGAGTTACATTCATAAAATTGGTAGACCTCGAGGAGTGAACCAATTAGATGTAGATGGGTTTTTAAGTACAAGAGTTTAAAAACTTTGATAAGTCAATTGATAAAAACTAGGCTAGATTAGTAGCCAAGTTGTCTTATAAAAGAAATAATTTTACTTCTTTGACTCATATTCACTAGCGATTAGGATGACATCTATTTGAATTTTAATAGCTCTAATAGCTATATATAATGGATGTTAAGATTATCATTCTTAATGGTGAATTAAATGAGAAATTTTATAAGGAGTAACAAGATAGTTTAGTTGTTAAATGAAAAGGAAAACATAGTTTGCGAAACTTTTGTATTTTCTTGTTGATATTTAACAAACTTATAAACAATGACATGAAAAATGTGATAGTGTCATAACAAGTGTGTCTATATATAAACTAACTGGATAATTGAGTATCAGAGTTTGTTTATATGCAAATGGTATGTCAATCTTTGAGACTAATACTGTGAGTATTAAATCCATTGAGAAAATATTAACTTATGATATGAAAAACTTTGGTTGAATCAATCATGATTAAGAGGTCATGTGATGACATTAAACTATCCCAAGCACATTACGTGGATGAGTTATAGATAGTTTAATACTTATGAAAAGGGATTTCATTTTTCTGTTTAATTCATACCTTGTGTGCTACATTAGAACAAATTAAGTATCACAATTTGAGTATGCTCATAAAATTAAATGTCACGCATATATCGTAAAATGCAGGAGGCTAGACATCGTCTCTTTAGTTAATAAACTAAGGAGTTACATGAGCAATCTTAGCAAGATTCGTTGGGATGCATTAATGAGAATGCTTGAATCTTGATAGAATACATACATATGTGCATTATATTTGGAAAACTTTCAAACGATCTAGGAGGGATATAGTAATGCAAATGAAACTTCTGATTTAGATGAATCAAAGTTTATAAGCGGATATGTATTAAATTTTGGAGGCACCGCTATTTCTTGAGAATCTTCCAAGCAAACGCATATAGCTCAATCCACTATGAAATTAGAGTGCATAGCATTGGATAAAGCTAGTAAAGAATTTGAGTGGCTTCACAAAATTCATGGAATATATTCTAATATGACTGAAAACTGTGTTAGTCATACGTAAATGCGATAATCGAGTGGTGATACACAGAGCTGAACGAACTCTATGTATAATGGTAAAGTCACGACATATTCGTTGTCGTTGATATAATACCGAGAGACATCTACTCTCAATTAGAATGGATTTTATGAAGTCAAGAGATAATCCTGATTCCGGATATTAAAGGTTTATCTAGAGAGTAGTATGTGCATCGAGGGGAATGGGCTTAAAGCCTAAATTAGACTAAGTTACCTCGTACGGAAACCTAACCTGGCGACTGGAGATCCCACGGACCAGGTTCAATAGGACAACCAGTCTTGGCTAACTTAAAAGAAAGCACTTAAGAGTATAACTCTATCTCATTCTTATGATGCAATAAGTGCAAGCCTACCGCGTTTATAAGGTTAAGCAAACGCTTTTAGTGACGTCTATACCTTGTCAAGAACAAGTGGAGTATGGTAGGATACTCTTGATAGATGCGGTCACCTATGTTAGTGTGAGCTGGGTCGCCTCGTTGAGAATTTCTTTATAGGCTGGAATTCTCTAAAGCACTAGCATAACCAAGAATGTTCAGGGCCAAAACGAACACAACCGAGAACTTGAAACAAATCGGTTTAGTACTGTGTTAAGTTTATTGTCTTGGTTTACACAAACAGCCGACGGTTCAAGATGAAATATTTCACCGATTGGCTAAGTAAATCCGATAAGCTTTAACAAGGGAAGGTTCAAGATGAAATATTTCACCTATTCCGATGCGGTATTATTCCTAAAGAAATTTCGACATGATATGTCTATGTGAAGGAACTCGAACAACAATTTCATTCATGTGGGGGATTGTTGGGGTTTTATGTGTGAATGAAATAAATTAAAGTAAGAGATGTGTCTATTCGGTCCGAAGAGGTACCCTTTGGACCGAACCATTGTGTCCTTTCTCAAGAAGCACTTTTGCGTCTATAAATATGAGACATAATCTGGCCAATTCTGAATCAATTAATATAGTAACAAAAGGAAAAATATTATTTTCTCTTTCTCTTACTTCCGTAAAAATTTAGTCCGAAATTTCTGTTTGTTCAAGTTCGCCGTGGGTTCATTATTTGTGCAAATAATGAACAACAGACTGTTGTATCTTGGGAGACTACCGGGAATCAAACTGTATGCACCGTGGCAGCCCCGAAAATATTGTCTTAAGAAAATTTGTTTCAGCAAGCCTCAGTCTTATTTTCTATTTTATGTGTTGATTAAAGTGTTCTACAAATTAATCCTAACCAGGTAAGCATGATCTATATGCTTTAATAATGCTTGAATTTATTTGTTAGAATGTTATTTATTATGTTCTATCTTTTTGTGAAACATATAAGTGCACAGATTGTTAGACACCAACAAAAAAATGTCCGATAATATTCCATATGAATTGTTTATGGTTATCTTTTCTAAAGTGCCAGCAGAGGCTCTGCATGATATGGTTTGCATTACTTTACAAGTTTGCATGATATGGTTTTCAATTCTACTTTTTCTTTCCGACATTTGTAGAGATGTTGGAGGTAGGAGAAATTATGTAATGCAACTGTTGCACCACGTCATCAAGTACATGTGGTACAATCCACCAATGCACTTTTGACATTTGGAGTGATAATTTAAGTAAATCATCTAATATTTGGCAACGTAAACACATTTTTTAAATTCTATATTTTGGAACATAGCCCGGCATATGGGATGATGTGGATTATCACTCAACATGTCACAAATGCAGTGGTAGGTTACACCACGTGTAATTGATGATGTATTGCAGCGGTTGCAATAAATAATATCTCCAGCGGAAGGGGACACCACCGGTTAAGTATAAGTTGGGAGCAGGTTAATGGGTTGGAGAAAACTTGGACCGTAATTTTCAATTGCATCGGTCCCAAATTCATTCGGATATCTAATTTTGGGTACCAAATTTAGGCTGAGTTTGACTCAGCGATTGGAGCTCTTAAAATCACTTTTACATCTCTATTGTGATTTTTGAAGTGTTTGGCCCTGATTATAAAAATTATTGATGTTCAATCGTGATTTTCATGGTTTTTGGCCCCCAATATCATAATCACTTTTGAGATCTCGAAAAGCAAAAAATCAACTTATTTTAGAAGCAACTAAAATGTTACTTTTACAAAAATAATTATACAAAAGCAATTATTCTATAATCAATTTGTATCATAATCAATTATTCTCATAATCAATTTTAGTAAAATTAATTCTCCTATAATTGCTTTTCGAATCGCTAGGCCAAACTCACCCTTATTCTGGGATGTGACGGAACGTGTATCTGTGTCCCACGCATTTTCTAAAAGAAGAAAACAGCAGCATCATCAAAATAAATTTCAACACACCGATTTTAATGTAATCTCATCTAATAATTTAATCTAATCAAAGTAGTATATCAGCCAGGTACGTACCCTTACAATATTTGGGTGGGTACGTAAACTTAAAAAAATTCATTTCAGTTGTGTTTTATAGTAAATGGGACAGGACTCATTAATTTCGGTTGTCTGGTTCCCCTCCACTCGTCAACAATGAATGTACATATTTCTTCTTCTGGATGTTTTGGGCTTTGGACATTGACATATATAGGATAAATTATTTAAAGAATATTATAAGATAAATCTCAATATTCTTCTTGATTGTGGGAAATTTTCTTTTCAATCAATTAGATTGGATTTGTACCCTAAAGATAATTAATGAAGACTCTGACTCCTCAACAAAATTAAAATTAATAATTATAACAAAATTAATAATTAATAATTAAAAGGAGGAGATGTGATAAATCGATAACAAACCTTATATAAAAGACAATTAATTAAACTTGAACATTATCGCTTAGTTGTTAAAGGAGAATGGTAAAATGAACATTTAATAAGTGAAATGAATAACTTATTAACATAACGTTTAATATAAGGCTAGCGATATTGTCAGAGCACATATTGTTGCTGCCAGAGTACATATTGTTGTTGCCAGAGCAATTTTTTTTAATTTTCAAATCTACCCCTTCTAGTCAAGATCATAAAATTTGGAATTCTCAATCCCCATGACACAACATATTATTTTATTGACAATTCAATTTTCTCTCTCATGTTAATACCTTGTTTTCTCTCTTTTATTAATATATTATTATTGTTTTCCTTTTTTCTTTTATTATTTAACTTCTTTTTCCTTGTCCTATTATATTTCAAGCATAGAAATAATTATATAGTTTTATATAATAGTATAATACGCCAGGTATATGTAATTCACAACAATATATAAATAAATTAATTTGTGATGAAATGAACTATTGCATAATTTCACTTTTTCTCTTTATAATTGAATTTTTTGTATCTTCTCATTACCAAATGTTTATGACTTAAAGCAAATTTGGTAAATCCAAAAATGAGCGTAGTCGACTTCACACAATTAAAATGAAATGTGGATGGATAATATAGTTAGATAACTTTCAAACTCGTCACAAGCTCGATTCGGTACGTCAAAAATAAAAAAATATATGTAAATGTAAAGTTAAACGAGTTTAATACATGTTCGATTTGATTAAAACTATTTCAAATCTAAATCTATTATTCTTATCAAATCTAGCATGAATAATATAGTCATATAATTAACTTTCAAACTCGTCACAAGCTCGATTCTGTTAGCCAAAAAAAATGTAACTGTGAAGTTCAACGAGTTTAATACATGTTTGATTCAATTAAAACTCATTCGAATCCAAATTATTTAAAAATATTTTCAAAATTCAAGAATATTAATTAATCATTAATACACAAAAATAGTTTGTACAATCCAAAGAAATTATCACACTATCATATATAAGTGTCATTCTAATCAAATATACATGAAAATGGGAAGGGAAAAATGCATCACTGGGCCAAAATTAATATTACGAAAATTAATTATATTACAAATGAAGTTAAAAAAATTACATTTAAGGATGATGATGAAGGACTTCTTTCATATGCGCAGTTTATTATATTACGGCAAAATTAAAATTAATAATTGCAAATGAAGTTAAAATTAAGAATTACCTTTAAGCATGATGATGAATGACTTCTTTCATATGCCGTTTATTATATGTTGAAGAACAAGTAAAATTATTAATGTGATTTATCTAAAAAGTCATTAAAATAATTTATTTATTTTCTTGTTAAAATATACTACTATTAAAAAAGAAAAGAAAAGTTAATAATGTATTAATAAGAGAGAGAGTATTGAATTATCAATTAAATGTATTTTGGAAATTGAGAAATATGAATTTAATGAACATTGACTTGGAATGGCAGAATAGAAAATTAAAAAAAATTGCTCTGGTAGCAACAATATGTGCTCTGACAATATCGCTAGCCTTAATATAATTAAAATCAAGGAAACAATTCAAGTAGTTCCAAAAAAAAATTAAAGGAGAATGGTAAATGAACATTTAATAAGTAAAATGAATGACTTATTAACATAACGTGTGTGATTGCCAAAAAAAAAAAAAATTAAAATATAAGTAACTATACTCTAATTATCATCTTACTTATTGTGCATTTGAATTATTGTTCCTTATCAAGTTGAAGTAGTGCCGTATTTATCACAAAAAAAAAAAAAAAAGTTGAGGTAGTGCCGTAGTACTAAAGTTAAGGTCTTGTCAAAATCTTGGATTTATTCCGACATGGCGAGTGGCAACAATGAGCTCGCCAATAAAATTTTGCCACGTATACAATTGTGGAAATTATGAAGAAGATATTACACATTAGGGCATCTCCGGTGTGGCCCGTGTGAGTGAAGTCCAAGTCCAACTTTCACTCATTCAATCCAGCTTTTTCTAAGAATTCAAGTCCAACTTCCCCTTTCATTTTTCATAAGTCATCTAAAATGTATCAATTTATCAATTTCATTTAATTAAAATTCTCACTTAATAATAATAATAATAATACTAATAATAATAATAATAATTAAACAATAATAAATAAATAAATAATAAATAACAATAAGATATAATTTAAAATTGACATTAATAATAACAAAAAATCACAATAATAATTAAATAGTTGACAACCAATAATTTTTTTTATTAAATACATAATAATAAAACAACTAATTATATGTCTAATTGTTAGGGTTATATCGTTCGATTCATTAAGACATTTTAAGGTTTATTATCATCTTACTTACTGTGTGTGGTTAAATTATGAAGAAGATACTTTACTTTGCATTTGTTCCTTATCAAGTTGAGGTAGTAGTACAGTAGTACTAAAGTTAAAGTCTTGTCAAAATCTTGGATTTATCCCGACATGGCGTGCGGCAACAATGAGCTCGCCAATAAAATTTTGCCACGTATAGAATTGTGGAATGCTGATTGAGATAGGTTTAGGAAATAGGATGTCTTCTTTCGAAATATTTTAATTAGGCTTTTCTTTGTTTTTAAAACAGTTAACTATATGTTACGTAGCAAATAAAACTTACATACTTCAGAGAAAAAGAAGAGAGGTGAGAGATGGCAACCGCCTACGCCGCTCTAGTTTCTCTTGTTAATCTCATCGAACAGATCCAGTTGCACCATGCTCGTCGGCCAATTTTTGTGGAGGAACAATTGAAACAGATTGAACATCTCAAAGAGAAGGCGTGTTTCCTACAAAATTATCTAGATGGTTATTCGCATATGGGTAGCAATGAAGTACAAGATTTGGAGAGACGACTTGCGGATGCTACTCATGCTGGAGAAGATATCATTGAATCATATGTAGTGGATCATATCATGGCTCGAATTCCAAAAAATTATTCCAAACAAGTTTATGAAGCTATAAAGAAAGTCATACAAGACATGGATTTGATCGCGAAAGAAATTATGGAGATTAAAGATCTGCAGCCCAATGATCTGACAAATGTTCACTCGTTAATACCTCGTCCCACTATGAATGATCATGATACTATGGTGGGATTTGATGACCGTTTGCATCATATCATGGACAAGCTTACCACACAACAAGCGGATCTTCAAATTATTCCAATCACTGGAATGGGCGGGATTGGTAAGACTACACTTGCTCATAATGTTTATGTCAATTCATTTATTGTGCAGAATGTTGATGTTCGTAGTTGGGTGACGGTATCTCAAGTGTATGATATAAAAGAAATATTGTTAGAACTTCTACGCAATATTGGAATTCGTATTGAAGGAGAAGAAAATAGTGAATACCATCACTTAGGTTTAAAATTGTTCCAACATTTATCAGGTAGGACTTATTTGATTGTAGTAGATGATTTGTGGAATACTGAAGCATGGGATAAGTTACATTCATTCTTCCCAAATAGCAAAGGAAGTCGAGTCATTGTAACTACTAGGCTAAAAGATGTTGCTAACTATGTCGGATCTAATAATCTTCATGAGATTGATCCTCTTGATGAAAATAAAAGTTGGACTCTACTTTGTATAAAGGCATTTGGCGAAGAACGTTGCCGTTATCCAGAATTGGAAGAAGTTGGAAAAAGAATCGCAAGAAATTGTCAAGGATTGCCTCTATCAATTGCTGTAATTGGAGGAGTCCTTGTAAAGTCCAATATGACACGAGAGTTCTGGGAGTATGTTGCCAATAATACAGATAAAATCACAAGTTCAGAAGGTAGTTATTGCTTGAATATATTATTATTGAGTTATAGACATTTACCTATTCATTTACGACCATGTTTTCTTTACATGGGAGTTTATCCAGAAGATCATACTATTCGTATCTCCGAGGTTATTAAACTTTGGGTAGTTGAGGGGTTTCTAAAACCTAACAAACTCAAAACCATGGAAGAGGTTGCAGAGGAGTACTTGAATGATCTTGTCGAAAGACATCTTATTATGGTTAATAGTCGAGGGGCCCTTGGGAAAATGAAAACTTGCGGCATCCACGATCTCGTGAGAGATTTGTGCTTAAGGGAATCTCATAAAGAGAAGTTTCTTCTGGTCAACAAAGTGCATAAGCTTCAAGATTTATCACAAATCATAGATGGCCAACGTCGCGTTGTTATTCCAGATGACCCGTTGAATATAGGATTTCATGATCACCTTCCAAATGTCTTGCAATCAACATCATTGGTTCGTTCCCTGACGTCACCAACACCATTAAAACTATCACGTTGCTCAAATTTCAAATTGTTGAGGGTATTCAACTTGGTTGACGATCATTATTACAATTATGTAGATGTTGATATCAACTTAGTTAACTTACGATACCTACATTTATGTGGATATATCCTTAGATCTGTTTATTTTGCACACCGACTGTGGAATCTACAAACATTAGTCATTCATAACAGTTGTCCAGGAATAGGCGAACATATAACACCGAATATTTGGAGGATGCAACATCTTAGACATCTAATTGGTGAAGAAATACTTCTTCCCGATCCTCCGAGCAACGAGGTAGATGATTTTGTGTTAGAAAACCTACAAACACTCATGACAGTAGTAAACTTTAGATGCACTGAAGAGGTCCTGAAGAGAATCCCCAATGTCAAGAAATTAAAAATAGGACATAACTACTTGTTAGGAGATAGGGTATCACACTATTGCCTCAACAATATTGGTTGTCTGCATAAACTCCAATCACTAACTTGGGAGTTACCATTCAATCTGATTTATGAGGAAGGAGTTTCTTTCCAGAATTTTGTGTTTCCTGAATCGCTTAAGAAGTTGGCTTTAAACGGAGCCAATAATTATAACTTGGATGATATTATAGCAATGATTGGAATCTTGCCACAACTTGAAAAGCTCGAGCTGAACAAGTTCTTGTCGGAAGAGGAGTGGAACCCAGTTGAGGGGCATTTCCTTCGCCTAAGAGTCTTGAAAATCAATGGTTTCAAAAACTTGGTATACTGGGCTGCAGACAGTATCCATTTCCCAGTCCTCGAGCGCCTTGATCTTTCCGATATGGATAAACTTGAGGAGATTCCCTCTGGCATTGGAGATATAACGACACTTCAATCAATTGAGTTATATCGTTGTACAGATTCAGTTGTTGCTTCGGCAAAAGATATATTGGAAGAACAAGTCAACTCCGGCAACGAGAGTTTTCGTCTAATCATATCAAGGCATCGATTCATGTGAAGGTATTTTGAAATACAAGAAAAAACAGTAAGCTTATTCATTTCCAACTCCCAGATTTATTACTACTCATAATTGGATGCCCCTCACATTTATCTTGATTCTCAAATTTATTCAGATGTGAAGTGGTTAGCAGTGGCGGGATATGAATCAAAATAAATATATATATATATATATATATATATATATATATATATATATATATATATATATATATATATATATATATATATACACTAAGGTAAATTATTCTCTATCTATAGATTTTGTAAGGCTTGAGTTTTTTGTTACAGATTAATTTCAGACTCGAAAGCCTTATAATTTTTTTGTTTGTTTAAATAAAGGAAGCATTATTGCTCGGGGACTATATTTCTAGGGCGACACAGTTTGATTTGGTTTAAGAATTGTTGTATTGCAATTTACTATTATTATTTTTTTTGAATAATTTGTTTTGGTTTGAGAATTGTTGCACAAGTTCAACTTCATTTGTTCCTTAAAACTATTTGCATTTCTCACAATAGTTTCATAGTTTTGCATATTGCTCAATCTTTGTACCATTGTTTAGTTTGGCAGCCCAGTTTTGTTAATTTGAGAGGTTCGGTTTTTTCTTAATTTGAGGGTGTTAAGTGTTAAACTTGTGTTTTATGGTGCAAAGTGCCCATTATTGTGTTTTAGGGGTGCAAAGTGTAAATTTTTAATATTTTTGGGGTGCAAAGTGCCAAATATCTACATTTGAATTATCTATTTTGCCGTTGATTCCGATGATCATTTTTGTCTGAAAATAAGAGAGGGTTCAAAGTCCTGAATTTGATCTATTTCAGGGGTGCAAAATACTAAATCTGAGTTTCGGCGTGCAAAATGTCTATTTTTCATGTTTTGGGAGTGCAAAGTGCCAAAAATCCAATGCTGAAAGAGAATTTTAAGATTTTATTTGGTTTTATCTTGCAATTTCTTTTGAAAGAAAAAGTAGTTATGTGTCTGTTAATTCTTTGTTGTCGGATTCATCCAAATTTCTAGATCAAAACTTTCGTTATTCAAAGCCATCATTACAGCAAGAAGAAGAATTAAAAGAGTCACTCCAGTGTTGTTTTCAATTCTGAATTCAGACTACAATTCACATTAGACAAAGATTATAACTGCGGACAAATTTGTTGTACAACTCGTTTGCACAATCCCGGGGCTGAATATCGAATTGGAGGAAGTCGATTTTCGACATTTGTGAATTTTTGTTTTAGAATTACCAAAACTAAAATTCTGAATGAAAATTCCCGTGGGTAATGTGAGACGATAAAATGTAATAACTTAACAAAGTAATAAAATTTATTTTTACAAATTTCACAACAAACAAATTTTATAAAAAAAACAATTTCAGGTCACTATACAGAATCACAACAAGCAATATATACAGACATATTGCATACATAACCATGAAAATTGATCAGCACAAGCTAGGATGCACATCATTCACGATTTTTCCAAAATCCAAACATAACAGACTGCTAAATGTATGAATCTCGTTGACATGGTCCATAACTTTTTGGAGCCTTTTCGTCCATAACTTTTTGGAGCATTTCCGACCACAAAGAATAAAATTTAAATTATAATTCGATGAATTGTTTAAAATTATAATGCATCCTATGAAGACGTACCTTTTCCTTTTGGAGAGCACGGAGATTTGATTGGTATTCAGTGAGCTTTCTTAGTGATAAGTCTTGCTCTTCAAGATTCAAGTAACTTATAGCAGCAACATTTTGATTCCCATTTCCGGAAATCTCACCATTAATCTTCTCAACTTGTGTCTTTATGTCTGCAAATTGCTTCAGTCTCAGACGAGAGGTTGCACGAATACATGTACAAAATAGTAACGAGAAAATAAATATAAACATTATAAATATTGAATAATGGGAACATAGTAAAGAGATGCTTAACAGACTTCAAAGTAATGAAAAGTGAACTTATTATATATTGTTATGTTTATCAATTCTTAGATATTATATACAAAATATATCAATTTATACTTAGGTAAGATGTAAATAGCTTTAGAAATTAAATATATTGAATGCTTGAAGACAGTAACGAGCTCTGCTTCTTTTGCAGCAATAGACTGATGAAGACAAGCTTTGGTATTTGCAGCCTCGTCAACCTTTCTTCTGTAGATACCTAAGCACTCTTGCTCAAGCTCAGTCAGGGCCGGCCCTAGACATTTGGAGGCCCTAGGCGAATTTTAAATTTGGGGTCCATTCTTATAAAAAATTTAATCAATTTATTTTTCAAAGGCAAAACTATTAATTAAATATCGACAGTTATTTTCTCTAACATATTAATTTTTAGATAGATAATTAAACCTAACATATTATTTTTAGATAGATAATTAAAAAATAAACTTATTTAACTTTTAAAAGATTCAACCGTGATTTTTTTTTATAATTATTAATATTAAAATATTATTTAGCCGAAACAAAATTTACAAGTATTATATGTACATCCTTAACTCTATTTCATTCTTTTATAAATATCATAATTGATTGTTTGACTTTATTTTATTTCGTGACATTCTTAACTCTATTAATTATACATTATCATGTATAGAAAAAGTTATACATCATATATAAAACTAAAAACAAGATGCACATACATATAATATTATGGATGGGGCTAGACCAATTTTAATGGGGGTGAAATTATTTCTTGCAATGTACTAAGTGAGAAAGTACTAAGCAGAAAAATTATATTTCAAAGAAAAAAATCGTATTCTTTTTATAATAATAAAGAATTTTTTTTGAAGTACTTATTAAGAAAAAAAATTGACAAGAAATCATTAAATAAGAAAAGGGATTAAAAGAATAATTACTACGAAAAGGAAATAAACGACGAACATTATTACCAAAAAAAATGTTAAAAAACTTAAACAATCAAAATATAAGAAAAAAACTCAATATTGGGATTTGAATACTAGTCCTTCTAGTCATTATGAGAATGTCTTACCAACCAAGCCAAGATACAAGTTATGTATATTAAATTAATAAAGTTAAAAATATTTAATTTTTTAATTCTTCTAAAGACCTATATATAAATTTTGGGGCCCTCCGAACCGGGGGCCCTAGGCGCCGGCCTAAGTTGCCTAGCACTTGGGCCGGCCCTGAGCTCCATTAACATTCGATCTTTATCAGCTTCAGATTCACCAATTTCACTCCATATTTGCTGCTCGTTAGAAGAATATCAGTAAGAAAACTTTGGGTGTTCTGAATCCCACACGTATAATCTCATCCTAAAAAGCTAGAAATCTATAGTTAAGAAAAATCAAAAAATTCAAAATTAAAGCAAATATTCATTCATTTTGTCATCTAATGCAAGAAAGATATTTGTGCTAGTGTTTTACTATCTCAAATCCAAGAACGAAAGTTCAATAGTATTTTACTTACTGAAATTAAAGAACCAAGCCAAACTTAGCTTGGAGAAAAAATAAATTAGTTGAAATAAAAAAGGAATTTAAACAAAGAAGGTATGAATATTAGTATTTACTAAATGTCCCATTAATTCCACCTATGAACAAGGTAATTATCACCCCCACCCCACCCCCACAACCCCAACACCCACAAAGTAAAAAAATTGATTAAAAAAAATACTCACTTCAATAAATTCAATTTTGAAGAATCCCCTTTTTCCATAAACCCCATAAAGATTGATAACAGAAACATTCAAGAATTCCATATCAAAAGAACATCATAATTTTCAAAGATACAGACTTTATGAAGTTGTTGGATTAAAGCATTGCAAGTATATTAGTGATGCCAAATCCTTCTAATATAAAATGTGAATAAACAAAAATGAAAAATAAAATTGGGTGGATTATGCTCCGATTTGGAAGGCACTTTACCACTTAAAAATGCTAAAAAAAATAGAGTTAGCGTGCTTCTTTTTAAAAAAAAAAAAAAATAAACAAACGAAGACCTTTTGTCTTTTTATTTATTAGAGGGAGTAATACAGAGAGATAATTTATTATTCACTCCCCTAACATTTCTTAAACATTCTTCGAAAATTTCTTTAGAAAATAAAAAGGAAATGAATGGCTATTGATCAAGCAAGATTCATACTAATACTTTCAAAGATGACGAAATTATTAAAATTATAATGTTTGTGGCATCAACGACCAAATTTGGGTACATGCGATTTAATTTAAATAAGCTTCAGACAAGTAATCGTTTAAGGGTGTTTTTGTGTCATTTGTGGGGATATAATTGTTATATGACTTGAGTAGGTATTTTTTTGCTAATAATAAATAAAGGGGCTTTTGGTAAGGAAAAATCACAAATGATGAATTTTAATAGTTAGACAAAGTACAAGGGGTATTTTGCAATTTTCTGTAAAATTTTCCCTTGGATTTCCCCATCAAATTGGTGGGGAAATTTTTTCTTTCACAAAATTTTCCTGAAAACTATTAATTTTCTTTCCTGGCAAGATGTGAAGAAATATGATGAATCTGGGCCATTCCCTTTAGCTTGATTTATGTTTCTCTAGTAAAATTGTTGTCCACCGGTAAAGGCGAAGAAAATAAACAAGTACTCTTTTTTTTTAATTTGAAATTCCTTTTTCTTTTATTTAATTATATAAATTAGTGTTTTAACTTATTTTTAAAAATTAGGCAGTGACATTAAGATATTTAATGATATCTAATTAAGCTTGAAAAATATAAATAAATTATAAGGAAAAATATAATTATATTTTTATTAACAAATAAATTAACATTTGATTTACTATTTTTAATATTTTTGTACTTGAGTTGATAAAAAATCGAATATTATGTTAATAAATTTAATCTTATAGTCTCATTAATCCCTTCGTAAATTAATAATTAGTGAAAATTGATTTTTATGTCACAAGTGACCCCAACCGAAGAACTAAATCTCATAGTATCGTTTGCCCCTCCATAAATTGATAATTAGTGAAATTTGATTTTTTGTCACAAATGATCTCAAACGGAGAACTTAATCTCGTAGTATCATTAACCTCTCTATAAATAAATAATTATTGAAACTTGATGTTATTAGTCACAGATTATCCCAAATGGAGAACTTAATCTCGTTGTAGCAACGCCTCTGTAAATCCATTATTAGTGAAATTGGTTTTTCTTTTTGTCACAAATTACCTCAATTGGAGAACTAAATCTTGTAATATCATTAACCCCTCCATAAATCGATAATTAGTGAAATTTGATGTTATTGATATATATTTATATCACGAAGGACTTAGTGTAACGTACATAACCAGCTAATAGACAATTTGATTGCAATAATGACCGAATCAATATTTTATTTTTAAATTATTGATATATTTTTAAATTACGGAAGATTTAGTGTTCCATAACTACCTAATAGACAATGTGATCGAAATAATGATCGAATCATCATTTTTTTAAATTATCGATATATTTTCAAATTAGGGAAGATTAAGTGTTATATAACAATCTGATAAACAATTTGATCGAATAATGGTCAAATCATCAATTTTATTAAAATTATTGATATATGTTCAAATTACGAAAGACTTAGTGTACATACAATATAATGGACAATTTAATTGAAATAATGATCAAATTATTAATTATTATAAATTTAACAATATATTTTCAAATTACGAAGATGTTGGTGTTAAATAACTATCCAATAGACAATTTGATTGAGATAAAACCTGAATAATTATTTTTTAATTATCGATATATTTTCAAATTACAAATACGGCGAAATAATTGTTAATAAAATATATTGGAGTAATTTCACAAAATATATTGATTTTTTGTATTATAAAATAATATTTTAATTTAAAAAAATAGATCAAAAACCAACCCACCACGCCGCCCTCCGTCAATCCCCTTACCGAAGTCGTCGGAACTGAATTTGGCAAAAAATCAATGTTTAGAATCCTGAATTCAAGATTCTACTTGACATCTTCCTCGATTTGGGAGTAGCTACATAGTGGACAATGCATATTGGTTCCCTTTGATCAACACGTGTCCAAAGAGGGCCCTTATGTTTAAACATATACTTTTTGTTAAAGTCCACTTTTTACACATATCGTGCAAAGAAGGCCGATATGCATTACCCACTATGTAGCTTCTTTCTAAACCATCTTCCGATCCTAAGTTAATGAAATCTTCTGTGCTTTGTTCGAATTTTTATGAGAAAAGTCAAAACTCAAATCTTGAAACTTGTAAGCTCCACTAGCAGAGATATTCCAATTATCAACCAATTAATTATCAGATCTATGTTATTGTTATTTGTATGTAAATATGTATGGTCTTTCTAATTGGTGCACTGTGCTGGTTTCAGAAGATGACTTTTTGGGAACGATGAAGTTGTGGAGAAGGGAGAGACAAAAAGAAATTAAACTTATACGAGGGTTCATTTACCCATGATTTTATTAATGTTAAAGGAGACAGGTTACTAGCAAACATTATAATAATAATAGAGGGAATTGCACTTTTTATACCAAACATTTAGCTACTTTATACATTTCATACCACACCTTTCATAATTGTACATTTCATACCAAAATCAATTAACCTTTTTCAATTTATATACCACCGTTAAATTTTGGACGGAATTGGACACGTGCACCGCACGTGTCCGTTAACTCTAAAAAAAAAAAAAAAAAAAGGAAAAAAAAAAGTGTCACTTTTCATACTAAACATTTAGCTACTTTATACATTGCATACCACACCTTTCAGAATGACACATTTCATACCAAAATCAATCAACATTTTTCAATTTTCTTAAATCACAAAAAAAAACCTCGCGGGCACTGTACTACCACATATGCTATTCTTGTTCATAACATTTTTACAATTAACCCCTTGCCCCCTAAAATGTTCCAATTTTACCCTTGGGTGTTGTTAGTACTAATAAATATATAAAAAATTAAAATTTATGGGCAATTATAAATTATATCAATTAATGAATATGATGATTTTGAATTGAAACAGTAGTACCACGTAGGGTCTTCTCAATTTGAAGAAACCATAATAAATTATATGATAACATTCCTGCTTCTTTTTCGAAAGGGTACAAAATATAATAAAATACGGTCTTCTCTACCTATGAAAATCATACACAATCATAATTTTGTAATTTTTCTGCCAAATTTTTAAGTATAATTCAATTACAAAAAAAAAAAAACCCCTCGTGTTTTTCACTTTCTTACAAAAAAAAAAACCCCTCGTGGGTACTACTGTTTCAATTCAAAATCATCATATTCATTAATTGATATAATTTATAATTGCCCATAAATTTTAATTTTTTATATATTTATTAGTACTAACACCCAAGGGTAAAATTGGAACATTTTAGGGGGCAAGGGGTTAATTGTAAAAAAGTTATGAACAAGAATAGCATATGTGGTAGTACAGTGCTCGCGAGGTTTTTTTTTTTGTGATTTAACGTCGGTATGAAAATTGAAAAAGGTTGATTGATTTTGGTATGAAATGTGTCATTCTGAAAGGTGTGGTATGCAATGTATAAAGTAGCTAAATGTTTAGTATGAAAAGTGACACTTTTTTTTTTCCTTTTTTTTTTTTTTTTTTTTAGAGTTAACGGACACGTGCGGTGCACGTGTCCAATTCCGTCCAAAATTTAACGATGGTATATAAATTGAAAAAGGTTGATTGATTTTGGTATGAAATGTGCAATTATGAAAGGTGTGGTATGAAATGTATAAAGTAGGTAAATGTTTGATATAAAAAGTGCAATTCCCTCAATAATAATACCATCACTTTCAGTAGCAAGTTGGCTTAAACAAACCATTTTAATTTCTCACTATATTATTATGTTATTTTATCAAAGTCTTCTATGCAAGTTTGCATAGCCAGGCTGTGAGAAATATCAATTCATATTCAATTCCGTTTACATAGACACAAGTTCACATTGTAACACTATTCTAAAGCTTTAAGCAAATAAAACTTACATACATCAGAGAAAAATAAGAGAGGTGAGAGATGGCAACCGCCTAAGCCGCTCTAGTTTCTCTTGTTAATCTCATCGAACAGATCCAGCTGCACCGTGCTCGTCGGCCAATTTTTGTGGAGGAACAATTGAAACAGATTGAACATCTCAAAGAGAAGGCGTGTTTCCTACAAGATTATCTAGATGGTTATTCGCATATGGGTAGCAATAAAGTACAAGATTTGGAGAGACGAATTGCGGATGCTTCTCACGAAGGAGAAGATGTCATTGAATCATATGTAGTGGATCATATCAAGGCTCGATTTCCAAAAAAGTCTTCCAAACAAGTTTATGAATTTGTAAATTCCAAACAAGTTTATGAAGTTGTAAAGAAAGTCATACACGACATGGATTTGATCGCAAAAGAGATGATGGAGATTAAAGATCTGCAGCCCAACGATCTGACAAATGTTCACTCGTCAAGACCTCATCCCACTATGAATGATCATGATACTATGGTGGGATTTGATGACCGTTTGCATCAGATCATGGACAAGCTTACCACACAACAAGCGGATCTTCAAATTATTCCAATCACTGGAATGGGCGGGATTGGTAAGACTACACTTGCTCATAATGTTTATGGCAATTCATTTATTGTGCGGCATTTTGATGTTCGTAGTTGGGTGACGGTATCTCAAGTGTATGATATAAAAGAAATGTTGTTAGAACTTCTACGCAAGATTGGAATTCCTATTGAAGGAGAAGAAAATAGTGAATACCATCACTTAGGTTTAAAATTATTCCAACATTTATCAGGTAGGACTTATCTGATTGTAGTAGATGATTTGTGGAATACTGAAGCATGGGATAAGTTACATTCATTCTTCCCAAATAGCAAAGGAAGTCGAGTCATGGTAACTACTAGGCTAAAAGATGTTGCTAACTATGTCGGATCTAATAATCTTCACGAGATTGATCTTCTTGATGAAAATAAAAGTTGGAATCTACTTTGTATAAAGGCATTTGGCGAAGAAGGTTGCCCTAATCCAGAATTGGAAGAAGTTGGAAAGAGAATCGCAAGAAATTGTCAAGGATTGCCTCTATCAATTGTTGTAATTGGAGGAGTCCTTGCAAAGTCCAATATGACACGAGAGTTCTGGGAGTATGTTGCCAATGATATAGATAAAATCACAAGTTCAGAAGGTAGTGATTGCTTGGATATTATTATTGAGTTAGAGACATTTACCTATTCATTTACGACCATGTTTTCTCTACATGGGAGTTTATCCAGAAGATTATACTATTCGTGTCTCCGAGCTTCTTAAACTTTGGGTAGCAGAGGGGTTTCTAAAACCTAACAAACTCAAAACCATGGAAGAGGTTGCAGAGGAGTACTTGAATGATCTTGTCGAAAGACATCTCATTATGGTTAATAGTCGAGGGACCCTTGGGAAAATGAAAACTTGCGGCATCCACGATCTCATGAGAGATTTGTGCCTAAGGGAATCTCATAAAGAGAAGTTTCTTTTGGTCAACAAAGTGCATAAGCTTGAAGATTTATCACAAATCATAGATGGCCAACGTCGCATTGTTATTCCACATGACCCATTGAATATATGATTTCATGATCACCTTCCAGATGTCTTGCAATCAACATCATTGGTTCGTTCCCTGACTTATAAACAACCATTAAAACTATCACTTTGGTCTAATTTCAAATTGTTGAGGGTATTCAACTTGTTTAAGGATCATTCTGATTTCGATGATGAAGATGTTGATATCAACTTAGTTAACTTACGATACGTGCATTTATCTGGAATTATCCAAAGATCTTTTAATTTGGCAAATAAACTGTGGAATCTACAAACATTAGTCATTCATAACCAATGTGGAGAAATACAGAAACATACAACACCGAATATTTGGAGGATGCAACATCTTAGACATGTAATTTGCAAAGGAATGCAATTTCGTGATCCTCCGAGTGGTCAAACAGACGAGGTAGATGATTTTGTGTTAGAAAACCTACAAACACTCATGACAGTAGTAAGCTTTAGATGTACTGAAGAGGTCCTGAAGAGAATCCCCAACGTCAAGAAACTAAAAATAGGATATAACAAGGGGTCAAGAGATAGGGTGTCACACTATTGCCTCAACAATATTGGTCGTCTGCATAAACTCCAATCACTAACTTGGGAGTTACCATTCCGTGTTCTTTATGGGGAAGGAGTTTCTTTCCAGAATTTTGTGTTTCCTGAATTGCTTAAGAAGTTGGCTTTAGACGGAAAGAATTGGTATTACTTGGATGATATTATATCAACGATTGGAATGTTGCCCCAACTTGAAAAGCTCGAGTTGAACCGTTTCTTGTCGGAAAAGGAGTGGAACCCAGTTGAGGGACATTTCCTTCGCCTAAGAATCTTGCAAATCAAAGATTTCAGAAAATTGGTATACTGGACAGCAGACAGTATCCATTTCCCAGTCCTCGAGCGCCTTGATCTTTCAATTATGGATAAACTGGAGGAGATTCCCTCTGGCATAGGAGATATAACGACACTTCAGTCAATTAAGTTATATCGTTGTACAGATTCAGTTGTTGCTTCAGCAAAAGATATATTGGAGGAACAACTCAACTCCGGCAATGAGGGTTTTCGTCTAATCATATCAAGGCATCGAAAAATGAAGGTATTTTGAAATACAAGAAAAAACAGTAAGCTTATTCATTTCCAACTCCCAGATTTATTACTACTCATAATTGGATGCCCCTCACATTTATCTTGATTCTCTAATTTATTTAGATGTGAAATGATCAGCAGTGGCGGGATATGAATCAAAACATATATATATGCTAAGGTAAATTATTCTCTATCTATAGAATATAAATTAATTTCTTAAGTTATATTTTTCTCAATTTTGTAAGAATTGAGTTTTTTGTTACAGATTAATTCCAGACTCGGAAGCCTTATAATTTTTTTTGTTTGTTTAAATAAGGAAGCATTATTGCTTTCTAGGGCGACACAATTTGATTTGGTTTGAGAATTGTTGTATTGCAATTTATTATTATTTTTTTTTTTTAATAATTTGTTTTGATTTGAGAATTGTTGCACAAGTTCAACTTCATTTGTTCCTTAAAATTGTTTGCATTCGAGTGAAACAAACTTGTACTTGGCTTAATGTGAGATATTTGTTGGAAAAATTCTTACATACACCGGGTTTGGTCGAACCTAAAGTAACTACAAGGCAAGTGCAATACACTTGCTTTGGGATTGGATGTAACTTTCAGGAGAGTGATCGATCACAAAGCTAGTGCATACACTTGCTTGGTGGTTGGATAGGTTTGGCCAAGCCAGGCTTGGACAAACTTTTTCCGTATTTGTTGTATGATGTTCTTCTATATTGTGCTTGTACTTGATTTTTATGGTTGTCCCAGGATTTGTCTCCAATAGTTCCATAGTTTTGCATATTGCTCAATCTTTGTGCCATTGTTTAGTTTGGTAGCCCCGTTTTTGTTAATTTGAGAGGTTTAGTTTTCTCTTAATTTGAGGGTATTAAGTGTTAATTTTGTATTTCGGGTGCAAAGTCCCCATTATTGTTTTTTGAGGGTTCAAGTCGATGAGTTGTTCTTAATTCGAGGGTGTTAAGAGTTAATTATGTTTCAGGGTGCAAAGTGCCAATTTCTAATATTTTTAGGGTGCAAAATGCCAAATATCTACATTTTAATTACCTATTTTGCCCTTGACTCCGATGGTCATTTTGTCTGAAAATAAGAAAGGGTGCAAAGTCCTGAATTTTATCTATTTTAGGAATACAAAATGCTAAATCTGAGTTTCGGTGGTGCAAAATGTCTATTTTCCATATTTTGGGAGTGCAAAATGCCAAAAAACCCGATGCTGAAAGAGAATTTTAATTTGCTTTTATCTTGCAATTTCTTTTGAACGAAAAAGAAATTATGTGTCTGTTAATTCTTTGTTGTCGGATACATCCAAATTTCTAGATCAAGAAGTTTCGTTATTCAAAGTCATTATTACAGCAAGAAGAACTAAAAGAGTCACTCCAGTGTAGTTTTCAATTCTGAATTCAGACTAAAAGATTATAACTGCGGACAAATTTGTTGTACAACTCGTTTACACATTCGGCTGAATATCAAATTGGAGGAAGTCGATTTTCGACATTTGTGAATTTTTGTTTTAGAATTACCAAATCTGCAATTCTGAGTGAAAATTCGTGTGGGCAATGTGTGACCATAAAAATTGGAACAACTTGACAAAGTAATAAAATTTATTTTTACAAATTTTCACAACAAACAAATTTTATAAAAAAACAATATCAGGTCACTACACAGAATCACAGCAAGCAATATATACAGACATATTGCATACATAACCATGAAAATTAATCAGCACAAATGGTCAGTATCTATTGCTCCATTTCAATACAAACACTTTACTAGAATCTTAGCATCCAACAACTAATTATTAAAAAAAAAAAAAAAAACTAATTATTTCAATTTATCAACACACTAGAACCAAGTTGCCTTTGTTTTGCTGCTAAAAAGAAAAAGACTTTTAGTGTACATCTCCATCTATATTCACAAGCTTCTTCTACCCAGTTCTTTCACCATATTCATCCAATTATACGCGTTTTCTGCAAAACTGATCCAAAGTACAAATAAAATTACAGAAAAATTGGCGGTTTTTTTTTTTTTTTTTTTTGTGGAAATGCACCTTTTGGAAAAAGAGGAGGTATGTATGCAACTCACTACATTTTACAGGCCTATAGATGACTAATGACATGTTGAACTTGAAATTTCATATATACCCTTGGTTAACATTTTAAATTCCGACCCAATTTCATGGACAAACGCGTCCACCTAAGGGGTAACTGTTATAAGTATTCTCGTGTAAAAACGCCCTGGAAAGTTATAATGAATACTTGATGGGTATAAAAGTTATATAAAGTAGGGCTGTAAACGAGAGTATCATGTCCTTTCAGCTAAATCGAGGGTTTTTATGTACTTTCAGCTAAACTGTTGAAGGGTTGTAACTTGTAATTGTACAGAGTTGAATAATTCAAGAGTCCTGGTTCTGGTAATTCCCCGAACATGATGGCGTCCATAGTAATTTGACCATAAGTAAGGGGTAGTTTGGGTATTTTTTGCATTTTTATTCTTCATAACCAAGAAGCTAGTTAGAGTAATAAGATGAAGGAAAGACTCACCACTCTAAGTTCAACTCTTGATCAGCTTAAGGGAGGAGATTCAGGCTCGGAACCAAAAACGGAAGAAAAGGACATCGTATCTTCTTTTGGTATAGCCACAAAGTTAAGAGGAGCAGTTGAAAGCCTTCTCATTTCCTTGGAATACCCATTTTGGCGTCCAGAGTAAGAACGTGGTGTTTGGAGCTCCGGAGTTGCACTTCCAATTGTATTCCTACGTGGCGAGGGAGTCACGGATCCATTTCCATTTGCTCTGTACCCATTTGGCTTCGTAAAGCTACTGCTTCTCCTTGGACTTGGTTTTGAACCGTATATAGATTCTTTTTCGGCCATTAACATGTCTTTAAGTTTCTTTTGATCCTGTGTTAAAGAAAAGAAAGGGAATAAAATTGTTAAGAGATAATAAATAGGACTAAATGTATTTCATTTCTAATAGCTCTTGTACGTTTAGATGAGTGCTCGTGCAATATGGTATCAGACCCAAACCAAGAAGAGTCTTAATATAATACTCCTTGCCACACGTTTGAACAAATTAGTTCCACGGGTTAGTCATCGGTAAAAGAATACCGTGTAAACTTGAGGGCCATGTTAGAGACTAAAATAAATTGATTTACAATTTCTCAAAATCTTACCAAGTAATTCATTTAGATTTTTGGTTTAAATTAAAAGAGTTAAGCCCATTTTTAAGTTAAACCAAAATTTGGCCACCAAAAAGAAAAGAAGAAAAAAAAAGCCAAGCTCAATCGTCAAGGATAACCAATCTGTAAACACAAAACTTTACTCAAGACTAATGAAATTAGACAAAATGAATTACCATAGCTCGTTTCTTCTCCTCCTCCTTTTGTCGTCTACTTTGCTTATAACCGTCCAAGATAGATACCAAACGCACCTGCACAAATATAGCTAGTGGACTCAAACCAAAGGCGAATTTAATCAAAAAGTTCAAACTGCTTTTGGAAAAAAGTTGAATAACTCACCCCATCATAAAGAAACAGCTTTTGTTTCTCATGCTCCCATGCTAAAGTCTTGTTTATTAGACTATCAACCATAACTGAAAATCAAAGATTACTTTATTTACAAAAATGTAAATAGCCAAGAAAGCAAAAGATATAGCTAAAGCTCTTATTATTTTACCTGGAATTTTATTTACAGTAATTCTTGCTCGCTCGGCACGTTTCAAGTTTATATGCACACCTCTTCTAGCACTATAACGATTCTCATCCTGATTATCAACGAGAGCAATTAAATGAATGCTAGAAACAAAAATTATAGTTTGAACATAAAATCTTGTGATCCTCTTTTATTGGAGCTCGTTAACTTACTTTATTATAATCTTCAAGCCAATTTTCCTCATTACAAGCAGAGAGCCATTTGTCTATCCTATCCATTATTTCTCCACGGCTCAAAGCTTCATCTTTGGCTTTGTATATTTGCGACTCAATGTTAGCCAAGAGTTCACATGGATCCACCAAACCTGCATACAAACCAAGTTCTAAGCTACACTAAAAATCGAGACTAAGAAAGCATCCTTAAGACCGAGATTAATTACCAGAATCTATCATAGCATTAGTTTTATCAGGAGCTGTGCTTGAATCAGGCTGAATGTGTGTTTTGCAAAATATATCATCTAACTCCGACTTCTTCATCATAACAAGTTCCTTCATCCTATTTGCTTTCAATTTCGTGAGCCTCTCAACCTCTCCCGATAGCTGTCAAAATTTAATGTTACTCATTATGTTTGGTTCTTGAATTTCAGTGAGGAAAATGATAAAAAAAAATATAACACTGAAAAAAAAAAATATAACACTGAAAAAAAAAATCTTAAGCCTAAAGTTCATGATGTACCTTTTCAATGATCTCCAATGAGAGAGAGCTTGGTTGCACGATTTCCGATTCTTGCAAACCAAGAACAGATGTAACCCTTAAGAAGTTGACCTTTTCTTCTTTTCGTGTGTCCATCAATTTCCATAGTTCAAAGAGAGATCCAGCTACATCATTAAGCTGAAATAGCAATAGACTTAAAATTAGCACAAAAGTTGAATTTTAAACATGATATTAAAATGGAAGGGTACAATCAATACCTTCTGAAATCGAATTTTTCTCTCTGTTTTTAACCTTGTTATGGCTTGATCAAGTCCCTCTAATGTGCTGTCGCTTATATTCGTGACTTGTTTTGGGCTTGACTCATGCAAGCTAGGATGCAAATCATTCATGATTTTTCCAAAATAACTTTTTGGAGCCTTTCCGACTACAAAGAATAAATTTTAAATTATAGTTTGATGAATTGTTTAAAATTATAATGCATCCAATGAAGAAGTACCTTTTCCTTTTGGAGAGCACGGAGATTTGATTGGTATTCAGTGAGCTTTCTTAGTGATAAGTCTTGCTCTTCAAGATTCAAGTAACTTATAGCAGCAACATTTTGATTCCCATATCCGGCAATCTCATCATTAATCTTCTCAACTTGTGTCTTTATGTCTGCATATTGCTTCAGTCTCAGACGAGAGGTTGGACGAATACATGTACAAAATAGTAACGAGAAAAGAAATATAAATATTATATATATTGAATAATTGGAACATAGTAAATAGATGCTTAACAGACTTCAAAGTAATGAAAAATGAACTTATTATATATGGTTATGTTAATCAATTCTTAAATATTATATACAAATTAGAAACTATATCAAGTTATACTTAGGTAAGACGTAAATAGCTTTAGAAAATTAAATATATTGAATGCTTGAAGACAGTTTATTTACCGGAGAATGAACATTTATATCTCCAAGAGTAGCCATAAGCATAGCGAGCTCTGCTTCTTTTGCAGCAATAGACTGATGAAGACAAGCTTTGGTATTTGTAGCCTCGTCAACCTTTCTTCTGTAGATATCTAAGCACTCTTGCTCAAGCTTCATTAACATTCGATCTTTATCAGCTTCAGATTCACCAATTTCACTCCATATTTGCTGCTCGTTAGAAGAATATCAGTAAGAAAACTTTGGGTGTTCTGAATCCCACACGTATAATCTCATCCTAAAAAGCTAGAAATCTATAGTTAAGAAAAATCAAAAAATTCAAAATTAAAGCAAATATTCATTCATTTTGTCATCTAATGCAAGAAAGATATTTGTGCTAGTGTCTTACTCTCTCAAATCCAAGAACGAAACTTTAATAGTATTTTACTTACTGAAATTAAAGAACCAAGCCAAATTTAGCTTGGAGAAAAAATAAATTAATTGAAATAAAAAAGGAATTTAAACAAAGAAGGTATGAATATTAGTATTTACTATGAACAAGGTAATTATCACCCCCACCCCACCCCCACAACCCCAACACACACAAAGTACAAAAATGGATTAACAAACAAACAAAAACCTTCGTGTTTTGCTAATCTTAGATTTTTATTTTCTTTTTTTTTGGGATCACAAAATATATTGTATATCTAATTAACTAAATCTAAAATTTGATCCTAGTTTGAGGAGAGTCCGTTTTTCAAGACATTTATGTACTCTATAAGTTTTAAGTATTAAGTAAATTAAAACTCCTCATCAAATTAAGAGGGGAAAAAAAAAAAAAAAGGTATTAATTAGAAGATGAAAGTAAATCTAATGCTCTAGACTTCTAATGCTTTTCAAATTAACCCGAAAGAACTGCAAATCCTATCATCTTCTTCTTTGTTAGAAACTTAGAATCCCATTTTCCTTGAACTTTTAGGTTTGCAGATTGATCCTTCTAAGAAAGGAAAAAAATGTCCCCTAATTTTCCATATGAATTGTTTATGGTTATCTTGTCTAAAGTGCCCGCAGAGGCTCTGCTGCGTTTTAGGTGCGTCTGTAAAGCGTGGTGTCGTATGATTGACGATCCATACTTGATCAACATTCATCGCGATCACCAACTCCTCAACATCCATGACTTCTCCAATGGGCTCGATCGCCTACTTATGGTTGACAATTACAACCAAATACGTTGTTTACCTTTAAACAACTTATTGCTCAACTTTAATGACTATGGTCCTAAATGTTTTGAGATTGCACGTATAATCAGCTACCCAAAGATGTTTCAGGAAACGAGATTTGTTTCTTGTAATGATCTTATACTTGTTACGCATTATCACGATCATGCTGATATGCATATGTTGTCAATTAGGAATCCATTAACTCAAAAGGTCCACGTTCTGCCGTATGACAATGGGATTAAAAGCCGACCTTATGATTCTGCTTATGGTTTTGGATATGATTCTGTTTCAGATGACTACAAAGTTTTGACTTATTCATCAACTTTGGTTGGAGGAATATACACACCTTGTTGTTCTCTATACAGCCTGAAATCAAATTCTTGGAAACGAATTAATTATGATTCTTCTTATAGCATTTCACTTTCACAGCCTGGAGTTTGCTCTAATGGGGCATTACATTGGATCGGTTGGATTGGAAGAAGACTTCCTATAACCTTAAGATCTCCATATATGATTGTTGCTTTCGATCTTAATACTGAAGATTTTCGATATTACTCACTGCCCAGTAGAATGGCGAATGTGGATAATTTAACTTTGGGTGAGTTGGGTGGATGTTTATCTCTGGGTGGTCACCTCGATATGGTGCATTTTGAAACGTGGTTGATGAATGATTATGGAGATGAAAATTCGTGGTCTATGTTGTTTTCAATTGTAAAATCGGAAAAAAGGCCTTACTTAAGAACAATAAGTTATTCAAAGAGCAAAGGAATTGTCCTTTTTGTAGAGATGAATGAGTTTCTCTTGATTGATCTTAAGAACAATACTTCCCAGAATGTCAGCATTCCTGATGGTCTGTATATTTATTCTCCTAGAATCTTTGTAGCAAGTCTTGTTCGAATAAATGCAGGAAAGAACAAGAGGGAATTAAGGAACAAGAGCTGATAATAATAATAATTAAGCGGTGTAAAATTAAATTCTTACAAATATATTGAGTTGTTTCTGAAAGCATATTGAATCCTTTATATGCAGCTGATTTTGATTTTTGATTTGTCATAAGACTCATAATGTAGCCTTGAAACTACTTTTTAGAGAGATAGATAAGGAATTTTAGAACATTGAGATGGATAGATTATTTTTAATTTCTTCTTTAATAAGTAATTTATATTCTAGCCTTTTTTTTTTTTAATAATGTCAAAAACTCATATTTTTATGACATGATATATAACTTATAGGATTTTGACATATTTTTTTTTCTTTTGATCATATATGATATGTATATGCATACACAAGTGGTTGATCTCAAATAAAAAAATATACAGCGGTTCGGTTATGCTCCGATTTAAACTACTTGTTTAACTCTAATAATCAGTCACAAAATGAGCTGCTACCCAATGAATGAATCATGTTTCGTGAATGGAGGTTCGTTTCTTGTAATGGTCTTATACTTATTTCGCATTATCGTGATAATAAGGATATATGCTCAATTAGGAATTCATGTTAAGTTAACTCAGGAGGTTCACGTTTTGCCGTATAATATCAAATGTATAGTGTGGTTTTGAATATGATTCTGTTTCAGATTACCACAAAGTTTTGACTCGTTAATACACACCTCGTTGTTCGCTATACAGCCTGATATCAAATTCTCAAAAGCGGATTAATGATTCTTATTTTTCACTTTCACATTGGAGTACTCCTGGAGGAGAGAACAACATGGAAGCAAAAAGTAATTAAGCGATTTAAAAATTCCCATAAATTTCCTTTGTCATAACAATGTCTCCTTTATTCTCTATTTCTTTTACATAATATCTCCTTCGCTAAATTTCACGATATGAATTATCCCTTTGTTATTGCATATAATAGAATTATGATTATTACCCACTTATATAAATTGTATTTTCGTAAGATCTTATCTAATTTACTTTAATACGTTATCAATTGCATATAGTCACGTGTTATAATGTTCAAACATTATTTGATGTTATAATGTTCAAACATTATTTGACATATACATTTGATATCGTTTCTAGGTGAGTTTGAATCACTCAATTATCTTTATTTTTTAGCTTATCAAATCAAATTTTAAGAACTATCAATTGACGAATATTTTTCAAGTTTGACATATGTACCATATATAATAAATAGGGTCCGTCTAAAATGAGATTTTGAGGGATGAAGAGCATATGAGATATCATTTATCTAGGTGACACGTGTCCCCTTTAAATTTAAATTAAAATAATTTATTTACTTCAAGACAAATTTACCCTTTTTATTGAGTGAAATTCAACAACACCCCTTGGATCTTGCCTAAATAAAAAAATTTCGTGTTATTTTTATTAGCAAAAAAACTCTGTACTTTTTTTGTTATTACCAAAAAATATCACTCTCAATTCGAAATGACAATTTTACCCCACCAAAGGATGAAAAAAAATCCCCTGAACTTAGAAGATTGCCAATAACCCCTCATAGCTTTAAAATTTTGCAATAAACCCCATGTTTTTTTTTTAAATTGACAAAAACTTCCATATAACTTATGAAATTCACTTTAAAAAATTGACAAAAATCTTATCCCCCAAAGTTACATATTGTGACACTTTAACACCCATATGTATAAAATTAAGCACTTTACCGTCTCAAATAATTTTATTTTAACGGAAAATATACATGTGTCCCTCACATGAATTTTCAAAGTTTGTCACAACACTTCTTACAAGTCCAACTACTTCGTTCATATAAAGTTTTGTTTTCAGGTGGGGAAGGGTTGGATGGTGGTTGTGTTGCCGAAGGTGAAGAGAGAGGAATTGGTGGCGGCAATAATTGCAGATATACCCTCCTAATTTTTACCTGATTATGTATTTTTTGCCCAATTGCAACTATCCCTTGAAGATATAAAAATGGTGACTTAAATGGACACGTGCTTGATGCGTGACTTTTTTTATTCAAAAACTAACGGTCAAATGAAATTTAAAAAAAGTTGTATAACTTTTGTACGAAATGTGTCTTTTTAAAAAATTTGGTATGAAATATATAAAGTAGGTAAAAGTTTGGTATCGAAAATATAATTCCCTCGAATTTTTTTTTTGGGGGAAAAGAGATGTGAAATTAAATAGAGATTAGAGAGTTTTTTTAAACAAATTAGTTAAAAGGTTAGTATGTAATTTAACATATGTTTATTTTTTTTAAATGTCCAATTTCACTTTATTGTTGGACATTTTAATTATAACTTGTGATTCAGATTTGTTGTTGACTTTTTTTTTATTGGAATGGGTATCTTATATACACTTATGTTTTATAAAATCTTAGTTTAGAATTACTTTGATAAATAAGATTGAAACAACCTTTTGATAGTTGAATAGAATTCTCAAATAATTCAAATTGTATTTTAATCTTATCGAAAAGAAAAACAAAAGAAGAAGCACGCTTAGCCCTAAAACATTTCTTAAACATTTTCCCAAGGCCCAATATGTATGGGTCAAAGTTCTCTAGAAACTATCATGAATAGACTTTAAAATTAAAATGAATGGCGGTAATATTTTTGGTCCTTTTAACTTTTTAAGATCCGGGGCACTTTATTTTATGATGAGCAAATTACAATTTATAGTTTTTTTTACTCACGATTTTCATTCACTTTGACCGTAATTTTAGTTCTTATCTCGTAGAAATTTATCAAAATGTTAAGAGATTGTCAACTTTGTAAAAAAAAAAATTAATATTCAGGCTCGTTTGTTGCAGATTCATCACAATTACGTATTTAGGCTTATCATCATTATTTGTGTGAGAGATGTAAATGTTATGGCATAATTTGAAAAAAAAAAATTAAGAAGAAAAGTTGAAAGAATTTGAATTTGAGAATAGGGCGCGGGAGAAGTAAATGTGTTATTGAGATTGTTTGGGAGAAAATTAAGTAGATTTATTTGATAATGGAATTCAAAAGAAATTAAAAAAGAAAGGCAATATCATTTTTAAAAGTACTATATTACCTAAGTTCATTTCAAGCAATTACCCGAAACGAGGAGTCCTAAACATATGGGAATCCTACTTAATGAAGGAAAGCAATTATATTATGTATTAAATAGAGAATAAAATATAAAAGGAAAATAACTTTCACAAATTGAGTCCAAGTAAATTATTACTTATGCTCATGGGCAAGTTCTTCCGGGAAAAAATCATCAGATATTCCCTAGTCTCCTAAACCCTCTAGGATTTAGCTAATTAAATATATTCATAAAGTTAACAAATATGTTTTAGGAAAATATATTGGTGTAGATTTTATTGAATTAAAAAAAAAAATCTGATACCCAACTAAATTCGATGTCGCCGGTATTTTTATACGCAGTATATATGTTACCTTTCTTATTTTAAATAAATTATTATATTAAACGTCTTACCTTACCTTATGTAGTTTTAGTAGTTTACATAGTTTAGACTTCTAATGCCTTCCTATTATCTTCTTAATTTGTTTGAATTAATTCTCGTTTTACATTACTGTAATCCTTAATTGTTAGAAAGAAAGGGATCGGAAAAAAAATGTCCTCTAATATTCCATATGAATTGTTTATGGTTATCTTGTCTAAAGTGACAGCTGAGGCTCTGCTGCGTTTTAGGTGCGTCTGTAAAGCGTGGTGTCGTATGATTGACGATCCATACTTGATCAACATTCATCGCGATCACCAACTCCTCAACATCCACGACTTCTCCAATGGGGTCAGTCGCCTACTTTTGGTTAATAATGACAACCAAATATGTTGTTTATCTTTAAGCAACTTATTGCTTAATTCAATTAATTACGGTCCTAAATGTTTTAGGAGTGCACATATAATTAGCAACTCAATGATGTTTCACGGATCGAGTTTTGTTACTTGTAATGGTCTTATACTCGTTTTGTATTTTCCACGTGATGGTAGTAAGCATCTACGGTTAATCAGGAATCCATTAACTAAGGAGGTCAACGTTCTGCCGTATGACGATGGGGTTAAAAGCCTACTTTATGGTTTTGGATATGATTCTGTTTCAGATGACTATAAAGTTTTGACTCATTCATCAACTTCGGTTGGAGGAATAAAAACACATCGATGTTCTCTATACAGCCTGAAATCAAATTCTTGGAAACGAATTAATGATTCTTCTCATAGGATTTCACATTTATATCCTGGCGTTTTCTCTAATGGGGCATTACATTGGATTGGAAGAAGACATCCTGTAACCAGAAAATCTTCATATATGATTGTTGCTTTCGATCTAACAACTGAAGATTTTCGATATTACTCACTGCCCGCTTCGATTTTCGTAAGATTGAGGCCTTTGGATTTGGAGATTGGTGAGTTGGGTGGATGTTTATCTCTGAGTGGTCACCTCGACATGGTGCATTTTGAAACGTGGTTGATGAATGATTATGGAGATGAAAATTCGTGGTCTATGTTGTTTTCAATTGCAAAACCGGAAAAACAGTCTTACTTAAGAACAATAAGTTATTCAAAGACCAAAGGAATTGTCCTCTTTATGAAAAACCACACTGAGTTTCTCTTGTTTGATCTTAAGAACAATACTTCCGAGAATCTCAGCATTCCAAATGGTCTGTATATTTATTCTCCTAATATCTTTGTAGAAAGTCTTGTTCAAATAAATGGAGGAAAGAACAAGAAGGAATTAAGCGGATAATGTTAAGCGGTGTAAAATTAAATTCTTACAAATATATTTCGTTGTTTATGAAATTACTTATTGAATTCTTTATATGCAACTGATTTTGATTTCCGATTTGAACTCATAATGTAGCCTTGATATATATTCATACACGAGTGGTTGATCTCAAATTTAAAAAAAAACAAAAAAACAAAAAAAATTACAGCGATTGGGTTATGCTCTGATTTAAACTACTTGTTTAACTCTAATAATCAGTCACAGAATGAGATGCTACCCAAAGAATGAATGATGTTTCATAAATTGAGGTTCGTTTCTTGTAATGGTCTTATACTAGTTTCGCATTATCGTGATAGTAATATGTGCTCCCAATTAGGAATCCGTGTTAAGTTAACTCAGTAGGTTCACGTTGTGTCGTATGACATCCAATGTATAGTGTGATTTTGAATATGATTTTGTTTTAGATGACCACAAAGTTTCGACTCATGAATACGTACCTCGTTGTTCGATGTACGTGCTGAAATCAAATTCTCGAAAGCAGATTAATGATTATTATTTTTCAGTATCACATTGAAGGAAATAACAGTAGGGAAGCAAAAAGTAATTAAGTGTTGTAAAATTCATTCCTATAAATTTTGTTTGTCATAACAGTGTCTCCTTATTCTCTATTTCTTTTACATAACTCTATTTCTTTTACATAATATCTCCTTAGCCTAATTCAAAGTACGGCGGCTTTTTGGGCAGGGAGCACTGTTTCTCGGGCAGGAAGGGGACTCGGAAATGGCTTGGGCAGCGAATTTTGGACTGATTTTTGGATGGATATCGTCGAGTCAGTGGGGGCGGTGATGAGGCAGGGGTTTTGGTAGAAATAAGAGAATTAATTATTTCAGATCCAAGGGGGAATTTGTGGTTTGGGAGGTTGAGAATTTTGTTTCCGTTAAATGTATTTGGGGTTGGGTATTAATTAAGGGGATGTCCATTTTTAGCATGGCGGTGGTGGCGCCGGCACCTGAGGGAGCGGAGATGAAGAAGGGGATTGTAATTGCAAATAACCTCAGCCCTATGTTTTTTGCCTAATTGCAAATGACCCCTGTAGGAGTGAAATTTGTCACTTAACAGCCATGTGCGTGGCACATGACTATTTCCTTCCAAAGCAATGGATTGAAATACCTTAAATTATGGTATTAAATGTGTTTTTCATTAAAACTTGGTAAATCTGATATCAAAAGTGAATTTTTCTCTTAGAAAATTAGAGACAATAATAGGGAAATCAATGAAAAGGGCTTAAATTATATCGATGAAAAAATAGATTAAATCTATAAGGGCCCATTTGGATGGATGGATTTGAAATGAAGAGGGATTTCAAATGAATTGATTTGAAATTCCAATGATTTGAAATCCATTCATTTGCAATCTCTTGTTTGGATAAATATTTTTACAAAGGATTTCAAATCCATTCATTTAAAATCCATTGTTTGGTATATATCATTTGTCTTATTTGAAATTCCCAATCGTGCCTTATAATTTGCTCTATGAGTTCATTCTTGTTGTTGATTTCGGGATAAAATCGCATAAATCGATTTGGGGCAAAATTATAATTTTTGAAAATTGAGGGACCAAAAGTGCAAATTCGGATTTTAGAAATTCTGGGGCCGAATTTAAAATATTAATTTTCTGAAAATTCTAGACTGAATTGGAACTTTGGGTTTTTCGAAAATCTGGGGTCAAATGGCAATTTTTGAAAATAAAGGGACTAAAGTGCAAATTTGGATTTTTGAAAATCAGGTGCCGAATTGAAAATTTTAATCTTCTGAAAATTATGGACTGAATTGCAGTTCTGATTTTTTTAAAATATGGGGTCAAATTGCAATTTTTGAAAATTAAGGGACCAAAAGTGAAAATTTTTAGATCTGAAAATCAGGGGCCGACTTGAAAATTTAATCTTCCGAAATTAACTAAATAGCAATTCTTGGTTTTTCAAAAATTTGGGGTCAAATTGTAATTTCCAAAAATTGAGGGACCAAAAGTGCAAATTTGAATTTCTGAAAATCAGGGGCCGAATTGAAACTTTTTATTTTCTTAAAATACTGGACTGAATTGCAATTATTGATTTTTCGAAAATCTAGGGTCAAAATTGCAATATCCAAAAATTGAGGGACCAAAGGTGCAAATTCGATTCCTGAAAATCAAGGTCCGAATTGAAAATTTTAATTTTAGAAAATTCTGGACTTAATTGTCATTCTGGGTTTTTCAAAAATTGGGGGTCAAAATTGCAATTTCCAAAAATTGAGGGACCAAAAGTGCAATTCGAATTTCTGAAAATAGTAGCCGAATTGAAAATTTTAATTTTTTGAAAATTATGGACTGAATTGCAATTCTAGGTTTTTTGAAAATCCGGGATCAAATTGTAATTTTTGAAAGTATACAATGTGGACTTTTTTTAAAATGGATTTCAAATGACTAGTTTTAGGAGTAATTTCAAATCCACTTAAAATTGGCATGAAATCCATTGGACTAAAATCCAGGATTTCAAATTAATGGATTTAATTTTGCATCCAAATAGCACGATGGATTTGACAAGAGATTTCAAATCCACCCAACTCAAATCCATCCATCCAAATGGGCTCTAATAGAATCTAAATCAATGAAAATTGGTGATAATGAGTTAAAGTGATTAAAAAATTATTTAGATCAATGAAAAATTGGTTTAAAAGTGCGATAAATCGATCACAATTCACAAAAAAATTAAATTGATGAAATAAATGAAAAAATAGATGAAATTGACGAAAGAATTATTAAATCGATCAAAAACTATTAAAATTGATGAAAATTAGTGAAAATGAGTACTTTTTAAATCAATGAAAATTGATGCCAGTTTAATAGGTCAAAACAACTTAAATCAATAAAATTAGTAAAAAAATAAATAAAATCGATTAAAAATCAAGTTAAACCGATCAACAACGGCTTGAATTGGTGAAATTCAAAAAATATAGTACTCACCTTCAGGTAAATATAAAATCATATAATAACTCCTTTGAGGGCAATTTTGTCCATAAATATTTCATTTCATTTTTATAAATCTTTTAAATAACCTTTTGGGATAAAATTGAAAATTCAGGGATATCCCTAGAAAATCAAAGATAATGTAATAATGGTTAATGTAAGAAAGTGATAAATTTGAAGAAAATTTTTGTGATACATACATGAGGGTTAATTTAGCCCTGATTTTATTAATGTGAAAGGAGACAAGTTACTAGCAAACATTGAAATTGGCAATTTTTTTTGTTTTTCAAGGATTTAATCTCTTTTGAGACGCGTCAGACACATAAAGTGGAAACCTCTCTCAGCAGGATTACGACGGGGCTTCTAGGGTGCGGGCATCGTAACTCGTCCTCACATGTGGGATGGCCCTGAAATGATGCCATGTGACATGCGTAACTAGTATGTGACTCGGCGAGTTGACTCGGTTTGTAAATAGACACTTTTACCCTTTTTTAAAAAAAATTTAATTAAAAGTTTAGATAATCTTCAATTAATAAAAGACATTTATAATATTTGAATCAAAATAATTAAAACTAAAAACAAACTGACACTTATGTTTCATGATATTACCAATTGAATTATTTTGTTTCTAAAAATTAAAAAAAAAAACCCTTATGATATAAAAAGACCATTTTACCCCCAATTTTGATAATAATTGACTTTCACAATTTTGCAAATTGACCCCTATATTTTGCGATTTTACGTATTGAATTATTTTGCTTCTAAAAAAATATAAAAAAACCGTCTGTCATATAAAAAGACCATTTTACCCCCAATGTAGATAATAATTGACTTTGAAAATTTTGCCAATTGACCCCTATATTTTGCGATTTTACGAATATAATTATTTTGCTCCTAAAAAATTAAAAAAAAAATCGCTTGTCATATAAAGAGATCGCTTTACCCCCAGTTTAGATAATAATTGACTTTGACAATTTTGCAAATTGACCCCTATATTTTACGATTTTACGAATTGAATTATTTTGCTTCTAAAAATAAAATAAAATAAAAAACAACCTATGATATAAAAAGACCGATTTATCCCCAATTTTGATAATAATTGACTTTGACAATTTTGCAAATTGACCCCTATGTTTTGCGATTTTACGAGTTGAATTATTTTGCTTCTAAAAAAATATAAAAAAATCGTATGTCATATAAAAAAGACCGCTTTGCCCCCAATTTAGTTAATAATTAACTTAGTCAATTTTGCCAATTGACCCCTATGTTTTTCGATTTTACGAATTGAATTATCTTGCTTCTGAAAAAAATCGTCTATCATATAAAAAAGAACGATTTACCCAAATTTTGATAATAATTGACTTTGACAATTTTACAAATTGACCCCTATGTTTTGCGATTTTACGAATTGAATTATTTTGCTTCTAAAAAATATAAAAAAATTGCCTACTATATAAAAAAGACCGGTTTACCCCCAATTTAGATAATAATTGACTTTGATAATTTTACCAATTGACCCCTATATTTTCCGATTTTACGAATCGAATTATTTTGCTTCTAAAAAAACCGCCTATCATATAAAAAAGGCCGTTTTACCCCCAAATTTGATAATAATTGACTTTGACGATTTTGCAAATTGACCCCTATATTTTGCGATTTTACGAATTAAATTATTTTGCTTCTAAAAAAACAAAAAAAAAAGAACGCCTCTCATATAAAAAAGACCGCTTTACCCCAAATTATAATAAATGACTTTGAAAATTTTGCAAGTTGGCCCCTATGTTTTAGATTTTACGAATTGAATTATTTTGCTTCTAAAAAAAACATATGTCATATAAAATAGACCGCTTTACCCCCAATTTATATAATAATTGACTTTGACAATTTTGCAAATTAACCCCTATATTTTCCGATTTTATGAATTGAATTATTTATATGAAAGGCGGTTTTTTTAGAAGCAAAATAATTCAATTCGTAAAATTGGAAAATATAGGGGTTAATTTGCAAAATTGTGAAAGTCAATTATTACCAAAAGTGGGGGTATAGCGGTCTTTTTTATATGACATGTGCTTTTTTTTAGAACCAAAATAATTCAATTCATAAAATCGCAAAATATAGGGATCAATTTGCAAAATTGTCAAATTCAATTATTATCAAAATTGGGGGTAAAGAGGTCGTTTTTATTTGAGAGGCGGATTTTTTTTTGTTTTGTTTTTCTAGAAGCAAAATAATTCGATTCGTAAAATTGGAAATTATAGGGATCAATTTGCAAAATTGTCAAAGTCAATTATTATCAAAATTGGGGGTAAAGCGATCTTTTTTATATGACAGGAGGTTTTTTATTTTATTTGTTTTTTTAGAATCAAAATAATTCAGTTCGTAAATTTGCAAAACATAGGGGTCAATTTGCAAAATTGTCAAAGTCAATTATTATCAAAATTGGGGGTAAAGCGGTCTTTTCTATATTAGAGGCGTTTTTATTTTTATTTTTTAGAAGCAAAATAATTCAATTCGTAAAATCGGAAAACATAGGGGTCAATTTGCAAAATTGTCAAAGTCAATTATTATCAAAATTGGGGGTAAAGCGGTCTTTTATATATGACAGGAGGTTTTTTATTTATTTTTTTAGAAGCAAAATAATTCATTTCGTAAAATCGCAAAGCATAGGGGTCAATTTGCAAAATTATCAAAGTCAATTATTATCAAAATTGGGGGTAAAGTTGTCTTTTTATATTAGAGGCGTTTATTTTTATTTTTTAGAAACAAAATAATTCAATTGGTAAAATCGGAAAACATAGGGGTCAATTTGCAAAATTGTCAAAGTCAATTATTATCAAAATTTGGGTTAAATCGGTCTTTTTTATATGACAGGCGTTTTTTTTTTTTTTTTTTAGAGGCAAAATAATTCAATTTGTAAAATCGAAAAACATATGGGTGAATTTGCAAAATTGTCAAAGTCAATTATTGTCAAAATTGAGGGTAAAGCGGTCTTTTTATATTAGAGGCGTTTTTATTTAAGCAAAATAATTCAATTCGTAAAATAAGAAAACATAAGGGTCAATTTGCAAAATTGTCAAAGTCAATTATTATCAAAATTTGGGGTAAATCGGTCTTTTATATATGACATGAGGTTTTTTATTTATTTTTTTAGAACAAAATAATTCATTTCGTAAAATCGCAAAGCATAGGGGTCAATTTGCAAAATTATCAAAGTCAATTATTATCAAAATTGGGGGTAAAGTTGTCTTTTTATATTAGAGGCGTTTATTTTTATTTTTTAGAAACAAAATAATTCAATTGGTAAAATCGGAAAACATAGGGGTCAATTTGCAAAATTGTCAAAGTCAATTATTATCAAAATTTGGGTTAAATCGGTCTTTTTTATATGACAGGCGGTTTTTTTTTTTTTTTTTTAGAGGCAAAATAATTCAATTTGTAAAATCGCAAAACATATGGGTGAATTTGCAAAATTGTCAAAGTCAATTATTGTCAAAATTGAGGGTAAAGCGGTCTTTTTATATTAGAGGCGTTTTTATTTTTATTTTTTTAGAAGCAACATAATTCAATTCGTAAAATAAGAAAACATAAGGGTCAATTTGCAAAATTGTCAAAGTCAATTATTATCAAAATTTTGGGTAAATCGGTCTTTTTTATATGACAGGCGGTTTTTTGTTTTTTGTTTTTTTAGAAGCAAAATAATTCAATTCATAAAATCATAAAATATAGGTGTCAATTTACAAAATTGTCAAAGTTAATTATTATAAAAATTGGGGGTAAAATGGTCTTTTTATATAAGAGGCGTTTATTTTTATTTTTTTAGAAGCAAAATAATTCAGTTTGTAAAATCAAAAAACATAGGGGTCAAATTGCAAAATTGTCAAAGTCAATAATTATCAAAATTAGGGGTAAAGCGGTCTTTTTATATGACAGACGGTTTTTTTATATTTTTTTAGAAGCAAAATAATTCAATTTGTAAAATCGCGGAACATTGGGGTCAATTTGCAAAATTGTAAAACTTAGTTATTATCAAATTTGGGGGTAACGAGGTCTTTTTATATGAAACGAGGTTTTTTTATATTTTTTACAAGCTAAATAATTAAATTCGTAAGATCGTGGAACATAGGGGTCGATTTGCAAAATTGTAAAAGTTAATTATTATCAAATTTGGGGGTAACGATGTCTTTTTATATGAAAGGAGGTTTTTTGTATTTTTTACAAGCTAAATAATTAAATTCGTAAAATCGCGGAACATTGGG
This sequence comes from Penstemon barbatus, assembly GCA_003313485.2. Taxonomy (NCBI): domain Eukaryota; kingdom Viridiplantae; phylum Streptophyta; class Magnoliopsida; order Lamiales; family Plantaginaceae; genus Penstemon; species Penstemon barbatus. The sequence continues at coordinate 25,441,440 of CM064881.1, forward strand.
GTCAATTTACAAAATTGTCAAACTCAATTAATAAGATAAGAGTAAAGTGATAATTAACAATACTGGCCGATTTTTTTATTTTTTTTCAAAATTTAATTAAAAGGGTAATTTAGGTATATTGTAAATTAATTAAAAGTCAATAGTTACCAATTGACTTTGATCAAGTTACCAAATCAACGGTCCAGATTAATTTGATCCAAATGAACGGCCCGATTAATCCTCCTGCATGTGAGGGCGTAACTCGGGCACCCGCACCCTAGAAAGATCCGGATTACGAACCTGAGTTCGCTACTTTGTAATTAATGACTAATCCCTTTCACTAGGTCAATCACCTTTTGGTATTAAATTTGGCATCTTGTTCTATAATAATAAAATAATACCATCACTTTCGGTGGCAAGTTGGCTTTTTTTTTTTTTTTTTTTTAAAGGAACGTGGCAAGTTGGCTTAAACAAACCATTTTTCTCACTATATGTCAGGTTATTTTATCAAAGTCTTGTCTGGAAGTCTGCATAGCCAGGCTGTGAGAAATATCAATTCATATTCAATTCCATTTACATAGACACAAGTTCATATTGTAACACTATTCCAAAGCTTTAAGCAAATAAAACTTATATACTTCAGAGAAAAAGAAGAGAGGTGAGAGATGGCAACCGCCTACGCCGCTTTAATTTCTCTTGTTGATCTCATCGAACAGATCCAGCTGCACCGTGCTCGTCCGCCAATTTTTGTGGAGGAACAATTGAAACAGATTGAACATCTCAAAGAGAAGGCGTGTCTCCTACAAGATTATCTAGATGGCTATTCGCATATGGGTAGCAATAAAGTACAAGATTTGGAGAGACGAATTACGGATGCTTCTCATGAAGGAGAAGATATCATTGAATCATATGTAGTGGATCATATCATGGCTCTATTTCCAAATGAGTCTTCCAAACAAGTTTATGAAGTTGTAAATTCCAAACAAGTGAGAAATAAAAAAAAAAAACTAAGGGAAAAAAAAAAAAAGAAAAATCCAAACAAGTTTATGAAATTGTACAGAAAGTCATACAAGACATAGATTTGATCGCGAAAGAGATGATGGAGATTAAAGATTTGCAGCCCAACGATCTGACAAATGTTCACTCGTCAAGACCTCGTCCCACTATGAATGATCATGATACTATGGTTGGATTTGATGACCGTTTGCATCAGATCATGGACAAGCTTACCACACAACAAGCGGATCTTCAAATTATTCCAATCACTGGAATGGGCGGGATTGGTAAGACTACACTTGCTCATAATGTTTATGGCAATTCATTTATTGTGCGTCGTTTTGATGTTCGTAGTTGGGTGACGGTATCTCAAGTGTATGATATAAAAGAAATGTTGTTAGAACTTCTACGCAAGATTGGAATTCCTATTGAAGGAGAAGAAAATAGTGAATACCATCACTTAGGGATAAAATTATTCCAACATTTATCAGGTAGGACTTATTTGATTATAGTAGATGATTTGTGGAATACTGAAGCATGGGATAAGTTACATTCATTCTTCCCAAATAGCAAAGGAAGTCGAGTCATGGTAACTACTAGGTTAAAAGATGTTGCTAACTATGTCGGATCTAATAATCTTCATGAGATTGATCTTCTTGATGAAAATAAAAGTTGGAATCTACTTTGTATAAAGGCATTTGGCGAAGAAGGTTGCCCTTATCCAGAATTGGAAAAAGTTGGAAAGAGAATCGCAAGAAATTGTCAAGGATTGCCTCTATCAATTGCTATAATTGGAGGAGTCCTTGCAAAGTCCAATATGACACGAGAGTTCTGGGAGTATGTTGCCAATAATATAGATAAAATCACAAGTTCAGAAGGTAGTGATTGCTTAGATATATTATTAATGAGTTATAGACATTTACCTATTCATTTACGACCATGTTTTCTCTACATGGGAGTTTATCCAGAAGATCATAATATTCGTGTCTCCGAGCTTATTATGCTTTGGGTAGCTGAGGGGTTTCTAAAACCTAACAAACTCAAAACCATGGAAGAGGTTGCAGAGGAGTACTTGAATGATCTTGTCGAAAGACATCTCATTATGGTTAATAGTCGAGGGACCCTTGGGAAAATGAAAACTTGCGGCATCCACGATCTCTTGAGAGATTTGTGCCTAAGGGAATCTCATAAAGAGAAGTTTCTTCTGGTCGACAAAGTGCATAAATTTAGAGATTTATCACAAATCATAGATGGCCAACGTCGCGTTGTTATTCCACAAGGCCCATTTTGTAGAGGATTTCATGATCCCCTTCCAGATGTCTTGCAATCAACATCATTGGTTCGTTCCCTGACGTATGAACAACCATTAAAACTCTCACGTTGGTCTAATTTCAAATTGTTGAGGGTATACAACTTGTTTAAGGAAGATTATTACAATAATGATGAAGATGTTGATATCAACTTAGTTAACTTACGATACCTGCATTTATCTGGAAATATCTTTAGACCTCTTGATTTGGCACACCGACTGTGGAATCTACAAACAATAGTCATTCATAACAGATTTAAAAATATAAGCAACCATAAAACTCCGAATATTTGGAGGATGCAACATCTTAGACATCTAATTGGCGCAAAAATATATCTTCCTGATCCTCCGAGCTGTCAAACAGACGAGGTAGATGATTTTGTGTTAGAAAACCTACAAACACTCATGACAGTACTGAACTTTAGATGTACTGAAGAGGTCCTGAAGAGAATCCCCAACGTCAAGAAATTAAAAATAGGATATAACTTCGATAGTTTGTCACACAATTGCCTTAACAATATTGGCCGTCTGCATAAACTCCAATCACTAACTTGGGAGTTACCATACAATCTGATTTCTTTCCAGAATTTTGTGTTTCCTGAAGCGCTTAAGAAGTTGGCTTTAAACGGAGACAATCGTTATAACTTGGATGATATTATAGCAACGATTGGAATGTTGCCCCATCTTGAAAAGCTCAAGTTGAACAAGTTCTTGTCGGAAGAGGAGTGGAACCCAGTTGAGGGGCATTTCCTTCGCCTAAGAGTTTTGCAAATCAACTATTTCAAGGATTTGGTATACTGGACAGCAGACAGTATCCATTTCCCAGTCCTCGAGCGCCTTGATCTTTCATATATGAATAAACTGGAGGAGATTCCCTCTAGCATTGGAGATATAACGACACTTCAGTCAATTAGGTTAATTAGTTGTACAGATTCAGTTGTTGCTTCAGCAGAATATATATCGGAGGAACAACTCAACTCCGGCAACGAGAGTTTTCGTCTAACCATAGATTAAGGCATCAATTCATGTATATATGCTAGGTAAATTATTCATTTCCAACTTCCAGATATATTACCACTCATAAATGGATGCCTTCACATTTATCTTGATTCTCTAATTTATTCAGATTTGAAGTGATCAGCAGAGGTGGGATATGAATCAAAACATATATATATATGCTAGGTAAATTATTCTCTATCTATAGAATATAAATTAATTTCTTAAGACTTATATTTTTCTCAATATTGTAAGACTTGAAATTTTTGTTACAGCTTAATTTCAGACTCGATCGGAAGCCTTATAATTTTTTTTGTTTGTTTAAATCAAGGAAGCATTATTGCTCAGGGACTATATTTCTAGGGCGACACAGTTTGATTTGGTTTAAGAATTGTTGTATTGCAATTTATTATTATTATTTTTTTGAATAATTTGTTTTTGTTTGAGAATTGTTACACAAGTTCAACTTCATTTGTTCCTTAAAACTGTTTGCATTCGAGTGAAACAAACTTGTACTTGGCTTAATTTGTTGGGAAAATTCTTACCTACATCGTGTTTGGCCTAACCCAAAGTAACTACAAAGCAAGTGCAATACACTTCTTTTGGGATTGGATGTAACTTCCAGGAGAGTGATCGATCACAAAGCCAGTGCAATACACTTGCTTAGTGATTGGATGGGTTTGGCCAAGTCAGGTTTGGACAAACTTTTTCCGTATTTGTTGTATGAAGTTCTTCTATATTGTGCTTGTACTTGATTTTTATGGTTGTCCCAGGATTTGTCTCCAATATTTCCTCACAATAGTTCCATAGTTTTACATATTGCTCAATTATTGTGCCATTGCTTAGTTTGCCGGCCCCGTATTTGTTCTTGGTTTTTTCTTAATTTAAGGGCGTTAAGTGTTAATTTTGTATTCTGGGTGCAAAGTGCCCATTATTGTGTTTCGGGGATGCAAGTTGATGAGTTGTTCTTAATTCGAGGGTGTTAAGAGTTAATTATGTTTTAGGGGTGCAAAATGTCAATTTCTAATATTTTTGGGATGCAAAATGCCAAAGATCTAAGTTTGAATTACCTATTTTGCCATTGCTCCGATGGTCATTTTTATCTGAAAATAAGAGATGGTGCAAAATCTTGAATTTTATCTATTTTAAGGGTATAAAATGCTAAATCTGAGTTTCGCTTGTGCAAAATGTCTATTTTTCATGTTTTGGTAGTGCAAAATGCCAAAAAACCCGATGCTGAAAGAGAAATTTAAGATTTTATTTGGTTTTATCTTGCAATTTCTTTTGGAAGAAAAAGTAATTATGTTTCTGTGAATTCTTTGTTGTCGGATTCATTCAAAGTCATTATTACAGCAAGAAGAAGAACTAAAAGAGTCACTCTAGTGTTGTTTCTGAATTCAAACTGCAATTCACATTAGACAAAGATTATAACTGCAGACTAATTTGTTGTACAACTTGTTTGCACATTCCTTGTTACATGCCAAAAATGTGGAGTGGAGAATACCTTTTTTTTAAAAAAGGGGTGTTTTCATTATTTTGCAAAAAATTAGGGTGTTTTAGTAATTTGGCAGGAAATCAGAACTTAATAAATTGGAAACAGGAAGTGAATAGGGGGGTGTTGAAAAATGTTTAGTTAGTATCTTCTTCCCCAATCTCCTCTCTATCTTCTCTTAGTTTGTGTGAGATTGTTTAATTTTGTCCATCTCCATTTCATGTTTATAGAGATTACAATTTCAGATTAATTGTGTTCGATTGATTAAGTTTCATTGTAATTCTTAGCTTCGTTTGTAATTCAAGTTTGAATTTCCTTTGATCCATGGATTCACATTATGGTACGCTTCATTCGCAGGGCTGAATATCGAATTGGGAGAAGTCGATTTTTGACATTTGTGAGTTTTTGTTTAAGAATTCCCAAAGCTGCAATTCTGAGTGAAAATTCATGTGGGTTATGTGTGACCGTAAAAATTGGAACAACTTGACAAAGTAATAAAATTTATTTTTACAAATTTCACAACAAACAAATTTTATTAAAAAAACAATATCAGATCACTACACAGAATCACAACAAGCAATATATACAGACATACTGCATAAATAACCATGAAAATTAATCAGCACAAATGGTCAGTATCTATGGCTCCATTTCAATACAAACACTTTACTAGAATCTTAGCCTCCGACAACTAATTACTTAAAAAGAAAAAACTAATTATTTCAATTTATCAACACAGTAGAACCAAGTTGCCTTTGTTTTGCTGCTAAAAAGAAAAAGGCTTTTAGTGTACATCTCCATCTATATTCACAAGCTTCTTCTACCCAGTTCTTTCACCATATTTATCCAAGTATACGCGTTTTCTGCAAAACTGATCCAAAATACAAATAAAATTACAGAAAAATTGGCTCTCATAATTTTTTTTTGTGGAAATGCACCTTTTGGCAAAAGAGGAGGTATGTATGCAACTCACTACATTTTACAAGCCTACAGATGACTAATGACATTTTTAACTTGAAATTTCAAATATGCCCTTGGTCAACATTTTTAGATTCCGACCCAATTTCATGGACAAACATGTCCACCTAAGGGGTAATTGTTATAAGTATTCTCGTGTAAAGACACCTTGGATAGTTATAATGAATACTTGAAGGGTATAAAAGTTATATACGGTAGGGCTGTAAACGAGAGTATCATGTACTTTCAGCTAAATCGAGGGTATTTATGTACTTTCAGCTAAACTGTTGAAGGGTTGTAACTTGTAATTATACAGAGTTGAATAATTCAGGAGTACTAGTTTTGGTAATCCCCGAACATGATGGCGTCCCTAGTAATTTGACCATAAGTAAGGGGTAGTTAGGGTAATTTTTTTGCTTTATTCTTCATAACCAAGAAGCTAGTTAGAGTAATAAGATGAAGGAAAGACTCACCACTCTTAAGTTCGAGTCTTGATCAGCTTAAGGGAGGAGATTCAGGCTCGGAACCAAAAACGGAAGAAAAGGACATCGTATCTTCTTTTGGTATAGCCACAAAGTTAAGAGGAGCAGTTGAAAGCCTTCTCATTTCCTTGAAATACCCATTTTGGCGTCCAGAGTAAGAACGTGGTGTTTGGAGCTCCGGAGTTGCACTTCCAATTGTATTCCTACGTGGCGAGGGAGTCACGGATCCATTTCCATTTGCTCGGTACCCATTTGGTTTCGTAAAGCTACTGCTTCTCCTTGGACTTGGTTTTGAACCGTATATAGATTCTTTTTCAGCCAGTAACATGTCTTTAAGTTTCTTTTGATCCTGTGTTAGAGAAAAGAAAGGGAATAAAATCGTTAAGAGATAATAAATAGGACTAATCGTTAAGAGATATTAGATGAGTGCTCGTGCAATATGGTATCAGACCCAGACCAAGAAGAGTCTTAATATAATACTCTTCGCCAAACGTTTGAACAAATTAGTTCCACGGGTTAGTCATCGGTAAAAGAATACCGTGTAAACTTGAGGGCCATGTTAGAGACTAAAATAAATTGGTTTACAATTTCTCAAAATCATAGCAAGTAATTCGTTTAGATTTTTGGTTTAATCAAAGGAGTTAAGACCATTTTTAAGTTAAACCAAAACTTGGCCGCAAAAAAAAAGGAAAAAAAAATGCCAATTTCAAATATCAGGGATAACCAATCTGTAAACACAAAACTTTACTCAAGACTAATGAAATTAGAAAAAATGAATTACCCTAGCTCGTTTCTTCTCCTCCTCCTTTTGTCGTCTACTTTGCTTATAACCGTCCAAGATAGATACTAAACGCACCTGCAAAAATATAGCTAGTGGACTAAAACCAAAGGCGAACTTAATCAAAAAGTTCAAACTGCTTTTGGAAAAAAGTTGAATAACTCACCCCATCATAAAGAAACAGCTTTTGTTTCTCATGCTCCCATGCTAAAGTCTTGTTTATTAGACTATCAACCATAACTGAAAATCAAAGATTACTTTATTTACAAAATGTAAATAGCCAAGAAAGCAAAAGATATAGCTAAAGCTCTTATTATTTTACCTGGAATTTTATTTACAGTAATTCTTGCTCGCTCTGCACGTTTCAAGTTTATATGCACACCTCTTCCAGCACTATAACGATTCTCATCCTGATTATCAACCATTGCAATTAAATGAATGCTAGAAACAAAAATTATAGTTTGAACATAAATATGAACTTAATATCTCGTGATCATCTTTCATTGGAGCTCGTTAACTTACTTTATTATAATCTTCAAGCCAATTTTCCTCATTACAAGCAGAAAGCCATTTATCTATCCTATCCATTATTTCTCCACGGCTCAATGCTTCATCTTTGGCTTTGTATATTTGCGACTCAATGTTAGCCAAGAGTTCACATGGATCCACCAAACCTGCATACCAACCAAGTTTTAAGCTACACTAAAAATTGAGACTAAGAAGCATCCTTAAAACTGAGATTAGTTACCAGAATCTATCATAGCATTAGTTTTATCAGGAGCTGTGCTTGAATCAGGTTGTATATGTGTTTTGCAACATATATCATCTAACTCCGACTTCTTCATCATAACAAGTTCCTTCATCCTATTTGCTTTCAATTTCGTGAGCCTCTCAACCTCTCCCGATACCTGTCAAAATTTAATGTTACTCAACTGAGGTACAAAGGAAGGGAGCCAGACAATAACACTATGTTTGGTTCTTGAATTTCAGTGAGGAAAATTATAACAAATATAAAAATGAAAAAAAATAATAATAGTCTTAAGCCTATAAACACAACAAGAAAAACAGGATTTTCCGACGGTAAATTTTCCGATGGTAAAGTTCTATAATGTACCTTTTCAATGATCTCCAATGAGAGAGAGCTTGGTTGAACGATTTCCGATTCTTGCAAACCAAGAATAGATGTAATTCTTAAGAAGTTGACCTTTTCTTCTTTTCGTGTGTCCATCAATTTCCATAGTTCAAAGAGAGAGCCAGCTACATCATTAAGCTGAAATGCCAATATATTTGAATTAGCAAAAAAAAATGAAGTTTAACATGATAATAATGGAAGGGCACAATCATTGAATCAATACCTTTTGATATCGAATTTTTCTCTCTGTTTTTAACCTCGTGATAGCTTGATCAAGTCCCTCTAATGTGCTGTCGCTTATATTCGTGACATGTTTTGGGCTTGAATCATGCAAGCTAGGGTGCACATCATTCACGATTTTTCCAAAATGCAAACATAACACACTGCTCAATGTATGAATTTCGTTGACATGATCCATAACTTTTTGGAGCCTTTCCGACTACAAAGAATAAAATTTAAATTATAATTTGATGAATTGTTTAAAATTATAATGCATCCAATGAAGAAGTACCTTTTCCTTTTGGAGAGCGCGGAGATTTGATTGGTATTCAGTGAGCTTTCTTAGTGATAAGTCTTGCTCTTCAAGATTCAAGTAACTTATAGCAGCAACATTTTGATTCCCATATCCGGAAATCTCGCCATTAATCTTCTCAACTTGTGTCTTTATGTCTGCAAATTGCTTCAGTCTCTCCTCTTTCTCAAGTTTCAAGTCCTCCACTAATGGTGCGACTGAAGACAGTTGCCCTTTCAAGGATTTAGATTTCTTCTCGTGAAGTACCTGTTATGTTAACGATGAACTCATCATATAACCATTGATCAATTTGACTCAACAAAATATGTCACATGGCAAAGGATCAAAAGAAGATGGACATTTAAATATTTGATATTTATGAAGGTCCCAACAAAGAAATAACTGCATCTAATGAAAAGTAACATGAAATCCATGGACAATAAAAGCAACGAGGAAAGGCACTTGTCATGTCCTAATTGTTAATTCTTATTACACTCAGACGAAAAGTTGCACGAATACATGTACAAAATAGTAACGAGAAAAGAAATATAAACATTATAAAAATTGAATAATGGGAACATAATAAAGAGATGCTTAACAGACTTCAAAGTAATGAAAAATGAACTTATTATATATGGTTATGTTTATCAATTCCTAAATATTATATACAAAATATATCAAGTTATACTTAGGTAAGACATAAATAGCTTTAGAAATGCTTGAAGACAGTTTATTTACCGGAGAATGAACATTAATATCTCCAAGAGTAGCCATAAGCATAGCGAGCTCTGCTTCTTTTGCAGCAATAGACTGAAGAAGACAAGCTTTGGCATTTGCAGCCTCGTCAACCTTTCTTCTGTAGATATCTAAGCACTCTTGCTCAAGCTCCATTAACATTCGATCTTTATCAGCTTCAGATTCACCAATTTCACTCCATATTTTCTGCTCGTTAGAAGAATATCAGTAAGAAAACTTTGGGTGTTCAGAATCCCACACATATAATCTTATCCTAAAAAGCTAGAAATCTATAGTTAAGAAAAATCAAAAAATTCAAAATTAAAGCAAATATTCATTCATTTTGTCATCTAAAGAAAGATATTTGTGCTAGTGTCTTACTCTCTCAAATCCAAGAACGAAACTTTAATAGTATTTTACTTACTGAAATTCAAGAACCAAGCCAAATTTAGCTTGGAGAAAAAATAAATTAATTGAAATAAAAAAGGAATTTAAACAAAGAAGGTATGAATATTAGTATTTACTAAATGTCCCATTAATTCCACCTATTAACAAGGTAATTATCACCCCCACCCCACCCCCACAACCCCAACACACACAAAGTACAAAAATGGATTAAAAAAAATACTCACTTCAATAAATTCAAACTTGAAGAATCCCCTTTTTCCATAAACCCCATAAAGATTGATAACAGAAACATTCAAGAATTCCATATCAAAAGAACATCATAATTTTCAAAGATACAGACTTTATGAAGAGAGAGAGAGACCTGAAGTTGTTGGAGTAAAGCATTGCAAGTATTGGTTGTACGTACAGGGGTACAACTACTTCCAAGCGCTACCATCATTCCTACTTAATAATAATGTATGTATGTTCCCTTTTCTTGCTTCTTTTCTCTGCACAACCAAAAGACAAAGACTTCAGCTTTTTAACACTTCTCAAGAAAACAAAAACACAACCTAAAAAGATTAAAATAGGAAATGAAATTATTGGCTTTCTTACAATGTTTCCTTAACTTGGCTTCTCAAAAGATGAACAGAAAAAGACCAAACACAAACACAAGCACCACCAGTCCCCTCTCTCTTTCTTGATAACAGATCTGAAGCTTTTTTTCTTTCTTTATTCAACGCAGATAATAGATAGATAGCTACACAACAACAAACCCGCAAATAACAACAAACCAGTCTTTAATTTTCTGATCCTCTGTTTCTTGGTGTTCTTGTTTGTTTAATATCTACTAGAAAAGAAAGAAACAAAAGAAATGGGGCCACACCCAAGAAGAGAAAGCAGAAAAAGAGGCACCAACCTAATAATTTTTGCAGCAAATTATAAAAAGAAAGAATATTTTTTGCAGCACACCACCAACTATTCCTTTTACTACACTGAAAGATTTTTCCAAAATCAGGAGTACTCAGTGGGTGAGGCTAAACTGCGCCACCTTATGTGGGTGGGACGGTGCATGTTAGCACAAGTTTCTAGGCCAGCTTCAATGGTTATTATTTTAGGGTATAAATATATTTATTACAGTATATACTTAGGAGTACAGACTTGCTAAAATAGAAAATGACAGATTGGCTATCCTTTTTTTCTGGGTTTTGTTTTAATTGCAAAAATTGACTACTCAGTAAAAAGAAAATTATTTTAATTGATACTCGGACAAAGGAAAATATATTGTCAAAAATAGGAAGACAAAACTTTAAAAATACAATAAAGTTGGGGTTAAATAAATAAAAGATAAAGTGGGGACATATTTACATTTTATTCCTCTAATTTGATACCTTGTCAATTTGCATTTATTATGTTTTAGTTGTTTGGGAATTTTTTATTTTGGGAAAAAAATCTAATTCAATTTATGTCATGTAAATTGGCGGTGAGTTTTGTTTTGATCCTCTAGAGTGGTTGTTGATATAGGACATGTATATGGGTCTTCCGCGATGATCCAAAGATTCGAACCAAACGATCCCGCCTACGAGGGTCATTTACCTCTAAGGTTACACATCAAGTTGGAGCTCGCGGCGGCGGACGAAGCGAGGCCCATGACATTTCATTGAGGGTCAAAGCACAACCATGAACAAGAAGAATAAGTCTTTTTATAAGGTATTGGACAATGAGGAATATGCACTTTTTATACCAAATTTTCATCTACTTTATACATTTAGTACCAAGCTTTTGGGGGAGGGTGGGGGGAGGGGAGGGGGGGGAGGAGGATTCAATATCATGATTTCAACACCCCCTCCCTTAACATATTTCCTTTCTCCATCAGTATTTGGACGAAAACAGTCGTTAAGTCACCAAAATGGACCGCGTCTTGCTCCATATATCATACATGAATATTTTTGTTGCATGATTCCTTGTAAACTGTCATAAATAATTTAATATTAATCAATATCCCAAAATTTTATTAATTTATGTGGATTGTTTATTGCATTTCATGAACTGAACCGTTAGAAATCTCTTATCAAGAGATTTTCTGCCATATGAAGAACACCAAATTTTGCCTAGTAATATAGGATTTATGGCGATTATGTCCAAAAATTGACGGAGAAATAAATGTGTCGAGGGGTGAAATCATAGTATTAAATGTGTTTTTTAAAAACGAATAGTGTCAAAGGTCTAAAGTAGGTGGAAATCTGGCATTAAAAGTGCAATCCCCTCATTGGACAATCTCCACCTCTTGAACTAGCTTTTGAGGTTGAGTTAATTAGGCTCAGGTCATTAATGTGGACTTAGCCAATCCATGTGAAGGAATTCAAGATTGTATCAAAAATCCAAGTTAATGTGGGTCACCTTCTTTCACGATGAGCCTCTCCTTGTTCGCGTGATAGGATAGTTCATCCACACGCTCCGCTCGTATGACAAGGTCCTGATTGTCATTATTTGTTCAGTTAACAAATGTCTGGTATGTCACTATTCGTACGTTGGACCCACAATTCACAAGATTGAGCTTTAATATATCACGTGTTAATCTTATTTCAACCACACATTCAATTTATTTAGACGTGAAGATAGATTATTAAGACTAAAAATATCTCAAATAAAATGAATTACAAGAACAAGTCCTCTTATAAAGAAGTCCTAGACAGTCCACAAATTCGCTCCCCTAGGTTCCAAGTACTTAGTACTCAATGATTCTCAATGATTTGAGGAATTGTAGTTTTGCATGCGTTAGTTCAATATAAATTAGTCAATTCCATAAACACGTAAAATATAAAAATTGTTTTGTCTGGCTCCAATTTTATATTCATGGCGTGTCACTATAATTCATATGGGATTCTTTTTAATAAATTCGTATCTAAATTAGATGATGGTACTCAAAACAAATCATTTGGTGGATTAGGTTGCTAGTGTCCAATCATTGCATTGCCTTACCAGTAGTATATTAATTCGTTTCTCAATTATACAATACTAAAGTACTGGATGCTGACAAGATTCTAATAATCCATAATAATACACCAATAATTCATACTTATTAATTAATTACTACAAAAAGTTGGGTAGGAATAACAAATATTTGAATTGTCTTATTTTTATTTATTCAATGAGGAAAAATATTAATTTTGTGAACTAATAATTTTGATCATAGATATATTAGAAACAAAAGCTATTGAATTATTATAACAAACTACCTTTAGTGATATATTATAATAGATTAATTTGTAATATTAACCAACATGGGTTATATGGAAGGACAAGTCACTTGCAATATGAAGAATACATGTTGAATTTTTGTTGGGAGATCGATGTGTATCTTCTATTGGTGTCTAACAATTTGTGTGATTAAATATTTCTAACTTAATATCTCATCATATAACAAATAATGATAATTTAATATATATTAATTCTAATAAAGTTAGATTATATAACAACGTAGAAACTATTAAGAAATATTTATTTGGATCAAAATAAACTAAATAACACTCCAATCAATATACGAAAACTAGGAAATGAGACCGAGGCTTGTCGAATCCCTTAAGACAATATTTTCGAGACTATCACGGTGCATGCAGTTTTATTCCGGAAGTCTTTCAATATACAACAATATGGTGTTCATTATTAGCACAAATTATGAACCCACTGCAAAACGAAGCAAATTGAAAATTCGACATAAATTTAAAGTAGAGAACATAGTATTATTGTCAGAAGAAGAAAAAAAGAAATTCTTCATTGGCCAGATTAAGTCTCCTATTTATAAACACATAAATATTTTTTCGCAAGAGACACATCGCTTGGATTACACTGTTTTCCAAATGATAGCTCTTCAGATCAAACAGACGCAACCCCTTAATAATCTCAACTGATTTTATTCATATATAAATTATAAAATCCAACTTAATGTGTCTGACATATCTCAATAAAAAATAAGTTAGGTCTAAGCTCGAGATATCACTTGGAAAAAAAAGAAAAAAAGCCTTTATTATTAGCAATTGATGACATGTATGACTAATTAATAATTGTGACAATATAAAAACAATTCAAGTCACTTGTGAATTTTGAATTGGTCTAGTGGAAGAAATTAGAACCCCAAAAGTGACGAGCCAAGTTCGGATCTATGTTGGGAGAGACTCCCATATAATATTATTCGATGTGACTCAAAAGAGATTAACATCTTGGGAAATCGAAAAAGAAAAAAATGACTTTGTAGAGAAATTCAAATTAGTATCACTAATATTTATTCAGTTGCAATTTTAATATTGTTATTTAAAATTTTGTGTCAATATATGAACTATTAAACTTTTGCTTTCCATATGTAATTCAATCGCACGCCTACCATCCAAAATATTTACAATGTCACATTATTGCACGGGTGCGACCTAATTGAACTTATACTAGAATAATTAATTAATTAATTGAATATATGTAAAATTGACATCATGCAAGAAAATGACTATTATGAAATTGTTGCAAGCCCAAAACTAATATATAAAGGTATGGACCCATAGCATTATGTTCAACTTTCAATATGAGCCATGTCAATTGTCAATCATATTAAAAAGATGCATCATCATAAATTACAGTGAAGTTGGTCCTGTTGGGTCCAACGTGTTTCCTTACCGACCTCTTTCTTCATAAAAAAAAATGGAGTAATCAATTAATATGGAGAAAGAGAAAAAGGATGAGATGAGAAATCATTATTAGGGTATCAAAATGGGACTTATGATGTGCAATTTTCAATCTAATTTAATATGAATGGTTGCCAGTTCATATGGTGACTTTTCGTTTTAATATTTGTAACATAAAGAGAAAAGATTAAGAATTGTATCTGTTTAAGTATTTTTAAAAACAATTTATTAAATTTAATTGGTACGTGCAGAAATTTAGATAGTTTGAATATTTAATTTGGAACTGGGCAATAATACAAATTGTTTTAATGAGACTTATCTAATAAACTCAATTATTCGCAACAAATGTTTCATTTTTTCCCTCTCGTGAAATGACCTACAAAGTGTCATGTTGTGCAACTAATTAAGGGTGTATTTGAGCCGAGTAGTTTAATTTGTTCAAGCTTGGTTTGAATATTATCGAGCTTTGAATTTTGTGTTTGAGTTTGACTTGATTGTTAAACGAGTCGAGCTCAAACAAATTTTTATCGACGAGTTCGAGCCGATTATCGAGTATCTTGATATTTTACGTGTATTTTATAAATATTTAGCTAATCGAGTCAAGCTCAAACAAGCATTTATCGAAAAATAATGTTCAAACTTGTTTAATTTATGTGACAAACCGAGCTCAAATGAGTGTTTATCGAACAAGCTCGAGTCGCGTAGCTCTTGAACTTGAAGCCTCAAACCAAGCAAGACTAGGGATAGTATAAGTAGTTCTTCTCAGTCGGATTGGGGGTGGTTATTATGGGTTATCAATGTGCCAAACAAAATTAAGAGGGGATGAACATGTTCTCTATGTTCTTTTTCATTGGTCCTTTGAGGAGACAATTATGGCCTATACGGGTATGCCTTGGAGCATTTATATTATCCTACGGAACATAGCTATGAGGAATGGATTAGCGGAGTTCGGCCGAGAACAACACAAGCCGATTACGAGGTGTTTTGTAGGACTTGTGGATGCCATTTGATATTGTACAACATGCTCGTGCTTTCCCTCGAGAGGTTTAGATTGGCCATTGATCGAATTTTAGTGGAAGACACTGGTAATATTGGCGTGAAAAATAATATTTTTGGTCAGGATTGTTAGAGACCACCATATACTCATTCGGTTCAGATTAATTTCGATGTTATTGTGTTTGATAGAGAATTTTTTAGGAGTGGATATAGTGGTTTGGAATGAGACTGGACACTATTTAGTTTAGCGTTCATTTAGAATCTTGCAGAAACTTGGTCCCAAATTTGCAGTGGAACTGGCTAGTGAGAAGCGTTGGAGTAGAACCGTGTTGGAGGGAGATTGTTTATGAGTTGTGAAGAAAATCAGTTTGACTGATGATATGTCGACTACCGGTAGGGGTGTAATTGAGTCGAGTAGTGTCGAACGACACACTGTTCAAGCTTGGTTTGATTATCGAGCTTGAAATTTTGTGTTTGAGCTTGGTTTGATTTTAAATCGAGCCGAGCTCAAACGAGCTTTTATCGAACGAGCTCGAGCCGACTACCGATTAGCTTGATATTTTACATGTAGTTTTTCAATTTTTAGCTTATCGAGTCGAACTCGAGCCGAGCTTCAAAATTTATCAAACGAAAAATGATGTTCAAGCTTGTTTGATTAGTGTGACGAACCGAGCTCAAACGAGTTAATTTCGAACGAGCTCGAGTTGAGTATCGAGTAGTTTGATTTGATTTTCAGCCCTAACTACCGGTCCCATCATTGCTTATATCAAGAGAACATTTCTCGACTTTTCGTGGTTTAGAGTGAACTTTATCCGTATTATTGGTAATAAAGTAGCTCACATTTGGCTAAATTAGCGTCAATTGAAGAATTAGAGGTTTTACCTAAACATAAGACAATTTGTAAAAATAAATATTCTTTAATAAATATATATATATATATATATCACTTAAAAAAAAAAAAAAAAAGGAAGAAGATGTATGCACCACCTCCATCATAGGTTAGAATAAGGATCCAGACCGTCTAATTTGTTAAATATATCATTTTGATAATAAATAATTAAAATAGAGAAATATTTTACTAATTTATGTACATAACACTATCAATGTCTTATCGTAAGCCTAACAAAACATATGTTAATATTTTCATTTATGAACTTAATTTGATGCTTATCTCACTTAACAATCTGAATTAATTTTTGATACATTATCGATAATATTGTTTTCCTCTAGATTATGAATGTACGTTCGGGTTGATTTTAATTTTATGCTGGAGTTCGGTGTGGATTTTGTAAAAAGTTTAAACTCGTGAATTAAATTAAATAATTATGTGTCTCTAAGAAGCTTGTTGTTGATAGAGATAATGAGGAAAATTTTGAAGCTGAAAATTTATATGGATCCAAATTTTTATCTGAAAACTCGACTACCCGAATGACTTGGACATGATCATAGATTTTGAAAATTTGTCAAGACACAAATTTAACTTTGTACGCGACTGAAATAAATGGATACGGATCTAAATCTAGAATGAATCGATAGTAATCCGACTCGTTGACAACCCCATTTATGCCTTCATATTTTCTTTTTTTATGTTCCTTCTTTAACTGACTTAAGTTTTGAAGGTTTCCGGTAACCTAGTATAACATGGCTTAATTTTCAGGTATGATATTGTTAAGTGAATTCCAGGCCCAACCTATACTAGTTTGGTCAACT
This sequence comes from Penstemon barbatus, assembly GCA_003313485.2. Classification (NCBI taxonomy): domain Eukaryota; kingdom Viridiplantae; phylum Streptophyta; class Magnoliopsida; order Lamiales; family Plantaginaceae; genus Penstemon; species Penstemon barbatus. The sequence goes on from CM064881.1 coordinate 25,458,573, forward strand.
GAATCAATCCACCTACTAGGAAATATGAAATATTCAATCAAGAATAATTCATAACATTTTCATATAAATAAAGAGGACCTCATCTAAGGGGTTAATAGCACTAATGGTTCTCCCTATCTATAATTTTTGGTAGAGTCATCCTCCTTATCCTTTTTTTCCACATTTGTGTCCCTAATATATATAATACGTTTCACTGATCAATTTTCCAAGAAAAATGTAGCGGTGCCGGCATCATGTGCCAAGCACATGAAAATTTTGAGGGGCATATATATCTATATATATAAAAAAAAATCCAATATTTGTCCAAATTGACCGCGGCCTGACGATCACGACCGAAATTGGTAGCACCGTTCAGGTCGTGGCCAATTCGGAACAACTTGTCACCCTTATGCGAGGATCTCAAATTGGTGGCGGACACCCAATTAGTCAATGGGTAATGAAGCTAGCTCTAGTCAATGAAAGTTCAAAGGTGTGTTTAATTAAATAATAGGTGGCGGGAACTTGTCGGAATCAGAGAAAGAAAATCGATTGAGATGAGACCTTGCGATCTGATTTTTGGAAGAGTTAAATTGGACGATTAATTAGTAGGTCTTGCGTGAAATTGATTATATGAATGTGACGGAGGCAAAGAAGAGAACATAGCCCAATGTTCAATTTCAATAGGCAACCGCTGGAGGTGGCAACCCAACCGAACGAGGGAGACAAAATGTGAAAATGTTAAATCACTCAAGGGACAAGAGTGAGAAAATAACAAATTTTTTTAGTACACCTTCATAGTGAATATACGAAATTACCTTTGAAAAAATACACGTGCAATTCACGTGATTGGAAAAATCACATATTGGAATAGATTATAGGTAATAGGAACTAACGCGAGAAAAAAAAAAATTACTAAAAATTATAGATAAGTAGAACCATTCAATCATGATTCACCTTGCACAGCACAGGGAATTAGTTCGCAATGACAAAAACAAATGGTCTTTAGAAACTAGCTAGACTCAGCTAGCTACTTGCATTTAAACACGCATTTTGCAAATAGGGTGCCACATGGCAATTGGCAAGTTTATGTGGTTTTTTAACCTTTTTTTTACACTAATAATTAATGTGGTTTCAAAAAAATCTAAAATAAGATGTAGTTTCATAAATACACTAGACTTGATGTGGTTTCGATACGGTTTGGTACGATTTTGCCTTATTTTATAAATTTTTTAATGTTATTTTTCTTATTTAGTTGATTACTTAGTTAACAAATTAAAAAGGATAAAGTTTCCTCATAAAAAACGTTGGTTATAACTGTTTTTTTTATTTTTTATTGAAAATTTATAAATATATCGATATTATAAAATCTTACAAACTACAGTATTATTTTACATTGAATAACTCATTGAAGAAAAAATAAAAAAATTCACAAGTTTCATGTCTTAATGCAGCCTAGTTGAATAAAATTAATTGATTTATTATTTGATCTTTTTTATTTTGTGAAGGAACTTATTGTCTGATATTTGTTAGCTAGAATTTTTGCATGTTACGTTTCACTTGACTACAAATAAAATTTGTGGTAAACTCGAGCATAAGTTTTTTGAATTGCACGCGAGTCATGTAGTAACAATAACTAATAATCGACTATTTATAAATTATAATAAATAGCTAATTTTTTCCGGTATGAAAAGTATAAAATCGAAACCATACTCGATACAATTTTCGCCTGTACCAAAACCTTTAGTTTCGAAAAAGAAAAAAATTCAAAATTTCTCAACGATTTGATACTCAGAAAGAATCTTTGATGTAGCGGGCTAAGCTGGTCTTCCCCATTATCGGGAAGAATAAGCAGCTGCTCTAGGAGGAATGTTTTTATGCGGTATGATGCGATATATATGATTCTGGCCGGTACAATTTTGAAAATCACGTGCACCCTTAATTTGCCAAAAAATCTTTAATCTAGGAAACTTGTGATCCATAGATGTGACCTACAAAAGAAAATTCAATCCTTAGAACCTTTTAAAGTGAGAATTTAATATTTGATGCTAAATGGCCCGATATGGCAGTTTGTGGTATCAAATTCTACCCCCCCCCCCCCCCTATGAGACGATGGTTTGGCACGAAATAGTTTGATGCTATATTTAATTAAATTCCCAAAATGGAGGTTTACATATGGTATCGAGTTCGCCCAAATATGCAAAAGTATAGTAGAACATTTTTGTATGACCAACCTAGATGTCTAGAGAAATAAAATAACTTTAATTTGGAGCAGGAACATCACGAAATTTGCTTTTAAAAGGTAAAATGTAGAAAGTTTCCCACACACTCTTCTAGAATATCCCCTTTTCATTAAGACAGTATCAAAAGAAAAACTCATCAGAACCTCTTGATTATGGGACTACAGTCTTATGAACGGACTATGATCTCATTGGATTCATGCGCTCTTATTTTTATTGTAATATAATTAAAATTAGTGTCAACTTGAACATATGATATATTAACTGTTTTCTTTATTCTGATGTTACTATAATAATAAAATTATCTATCTATTACTTAGATTAATAAATACCATAATCATAACAAAAATAACAGTTATCGATAGTTTATCTAACCTGTTATAATAAATTATTTAGTGAGGGAAAAATGCATATTTAGTCACCCAACTTTAGCTCTAGTCATACAATGGTCACTATAGTTTCATGAATAGCACATGTTGTCACCCAGTTTATAAATAGTGGCACAATCCTTCTGTTGGTCCAAAAGTGGTCAGATGAGGTCTAGAGGGAGGGGGGTGAATAGTTTTTCCATAAGATGAGTTAGCTTATCAGCAGGGTAATATAACTCAGTTGTTCACTCAGTTGATTTTGCTTATCAATCTTATACAGTCAGAGTTTCAAACAATGATGCAGCGGATTTGTAAAGTATTTTTCAATCAATGTTTACAACTCAATTTAAACTTTAAAGCACAAGGAAAGTTTTACCCGAAGTTATAAATTCATCAATTTAAAAGACTCTTCTTTTAAAAATGTTTGTTCACTTATGAAAATATGCAAGTTAAAAACAAGTAATCAAACACAGGAATTTTTATAGTGGTTATATGGATAAAAATCCTTTAGTCCACTCTTCCAAGTCACTTAGATCTTGGATTATACTAGAAAACACAAAGTAATCAGTATACAATAGGAAATGAAATGGCCACAAGTGCGCAATAGGAAATCACAAAGAAAGCCTATTCTACAAAGTTTTATCAATCACAAAGATGGATAACAACTCCTCGCAACACTCAGTATAGGAAATCACTCAGAAGACCTATACTACGAAGTTATATCACTCACAAAGATGAATATAAACTCCTTCTCTTTACAGTTGAATGTCTCAGACAAACAAAGGTTTGATCTTTGTTCTTCAACAATTTTAGCTCCGTCAACATATGACTTTGCTTGTGATCAGACGACTCAACTGATGGATCTTGCTCTAAGGATATGATCTTGATTTGTGCAAGTCTCTCTTCAATTTTCAGTCCCTGGTCTATTTATACTCTTGGATTTGTAATTCTGCCCGTTGAAGGTTGACAAAATTGCTTTTTAGTCCTTGAGCAACGGTTGGATTGTACACAGTACACTCTGCTGTAGTTTCTGCAATGTTCACTGTACACTTTGCTGTACTTTCTGTCAGTCGCATTAAATGCCCTTAGCTTGTTACCGTTGGAGAGTTTACTGACCAATTTCACTTTGCTGATGAGATTACTCTGCTGATACTTGGCTGATGGTTACTCTGCTGATTCAAGAATGAACATATCAATCTTGACTCGGCTGATGATAACCAATCTGATCTTCACTGATCTGATATCCCACTCGGCTGATTCGGTCACATAGCTTCCAGACCGTGAGATAGGTTTCACTAAGCTTTTCAGCTCTTAGTTGATGACAACTATTTTATCCTTTTGATATTCAAAATCATTATGATTTTTTTTTCATCTTCAAAACCTTCTTCAATACTGACCAACACCTTCTTCAAATAAGTTGCAGTATACAGAGAGATAACATAAGCTCTCCCTTCATCAACAGAAACCACCAAATAGTCACATTTTTCAGTTATGCATCCTCTAAAACCTTAAGATCACTTCAATATAATTATTGATTTTATTGTAAAACTGCAATGACATATATAGTGTGCACTAGGTTAATATATAAAGGCTCCACTGAAAGATCTGATTATTTTACATTGTCCTAATTTTTGGACAAAAACACACTAATTATCGCTAAAGTTTTGACATTTAACACTTTTGTATTTCGTGTAAAAAATCTACACACTGATATTCATATTACAAAATATTGTCACATCGACCTTATCTCTAATAATTTTCCGGCTAGAATTACTTTATGTGCCATTTACATGACTTTTAAAGAGGATAATTTCGAGTACTTCGATTCTTGAATTACACTTAGCCAAACTCAAAGCTCACAAAAAAAGTTTGTGGGTACTAAAACTGAGGGAGACTTTTACTAATTTGAGTTTGGACAAGTATAATTCAGGAGATGAAGTATCGAATTATCTCTTTTAAAAGTCATGTGTATGATACATGAGGTCATTTTGGTCGAAAAAGTGTTAGGAGAGACACAAACATAAAATCTTGTTATCTCTCCATCACCTGCCGCTTATTTGATGATGAATTATCCAATTATTTATAAATTGGGTGATTAAATATGACATTCATGAAATTGGAGTGATCATTGTATAATTGGAATTAAAGTGGGTTGACTAAATATGCATTTTTCACTATTTACTGATGAATGAGGGATTATAAGTGACACACATAAAGTGTACAAAGGAATTATAGTTGAGTTATTCTTTCATATTTAGGCTAATACCAAGATTTTATGTTGTGATAAATTATTTGTACTTGTTTAAGCTTTATAGATAATAATAATTATGATACTCAAATATATAATATATTATTTACTCACGTACGGTTATGAAATAATTACATATCAACACTATTAAAGAACATTATAGAAGACATTGTACTTTAGTACATTAAAATAAAGGTTAACAGATTTTAGGGCACGTACATTTTCAAATTAAAGTTAGTGGATTTAATGATGAACTATTAACGGAAGGGACAAAATGTCACATTTAACAATTAGGAGGAAAAGTGATACCACCTCATATTCTAGAGGTGCAAAATGAATTTTTACTTACAATTTGTTAAAGTCTTATCTGATTAATAGGAATTAAAGAGTAGGACATGACATTAGTGGGGTAATTAGGAAAGATAATTAGGAAAGATGAAAAGGAAAAAGGAAACAAATAATTGTGCAGATTTGACACTCTACCAACCGTATTTGATATAATTGAGACATTATTTTATACAACGGATATTATTGTTGACATCTAATTATTGAATTTTGATGAATAATCTTGTCAAAAATAGTTAACATAAAGGTTAATCCCAAATTTATAAGTTAATACATGAGTAAAATATTTCGAACCCACCAACAGGTGATTGATCTAGTTGAAGGGACTAACCACTATAAAGTAGCGGACTCAGGTTCGAATCTCTGTTGGGAGAGGTCCCCACATTATGTACCCGATGCGCCTCGAAAGGGATTAAACCCTTTGAAAACCAAGAAAAAAAAATTTTCGAACCCTGTCAAAAAAAAAAAAAAAAAGGGTTATGTTTCAATTAATTTGGCAGCCAGATTGGGTTCAATTCACAGAAATAATTGTTGCATGTGCGTGCCTATTTGTATTTTGGTCAACCACGTCCTCTCAATCCAGTTTGGGACCATAAGTTAAAATCAAGAATCATATTAGATCAAAAGTTCTAAACATATACTCCGTTCCTTTTTATTTGTCGCTTTGGGGAATTGCACACGAATTAAGAAATATCATAAATAGTCAATTTTTTGAAGCAAAAATTTTAAAATACCCTCTTAGTATTAATTAGCATTAATGACAAGTATTAGTAAGAAGGGTAAAACTGTAAAAGTGATAAAATTATATTAATTTTACACTGAAATCTTAAAGCGACAAATAAAAGTAAACAAGAAATTTTTTGCCAAAACAACAAATAAAAAAAAGGGAAGAAGTACTATTCTATGAAATAAGAGTACATGGGCATGTTTGTTTGGCGTTTCCCAAAAAATTTTGGTGTTTGGGAAATGCCAAACAAACAAGTTTTCTTTTTTCTGAAATAAATTTTTCATGTATTAATTTTCTCAAACTACTCTCTCAAAACCCAAACAAACAACAATTTTCTTATCTCTAAACAAAACATATACAAACTCTACTCTGATTTGACATAAAGAAACATATCTTTTACACAATTTATCTCACAACAAACATGAGTTGTCATAAAGTCTACACATCTTACACCTACAACCCAACTCTTCCAAAAATAACCTATACATACTTTATTTCTCAAAACACTCTCTCAAAACCCAAACAAACAACATTACACAAATCGAAATTATTTCACAAACCTTCACTACTCTCCCAAACTACTTTCACAAACACCAAACAAACAGCCCCATGAGAGTTTTATAATTATAATTTTTGGGTCAAAGAGTGCAATTTGGTAAAATATTAGGTTAGAAGTGCAAAATATTTTAAAACATAGGACCAATGATGTAATTTTATGTAGTACTAGACCATAAATACGAGAATACGATTTACCATTTTAAAACCGCGATTATATATTCTAAATAATCATAGATGTTTTTAAAACTTGATATTTTGTTCATAACTCAATTATTACATCTCGAAAATAACTAAATCAGGTCTAATGCATGAATAAGGGAAAGAAAAATTGAAGCTTGAATTAACCAACATGCTTGGTTATATTCATTGACAAATGTGTCAACACAAAACTTGACTTAATTATTTTCAAGCCACCCCCACAAGAAATTGGGATTAGGGCTGAAAATCGAACGAAGCTACTCGATACTCGACTCGAGATATAAAAGCTCGTTTGAGCTCGGTTCGTCACACTAATCAAACAAGCTTGAACATCTGTTTTCGTTCGATAACTTTTGAAGCTCGGCTAGAGCTCGACTCGATAAGCTAACAATTAAAAAAACACATGTAAAATATGAAGCTACTCGATACTCGGCTCGAGCTCGTTCGGTAAAAGCTCGTTTGAGCTCGGCTCGATTGAAAATCAAACCAAGCTCAAACATAAAATTTCAAGCTCGATAAAAATCAAACCAAGCTTGAACAATGTATCGTTCGCTACTACTCGGCTGGAGTACAGCCCTAATTGGGATGTACCTAATATTCTGTATTTATGTTATTTGAGATATAAACTCTACGTAATTGATTTACTGGTAAAAAAGTTTTTTTTTTTTTTGTTTTGTTTTTCTTTTAAAGAATTATGTGTACAATTTAATGTGTGTATGTAATTTGAAATGATGAATTTTGTATAATTAATGTGTTGTATGTAATTTTAATGTGTTATTTTACTTGCATTGTATATAGCATGGGTAATTATTTAAAAGAAATGGAATTTGGAAGAAAAAGAAATTGACAAAAAAAAAGAAATGGAATTTGGAAGAAAATAGCAAAACTAGGCTCGACCGAGTAGGCTTTTCGGGACGACATTCGTGTGCGCAGGTCGCGGGCACGCACAAGTCTTGAAGGGCCGAGTAGTAATCCGAACCAAGATTTGCACCACCCCCCCTGCGCGCAAGGAGGGAGCCTTCTAGTAATAATTTCTTAACCCTTATGGTTTAGAAATCATATATAAACCCAAGTTTTTCTTATCACACTTCCAATGTGGGATTAGTCTATTTCTTTCCAATTTTTTCCATTATATATGTGAACTTTGAGATTTAATTTCTCATTCACTCGTACTCCGATTTGGACGTACCATATACCATTTTAATCTACTCACGGAGTAGAATATAATTACGTAAAGACCCGACTCTTTACTCAAAGTGGGTCCCACTTAAATTACGTCCAAAATGGTCCATTAACTTACTTTTTCCAACACTATGTTTATGAGGTTTATAAGGAGCTTTGGGACTATTTTTATTTTATTTTCCTTGATTATGTTGTGTATTGTTGTAATTAATGTGTTATTTTAATTAATACTCCGTATTTAAAAAAATAAAACTATAATATTAATAGGTGAGAGTTTGCGTATTATGTATTAATTTTAAGTTACTTTAATTAAATATTCTATTTAATATTAATATTTTAATACAATTAATAATTAATAATTAAATTACGAGTACTAATATAATTACTATTATTAATATTAATATTAAAAATTTAAAACTATAATATTAAGTGAGAGTGGGCAAAGGAAAAAAATTTAATTAATTCCCCCACGGAGCCCCAACCATTGGAGACGACCAGCAGGGCCCCGGGCTGGCCCTGGGCTAGCCCGGGCTCCGGAGCCCGGGGCTAGCCCTCAACCATTGGAGATGGCCTAAGAAGAAGGAAACCTTCTATTCAGACCAAAAATATAAATTAAAATTAAAAAAGGGAACGACGTCGTTTTAGAGACGAGCGGGACCAAAAATAAAAAAGCAGCCGGAAAAAAAAAGGGAAATTCATCGTTTCAGTTACGCTGAAAATAAAAGGAAATTAAGCAGGGGCCCACATGGATAGGGCGGACCACCGAAATTAGAGGTGAAAAAAAAAGGAAAAAGAAAATCAACACAAGCACAAAACAGGGCTAAAATCAAGAAAACCACGCCGTTTACTGAATATAACAGCCAAACAAAAAGGAAAAAAAAATTGAAATGCACTGTTCAAACTGCCATCCACACTTATAAGTTATAATATATACTAGCCTAAACCCGTGCTATGCACGGAATTATATTAAATAATTTTACATAATATATATATATATTAATAAAATGGCTCGAAAATTCTAGGAAATTATTGAATAATTGGTTTGTCATATGTAAGGCATTCTAGTGATTATGAGATAGTTTGCTATTGAAGTATTATAAAAAAAACTAAAAAAATGGTCAAAGTGCATAACCATTGATCCATACAATTTAATAAAATAAACTAGTGAACCAAATATAAATTTAAGTTATCTTGACTATCTTCAATTGGAGAAAAAACCTTCCAACTTAAAACAAAATTACAATCGCAAAAATACGATACCAAATTAAAAAAAAAAACAACATTACGAAAAAAGACATTTTCAAAAATCTAAATTTATTTTTAAAACTAGTCTTAAAAATGCGAGATAAACATGCCTTTAATTTTTGGGTAAATTATGAATATCCCCCTCAGGTAAGGTTTAATTACAAAAATCACCCTCGTATTGGGTATTACAAAAATTCACCCCAGGTTTGTCACTTTCTTACAATTAACCCCTTGCCCCTAAAATATTTCAATTTTGCCATTGGGTGTTATTTGTATTGTTTATAATATCTTATAAATTAGAAAATAGATTATTATATATTTACTACCAAAATAATTGATCAAATTCGAGCTATTTTTTCGTAGGACCTCCCCTACAGTATCGTCACCGCAGTAGAGTTTAACCACCAAGTTCGGGATGGATTGATGTGGTTCCTCTACGCCTGGGACACCAGAATATCGAACCATGAACGAAGAAAGGCACGAGAGAAAATTTATAATTGCCCATAAGTTTTAATAAAATTTGCCAAAAAAAAAAAGGAAGGTATTTATATTTTTATTAGCAATTTAAATTGTAAAATATTATATTATTAGAATTTTATTAATATATTTTATAAATATGAATCTTTTACACATTAGTAACATGAATTTACTTTATAAATTAGTAAATTTAATAAATTATATTGTTTTTTAGATAAGATATTTTAATTTAATAAGTTTATATTGTATTATAAGATTAAATTTTTGTTGAAATTTATGAAAAATATTATTATATAAGTTATTTTGGTAAATATATGATTAAATATTTTTGTAATTTACAAAATATAACAATTAACACCCAAATTTTAGAACTTATAACATATTATAAACATTACAAATAACTTGCATGGCAAAATTGAAATATTTTAGGGAAAATGGTTAATTATAAGAATGTGACAAACCTAATGGAGTTTTTTTTTGTAATATTTAATACGTAAGGGGGATTTTTATAATTAGACCTTACATGAGGGGTATTCGTAATTTACCCTTAATTTTTTATTGACATGTAAACCAACCCCCCTCAAAAGAACAAAAAAAAAAAAAAAAAAAACCTTTTCAGAACAACCTTTTAATAGACATACGTGACACCCAAAATGTATCTAGTCTTCAGAAAACATCCCAAATTAATTAATAATTTTAGATTTTTATCCCAAACTATATTAACTCACCGAATTTCATCCCACAAATTAATATTTATTTGAAATATTGTCCCAAACTAATTGCTAATTTTGATTTTCCGTCCCAAACTATATCAAATCGCCGAATTTCGTCCCATAATTTACCATTTTGTACGAATTTAGTCCCAATATTAAATTTCTAATTTAATGAAAATGACGATTCAATCTTATAATTAACTTGTGACGAATTCTGCAGTATTATATACTTATTCATATTAAAATTTACCACGTCATGACACGTAAGCAGCCGTGCGATAATTTAACGGCAAATGCGCAATTTCCGTCTTATAATTAACGGTGGGATGATATTCCAAAACATATTAAATTACGGGATGAAATTCGCCAAGTTAAATAATTTTGAACAAAAATTCAAAATCAATAATTAATTTGGGACATTTTTGCAATTTTGCCTTTATCTAATTTGGGAAAGACTTTATAGGATATAGTCTAATCATGCCAAACTCTTCGCTACATTTACTTTTGAGTTTTGACTGCCAATCTATCTACCATGGCAGTTGACCCCACTACTCAACGCAAATGAAATCTCCCTTTCTCTGCTGAAGTGAGCATGTTTTTCCACTAGTCCACTTTAAAAACCGTACATTCAATTGAAGCGGAGATTCACCGGAAATTTAAGTTATGGTGTCAATTCTGACGCACGAAGCGATGTTCTTGCCATTGCGAGTATTGGAGGAGGAATCTTCGTCTTCTTCAAGTTCTAATCCAACAGACGCAGTGATATTCGTTGGAATCAGCTTGCTGTTGGGGATCGCATGCCGCCACGCCCTCAGGGGCACGCGTGTGCCTTACACCGTCGCGCTGCTTGTTCTCGGCATTGGCCTTGGCGCCTTAGGTTTTTTTTCCATATCATTTCTCGAATTTAATCTTAGTTTAATTTCACCTCATTTTGTCCGTTTTGAATTTGTTGATAGACATGTGTTTAAGTATAAATTTTACTGATAAATAGAAAAAATGGAATTAAGCATTTTAAGAATATGTTTGGATACTATTGAGATTTCAATTTATTGGTGAGGATAAGGATAAGAGAAGGAAAATGATGAAAATAAACTAAAATATCATTTGGAGTGGAACTTTTCTGGCCTTATCACCACTTTCCTAATTTCATCCCCGTTGTCCAACCTTCATTGCTGGCACTGATCAAGGCCTTTATTGTTGGAACTCGTAATGGTCTTCGTTGCCGATGCTCATCTCAACCTTCATTTTTGTTTTCGGCCTTAATTGTCTTAATTGTCATCTGTCTTAATAGCCTTTTGGACATCTGTTTGGAGGATGTACGCCGAATATCTGAACCACGTTCTTTATTGTCTTATCTCTTCTCATTATTATTTTGAAAATTCAGCACCTTATGCTTTTGGAGCTGGTTTCACTAGAATAGCTGTGGGAAAACTCTATGCACTTCATAACCTTTATTCTTTCCATACTATTGCGTTCGAATTCAAACTTAGTGAAGAATTACATGCACATATGATGGCATGGTCAGTTTTCATTAGTCATTAGTATTTGTTGTTGTCGTTTCTAGTGAAGGATTATCGAAAAGAGAAATAACAAGAACATCTGATTTATGAATTTTAATATATAGGTCCTTACGTATTTATCATTTTAAACATTCTAACACCATACGTATTGACAACATTTAAGTATCATGTGCTATTTCTTATACTCTCATGCAAGCTAGTTGATTTTAAAAAAATCTCTTCTTTGCACATTTTATTAGCTTTCTGCTTGATAAATGATTGATTTTGGTTGTTTAGATGGACTTCAAATTTTTTGAACTCCTGCAAAACAATGATTAATTTTTTGTAAGGTCTGAGACCTGAATGATCTACTTTGCAGAATACGGAACACATCATCGGTTGGGAAATATTGGAAATGGGATTCGTCTCTGTACGTTGGACATCCAAATTTCTTCATATGTTTTCAAAAAAGGCTGACAAAGGAAATTGCATGCTTCGTGCAGTTTCGATATCCGTTAAACTATTATCTATTAATAGTTGATTACATTGTCTTTTTTATTTTGTAGGGTCAAATATTGATCCTGATCTTCTCTTGGCTGTGTTCCTTCCTGCACTCCTTTTTGAGAGTTCGTTTTCAATGGAAGTGCACCAAATAAAGGTTCTTTTGCTTTACATGCCCGTCTAATAACTTTCTTCTTTACATTTTTTTCTCTATATCTTCCTTTCTGTCCTTACCACATACTATTAATCACTATACTTATCTTTTTAGGGTAATTTATGCTTGGACACCCTCAGGTATACCCTAATTATCAAAACCCCCTTAATGTTCTGGAAATTACAAAAACACTCCTAACCACCCCTTATGTCGTGAAATTGTAAGGGGTGTTGACGCCGTAAGGGGTGTTTCGGTAAACAATCTAAACCAGAAGAGGGGTTCTTATAATTTCTGAAACAGTAGGGGTAGCAAGTGTATCCTGAGGGGAAAAGAGTGTAACTTACCCTTAACTCTTTATTTCCTTCCTAAATATGATTATGAAGCATTGTCTCATCTTGTTGCAAAATGCACTACTATACAGATTAGCGAAAAAATAGATAGTCCTTTCCTGAGCGCTCATTTAGAAATTAGTGCTTGAGTCCTTGTTTCCCGTCCTCTTTGTAAGTCTCTTTTGTTGGTTGCAACGAGCTTACATACACCGGATGCCGGTCGGCGCCCAATGCCCAAGCTCAATGTCGCCCGGCAGGAGCTGGGGCCGAGCCATGGGCGGTTGCTCATTCCCACTGTGCCATCTCCCAAGGTCAACCCAGATGGCTCTGTTAGATGATTTAAAACTATCATTATTGCCAAAGATTATATACAAGTGTATTGCTAAAGGTTATATACAAGCGCATTATCTGGAATATTTTGAAACTTTTTATACTTTACCAGAGTTGCCTGTGTCTAAATGTTATTTTCTGTGGCTCTCTCATTCGCTTTTCCTTCACATCAGTCGGATGTTGATGCCATTTTGATTGGTGACCAACTGAGTACGTACATATTAATCAACTTCGTGGGTATATTGCTCATGCGGAGTTTGGGTTGGTTTGTCATCTTAAATGAGATAGTCTCCCCGGGTGTCATTTGGTCATATTAGTAGTCTGATTCTCTGATCATCAAGGGAGGACAGCAGAGGATTTGGAGTAATTTTTTTTAACTTTTTTAATTACATTAATAATCTTATACCTCAGAGGTGCTTTCTTGGCACTGAAGTAGTAAGGTTGCAACAAGACATAACACTTGCCATGCAAAATATACTCTTGAGCTATTAGATTGTCAGGTGTGAACACTTGTGGATGTTAGTGTTAAGCTCATAAAAAATGAAAGTGAGTTGCTAAGTAATCCAGAGTATGCAAGCGATTGGCTGGCTTGCTAAATATTAAATGTTACTTGTCCAGATATCTCGTTTGCAATACCCGTTGCTAGACATTTTTGTACTCACCTTGTACTAGTCACTACTCCACAGTTTTTTGAATTATAGGTACTTGAAGAGTTCTTTTGGTCTGGGATCGTTGTATAGAAAATTAGAAATCATAATCATCTTTAAGTTTTTGGCAATACTGATGGTGAATTTGCGGGGTTTATATAAGACAAAAGATTTTGTTCCCATTTTGTAGAAAAGAAGCAAACTGTAGACATAGGGTCTCTAATGAATACATGCCATGGCATGTATTGTGTATGAATTGATATGGGCGACAAGCTTGTGATAAGAACTTGGTTTTTGCATTTTTCTTCCTATGATAACTAGGCAGTTTTCACATAAAATATCCTTTTTTCTATGAGCCGTGAAGCATCTTGATGTGACTGCCACTTTGTGCTTGAAAATATATTATTGGATCAATTAATTTGTAAATCACATGTTAAATCAACTGCTGGTTTGTTTTGCGTTAAGTGGGTCAAGGGTCAAATATACATGTATATGTAACAAGCTTGGAACATATAAAATATTCTTCAGCTTGAGGAATATTAAATGTATTATATGATTACAATAGTAGGTTTTCTAATATAATTACTAAGGTTAGTGATTGTAAAAAACTCACACATTCTCTCAAGCTTTCCTTATATTCTTCCAGTTCAGTCAATATTAAAAAATAAAAGAGGGTCCCAATTGCTTTCATGATGTATGCATTTTTATTAATGTAAAAATATAACCTTGTAATAGTTTTCAAACAATTTTAATCGTTTTGCATTGCTGCAGCTCGAACACATTTTTCAAACTTGGACTGATATTTTTTCCATTTTCTGAACCAGTATTCACAGAGATCCCTACCATTTAATTTGGCACCTACTTCTTTATGTTTATTCTTTGATGGTTTGCTGCTATATTACGTCTCCATATGTGTTCTTGAAAAGTACAGGTCTATCTCAACAGCAAGAAGATTGCCTTTGCAGCCAAACAGTAGTTAAAAAGTTTATCAAAATCGTCTTTTTATCACTTTTAAGGTTACAGTTTACTGCCGATTCTGATGACTGATATTACTTTTCCCTGTAGCCTGTTTTTAACAATTCCATATACTTTTGAACACGATGCTGCAACTCAGTCATGATTCAATAGCTCTGAGGGTTTTATTGATTGAACCATCTTAAGGTGAATCATTTTGTGTTTATTTATCCCACTTTTCAATGCAGAGGTGTATATTTCAAATGGTTCTACTTGCTGGCCCCGGAGTTCTCATATCTACTTTTCTTCTTGGGTCTGCTTTAAAGGTTTGTGTATTTATTATTTTGCAAGTGGTTGGTTTGTGGTTTTCATGATACTGATTAATATGAACTGTAGCTTGCTTTTCCATATAACTGGAACTGGAAAACATCTTTACTGCTTGGTGGTCTGCTTAGTGCTACTGATCCTGTGGCTGTTGTCGCTCTTCTGAAGGAGCTCGGAGCTAGCAAAAAATTGAATACAATAATTGAAGGAGAGTCCTTGATGAATGACGGGTATAATTATTAGTAGATGCCATAATAACAATTTAAATCGTCATTATAGACAGGTTTTCAGATGCTGCAGCATGTAGTTTAAAGGAATTAGAATAACCAGTTGTTTGATTTTTTCTTCTGGAACCTAAATATATATTGCAATTGCCTGTCCCATTCTTAAAATTTATACATCTATGCTTTCAGGACAGCGATCGTGGTCTATCAATTATTTTACCGGATGGTTCTTGGATGGAGTTTTAGTTGGGGAGCCTTGATCAAATTTTTGTCAAGAGTCTGTCTTGGAGCGTATGTTCGTTTACTTTCTTTAAACAATAATGCCTGCTATATATGGCTTATATGCTTCTTTCATGATACAGTGTGGGTATTGGTCTCGCTTTTGGGATAGCGTCGGTGTTGTGGCTTGGATTTATATTCAATGACACAGTTATTGAAATTACATTGACACTTGCCGTGAGCTATATTGCATACTTCACTGTATGTACTTCAGTAACACTACCCATTTAATATGGTTCTTCACTGCTGTCCTTTTTGCCATAGCAAATCGCACTTTATTAATTTTGGTTCTGACTTCTGAATACTATGACACACAATCTTCAAATGAGTTAACTAGTCCATGAACGCAGTAGGATTTAATTTTCCATAGAAATTATGAACTTCTAAGCCACTATCTTCATCATGACATGTTCAAAGTCCTTAGTCCCAGTAACTAGTCCACGAACGCAATAGGGTTGAATTTTCCGTTGAAATCAGCAACTTTTAAGCCACCATCTTCATCATGACCTGTTAAAAGTCCCATATTCCAGCCATTACATGGTCCCTGCAGGACTTTTTAGTATATTTCTTTTGATGTAAGCTGAAATATTCTATATGTTCATTGTTTCATGAAAGTTGGACTAGCAAGAGACAGAATAATAACTAATGAGTTCCAAGTACTAAGACTTAAATTGACATAGCTAATAGTTGACTGTCTACTGGTTTGGTTCCCCAGTGTCAACCCTACTAACTTAACATTGGATAATCGATGTAATTAGGACTTTTAAATTGTGTTCTGGAGTTATTCTTCTAAGCCACCATCTTCATTTTGAATGTGAACCCATCATTTTAGCATTGGCCAGCAAGTTTTTTTTAATCAGTTCATTGAACTTCCTTTTATAAGAGAACCGAAGGCAAATATTTTGTGTTCTGTGACAGGCTCAAGAAGGAGCTGATGTTTCTGGAGTTTTAACAGTCATGACTTTGGGGATGTAGGTTTAATAGTTTTGTAAGAATGATTATTCACATTGCATATACAGCTATCGATAAATACAATGCATGGACAGGTTCTACTCTGCCGTGGCTAAAACTGCCTTCAAGGGCGAAAGTCAGTCAAGCTTGCATCATTTTTGGTACTTAATCTTGGCTCAATGTCTATTACCAGATGTCATTACATGTTTGGTTAATTCGCTGCCGTTTTCTTAATTTATATTTAGCTAATAGCTACATCTTTTTCTACGCAGAAGTCATTGTCTAACAAATTTGTTATGAAAGAGTAGAAATAATGAGAATAATTAATGTAAAACCAGTGTCTTGATCTGAAACTGAATGTGACAGAAAGAGTTAACCCAGTTAAGAGCTTAACACTCTGACACTATGCCTGTCAGAGTGGTTTTTAGCAGAAATAACAATTTCCACAAATTACCAAACCAGCAGGAAATTTAAGATATATGCTGACCTCAAAGAATTAAACATTTCATTTCGTAAAAACTTGAACAATAAAATGTAGTTTCAAAATTGAAGAAGGTAGCCCTTATATAATACTATTACATAAAAGATCCCTTTCGTATACGACATGCAGTCAGAGTTGATACAAATTCCTAAGCAGTTCAATGTTTTGTTCTAAGAGGCTTTCTTTTGGAGTTCTTTTTGACACTTAATTCTTTCAATGCTTCTAGCATCATGCTAATGCATAGGGGGTGTGAGGTACAATTATCAGATCTTTTAGGGGGCTTAATATAAGTAGCAAGAAGGTTTAGTTAGTTCCACAAGACATAACAACTATGAGTACCTTTTTCGCTCACTCTATAGGCGTTGTTGAGCTTCCTGTAGTGATTATGGAAATCTAGGCTCTTAAAAAGTTGAGAATTATTCATGGTGTGTATATGTAGTTATTCGTCTACCTTTATGTTTCCATCTTTAATTGTTGAAACATCACTAAAATAAAATGTTAATAAAATACTTTACATTTCTCAAAATTTTGAAACATGGTTTCATATTAATTGAAACCTTTTAGGGTGTAGAACCTTATGGCCTAAATAATGAATCCTACTTAACCTGCGGACTTGATACTGCACAATCATGCATCAAGTCTGGCAAAAGAAAGGTTTGACAACAATCAAAGCACATGCCCAATGACAAGAATCTCAATTATTACCAGTGGCATCTCAAATCAGTTGTTCCTTTTATTAATAAAATGTTTTCTCTTCGTTCATAGTTCATACATTAATATAAACTCGATATGTTTCAGGGAAATGGTTGCTTATATTGCTAATACATTAATCTTCATCTTAAGGTAATAATTGTTTTAAGCAGTCTCATGTCAATTCCATATATACTTTGCTGTAACTTTCTTTGAAAGATTTTCTGCATTTACTGTTCAAGATGGATCAATAAATCAACCTTTTTTCATGACCATGTAATACTATTTTTTTAAAATGCGATGATGGAAGATGTGCCCATCTCCTATGTGGAGTACGATTGTCTTTTCGACTCAATTTTTTTTGCATGGTCATGGGTTGTAATTGATTGTGTAACTTAGCTTGCTTATTTGACATTATTTTTATTGAAGCAACGACCTAGTGCTAAGATTATTAATGGACTTAAATGATCTTGTTTGCCTGTTTGTGTTTGCAGTGGAGTAGTTATAGCTGAAAGTGTTCTCAGAAGTGACAGTATATTTGACACACATGGTAAATCCTCTTCGTTCTTTCTCAAAATGCACACAATCAAGGATATTTGAATTGTCATGTTTACGATTTCCTTTGTTGGTTAGTTTCCCTTATTTTTTAATGTATAGAAGTTGTTGGTACTTTGGCAAATAAGGTTGCTCGTAGTTTCTATTCATGGTCAAAACTCAGTACATGATACACCAATCCTCAATGATGGAATTGTTGATGGATCTAAAAACTAGGTTGAATACTTTTAATAGGTAAAATTTTGAAGTTCCAGTGATGTTTTAAAAGATGGAAAAGGTCTCATTGGATTTTGGCATGGTATACCAAGGTTTGGGCCTTTGGGGTTAGTATCCAGTATTTATCAAACAATTCATTTTTAAATTAATAGATAGGCGTACTGGCTGGCAGCTTATATTTGAAAACGGGGTATTCATGTTGATTGAGATTTGGGCAAGGTTCAAAATGTGGCATTGACCACTATTTAGGCCATATTTCATTGGATTTAGAATATAGATAGCTAAATACTCTTTTAACTACTGAGTTAACATATACTTTAATTACTCGAGTATATTTTGTTTCCTTTTACTTTATAATCCAGTGTCTTACTGCTCCTTTCCTATAATTTTAACACATCAAAGAGGCTTAGGTGCTATCATGAAAAATGATGTTACTCATTTTGTTATTTCTTTTGGATAATGAGTGTTTATTAAAGACATATTGCACATTAATACTGGAATTTTCTTCATCGATAGCTTCATTATTCATCTCTACTAAAATTCCTAAAAATCATATGAACCTTTGTCTTATACTTAAGTTGTGTTGTCAATAAGTCAAATAATTCGCTTATTCATATCTTTTACAGAACATTCTTGGGGCTATCTATTTCTTCTATACGTGTTTGTTCAAGTTTCTCGGATGGCCACAGTTGGAATATTGTTTCCATTTCTGCAATATCTTGGTTATGGTCTGCACTGGAAAGAAGCTATAATTCTTGTCTGGTCTGGTCTGCGCGGTGCTGTTGCATTGTCACTTTCACTGTCTGTTAAAGTAAGTCACCATACCATCTTTACTTACTGCTATTCTCACTCTCTCTCACAATCCTAATTTACAATAATCTGGCTTCCAGTTCACCTTAGCAAGTATGCTTTCTGCTTTGTATTTTTGTTTCCTTCCAATGGCCTTCTCATAGCTATTTTGTTTGTTAAATAAACTAAAAGCATAAAGTAAAGGGATTGAATCAATCTTCTCGGTGTGGTTAATCTCATATTTGCTTACTGATTAAGTAAATGTACATAGATAGAGTTCTATAATGAACTTAGACATCAATTAATCTCATCAGGAACATGTATGCTGAAGTATTTCAAAAGATTTACTTATGTGTCCCGATTCATTTAATTAATTTCAACATTTTAATGATTTAGGTAATTAGGGTCCAAATTCATTTATAATTCTTTCCTTGTATGGAACCTGGTATTCATAATATATATGTATTGGTTTCAATCTCTTTTACTAGATTCACGCAATATTCTCCAACAACTGTTTTGTTCGATTTCTAGCAACTGTCAGTCTGCTGCTTTCTTTAAAATTTTCTAACTTGCATATTGTCTATATCCTGGTGTTAATAAGTATCAATGAGTAAAAACACTGAACCTAAATTCAACCTAAGGAGAATACAAACTAATTCAGTTGATCTTTGAATAGTTGCTTCACTATATATATATATATATATATTTTTTTTTTTGGGTACAAAAGGCAAAGAAAAACACCTATCTCCCTCCTTCTAACAACTCCAACATAGACTTGGGGTGGGGGGGGGCTATCCCAGCATTGTGATCCTCTCAAAAGTGTGTGTCCCATCCGCACTTTTCATGGTGTGGTTGATAACACATTCCCAAGGCATTTTAATGAGCCGTCTGCAATCCTCAATAATATTACCAAGGGGGTGTGACACCGTTTCCGCCGAATTGATAAGGTTCAAAACAACTTCAGAGTCTAGCTCAAGCTCTCTTCTTAGTCTTCTTTCCCACGCTAAAACGAGTCCCTCTCTTGCCGCCATAAGCTCAGCTGCTGTAATTGTAACGTCCCCCAGATGTCTAGTGAATCCAACCAACCGTGGCATTATGTTCCTTAGTCAAGAAGCTACCATCCGTATTGACCTTGTACCACTCCTGCTCCGGTTTTCTCCATTTGACAATCTTCTTTTCCTTATGGTGTCCACCATCAATAGAAGGAAACGCTGTATCCATATCCAAGACGATCTGTTTGGCAGCAAAGATCACTTCTTGTGGTCGCTGAAATTTGTTCTAAAAAATCATCTTGTTCCGTGATTTCCAAATTGTTCAAATAGTAGCAGCAAAAACTTTTTCCCAAGCAACATCAGGTACGATAATGTTCCCAAACTTCTGTTTTGTGAGATTTTCCTTTTATCCACGAATTATGGTCCAGATTTATAAAGCCAAAGAAGTGCGTAGGTGAGATGCGAAGTTCCCAGATTTGTTTCACCCACTCGCAATCCCGAAGGGCGTGTACAATGGTTTCGGGTTGGTTTTGACATCTTGGGCAGAGATCCGAATCGGAGAGGTGTTGATGTTTTCTAAGCTCATTTGTAACATGACCAAACCAAGTGTTGGATACGATACGAGCATTTAATTTTCCAAATCCAATTCTCTCTTGTACGTTCTCCCTCCCTTTCCGTATTGTTCACCCATTGATAGGCCGACTTGCATGAAAACTGACCGTTAGCCGTGGCACTCCAATAGAGTATATCATTATTAATGCGGTGTATAGGCAGGGGGTGGTTTAAAATGCTCTCCAAACACGCAGTCCCCAAAAAACTACCAATATTCCCGACATTACATTTTCCATCCTCATCAATAATTCTTGAAACAGTCAAGCTTTTCTCTTCCTCCAAGATATCACCCTCAACAAGTTCACAAAGAGGTTCCGGTCCAGCACATTTATCCTACCAAAGAGATGTTTTTCACCATTTCCAATTTTCCAATTAATACAGGATTTCACGGCTTGGATACTATTAGTAATCCCCTTCCACACGAAAGAGTCGTCTCGTTTGATTTTGTATTCAAGGATTGACCCATGTTTCAAATATTTTTTTCTAAAAGTCTCTCCTCAAATTTCACTCTCCTCGGAGAGTCTTCCACTTAACTTTTGCAAGTAAGGCAATATTTGCGCTACTAGTTGTACGAACACCAAGACCACCTTCTTTCTTCGTTTTAGTAACTTTATCCCATCCCACAAGATGGAGTTTTCTATTGGTGAAATCCGAAGACCAAAAGAAATTCCTATTCATACGATCAAGTTGTTCACAAGTCGAGCTAGGAAGCCACATAGATTGCATCAAGTGGTTAGGGATAGCGGATGTCACCGATTGGATAAGTGTGGCCCGTCCCGCTATCGAGAGGAGTCTCGCTTTCCATGCCGTGAGCCGACCCGCCACTCTATCAATAACCTCACGAAAGAGTCACGGGAAAACTCTCTCATGCACAAGAGGAACACCTAAGTATTTCTCCAAATTGTTCGTGCGATTTATGCCAAGACTTTGGGAAATTTCTCTTTTAATTCTTCCTCATCTTGTTTTTGCAAAGAAGACCTTAGATTTATCGAGATTGATCTTAAGGCCCGAAGCCTCGCAAAATCTCCAAAGAATTTCACTTATGCACCTCGCGTAAGGGTTCATCACCTTAGCCATAAGGACTAAGTCATCCGCGAAAAAGAGATGTGAGATATTCGGCCCACCCCTACAATCGCTAATCGGTTTCCATTTACGTTTCTCAACTGCCTCACCAACCAGATAAGACAACCTTTCAACACAAAGGACAAATAGGTAAGGTGACAATGGATCACCTTGTCTAAGCCCACAATTCGGTTCAATAGCTTCAAGAGGTTTTCCATTCCATAAGATCTTAGGTTTCGAACTTTTGACGCAAAACATGATGAGTCGAATAAGAGAGGACGTGAAACCAAAAACCTCCAAAGTTTGCTCCAAGAAATCCCACCTCACTTTATCATAGGCTTTTTCAAGGTCAAGTTTTATGACCATTTCCCCCACTTTGTTCTTTTTTCTCAAACCCCAGATTATGGTTGACTATAACTGAACATGGATTGAGCCAATCTGACTCTTACAAAACTAAACCATAACCACTAAACACACGCACATGAGAAGATAACTGGCTCGCAGAACGCCATATTTGAAAGATAGATTGTGAGGCAATGATAAGCATCAGGGGCCTATTTTGTTAGGTTTTAGCTTGGTCTTACGGTTTTGCGAAACTGAGCCAAAATCATTCAAACTGTAGTCTGAGTACAAGTTTCGCGAAACCCAGGTCTCAACTTATAAATCCAAACATAGTAAACCTCAAAGCTATTAAAAATAATGATTTGACACATATGACCTACTTATTCGCTATAGAGGACATTAAGTTGAAACCTACGACCTACTTTTTCCCTCCAAATCCGGACATCCAAACTCAATCCAAATGGGGTTTCAAATATTTCAAAACCTAAACCCAACATCCAAGCGATTCACCAAAACTAAGCAAAACAAAACCTAACCGAATTGGCCCCAAAGCCTCCTTCTCTGGAGGTCTCGGATCTGGAATAGGATTGATGGAGGCAGAATTTGGAACTAATTGGATCTGAAACAGGTGATAGTGGCTTAATCTGGAACTGTTGATGGCGGCCGGAACTAAATATGGAACGAGGCTTGGATTCACAGATTTGCAGTTTTAGTGGAATCACGCTGTATCTGCGGAAACAGATCCGAGAGTGGTGGCTAGATCTGGACGGTGCCAAGCTAGAATTTGGATGGCGGCCATAGCTCAAAATCTAGTGTGTTGGTGGGTGATTGGACTGACTAATAAGGGCAGGCTGCGAAGGGGACGACTTTGATAGACTTGGCGACGGCTAGGATTTTTTATGTAGTATTGAGTAATGAAACCATAGTATGGTATTTATACAATAATATAAAATTTTCAGTGACAAAATTATCCTTAGCCCTAACACTCTTACATGCATGTTGTGTTGCTTGCTTGGGCCTGTTTTGTTTCCTGTCTTGTTTTTAGGAATTGTATTTCAGCATGATTGATAATTCATGCCATGATACTGATATATATAGGCACTCTCTTATTCTTTAGATAAAATACTCGCTCTCTAAATTATATATGTAATACCAATGCTTAACTTTTGTCATCTTCTAAATTTTGCCTTGATGGTGTTTCAGCGTACCAGTGACAGCTCATCGTATATCAGTTCTGATACTGGAACTTTGGTACGTCAAGTGAAGATCAAACTGATTACAATATTGCAACTTGAAATGTCCTGGTTATCTCTCTACTTTAATCAGAGAATTACGTACTAAACTGTTTCCGTATATATGTATCTACAGATGTACTTGCTTTATAATAACCATATTTCTTGCTTTTGCAGTTTGTATTTTTAACTGGTGGAATTGTATTTCTTACACTTATTGTGAACGGATCAACAACACAGTTTGTTCTACATATTCTTAAGATGGATAAGCTATCAGCAGCAAAGGTAACATTATACTAATTCAATGTTTTCATAACAACGACTAACCTAGGTACCAGCAAAATCATAACCTCATGAGATAACTAATATCCAGTTGTATTGTACAGGCGTAACCATAGAGGTGTCTGTCAAAACTAGTGTATGTGGTGCCTTTTCGATTATATAGAGTAGTCTATTGAGAAACAGTTTATGTCTGTGATTTAGTAGCATGAGCTTACAATCTGATGCAACTTGTACGTGTTGACATGTGTACATTCCTCAAGAAAAACTCTTGTTCTTTTCTGAAATCTCAATCGCTACCTACGTTATAAGAAAATCTCTCCAGAATCCAATAGCTATTTCTTCCTTCAAACAATTTGCACATATTATATCATTACGTTGAATAGTATATTTTTAGCACATTTTTTCTTGCATTAATACCCTAGGATTACATTATGGAGTACAACAATACACCTCTCCCTACATGATTTACTTTAACATGTAGATCTTAGGATATAAATCAAGTTTTAACAAAAACTTAAACCTATCCGCCGCCGCTGCCACGCCACCTTTAGTACGCCGTAACGACAATCGTCTCTGGCAAATTGTTTTTTTTTTTTTTACTAACACGCCTTTACCCCGAAATTAGATTGAAATGAAAACTTAGACCCGAGATTCAACCAGAACACATTAAGGGGTAGTAGACTCTTAAGTCAGTCACCCAACCCACTAGTCACTGCCTAGTTTTAGCATTGCTGCAACCGTTCATACCACGCAGTCACCGTCTTTAAAAAGAGAGGAAAAGAAAAGAAAACCTCGTTACCCCCAAGCTGCCGCCTCCATCTGTTCGTCGGCGCTTTCAAACACTCTTCCACTCATTTAGCTGCCCCTCCAAGGCATCGATCGAGCCCAATACTGCCTTAAGTTGCGATTTGTTCTCGCTTTATATCCATGGCCATCGCTGCCAGATCTTTAAAGCGACGCCTTCCATCGCAACTTCTGCCACATCTGCCTTTGTCTTTCATCGGCATTGGTCTTTGGAGTTGTCAGTTGTGTGAGTCAGATGGATTCACTCTAGTAATAGATTTACGTTCGAGGAAGCCTCACAGTTACTAGGTGCTAATTCCAAAGACTGAATTGGAACTCAATTTTGTTTGTGTGGATGGAATGTGGATCAAGTAGATTCACTTACGTTTTCTTCTGTTCTCGTTCGCTAATAGTTGTCTACCTCTGCTAATGTCATCTATGGTCTTGTTATTTGTGTGTCGTTGTAGTATATGCTATTTGTTTTACTGAAGGAGTTTCTTATTTGTAAGAAGTTCGAGCATAGTTGCTTCAGCTTGAGGGTGAGAGTTCGAGTATTATGATTAAGAGTATATTGGTTTCTAGCATATATACACATACATACATACATATATATATATATATATAGTATTATTTTTTAGATACCCTACTAGTTGTAAATTATGGAGTATAACAATAGATTTCTCTCTACCTACGTACTCGCATACTCTTAACTGCACACAACTTCCATCTGGTGTTGCTATCTAACCTCATCATGTGATTACTTCTGAAACTCATTGAGCATTTTATAGTACCCAGTATTTCCACTGGTATTTGCCAAATTATGTTTATGCTAAATTCTGTAGAATCTTGTCTAAGTCATCCTACCTTTTGGATTAGCGATTTGGGACCACTGATTAGATGGCTGACAGCTTTTATTTTCTTTAATCTCACCTATTCAACAGCATCAATCCATCCCTCCAGGAGATGGATCTTATGTAACTATTGGGGGCTGCTATTAAATCATTACATATTTTGTTTTTCTCTTCTGTCATATTTTCTACTCTCTCCAAGGCTATTTTTTCCAGTTTGCACCTGTCGATCAATGTAGTGAATGGTGTATTTATAATTTTATATATTTACCAACTGCAATGTTCATATATGCATGTTCGCAGTGTGTATGCATATTCTGTGCAAGTTTGTGTAATTAATATTTTATGCTGTTGACCCATGTAAACCATTGAAACATATGTTGTTACTTGTGTTGTATGGCAGATGCGAATATTGAAATACACAAAGTATGAAATGTTGAACAAAGCCCTAGAAGCCTATGGTGATCTTGGAGACGACGAGGAGTTAGGACCTGCTGACTGGCCCACTGTTAAACGATACATAGCAAGCTTAAGCGAAGTGGATGGTGAACAAACGCACCCTCATTTTCCATTGGAAAATGACGATAAACTTGATCATATGAATTTGAAAGATATTCGAGTCCGCTTCTTAAATGGTTAGCATTTTATACTTGTACTTCCTTAATTCTTCAAAGTACAGAAGCTGGTTATTTTGTTTTTACTTCTGCTTGTTTACATCTGGTCTTTCTGCATTCACGACACTTGAAGATAATAAAGAGCCTTCTTTGCTAAAATCTAAATCAGAGAATCAAGTTGTCAATTACAACTCAGAATCACAAATAGATGTTATTAGCTGTTTTACCAGGGTAAAAAACTGCCTTTGGCTTTGACATTGTTTAAGGTTGGTTCTTCAAACTAGGATGAAAGAACTTTTCTTTTGTTATAATTTAGACTTTTTGTCTAATAAAAATCTCAGATCTACTTCCTTATTTTTCTTATACTTATGTGCACCGCTTCGTCGCTACCCAGCGGTTAACATTTTTTATTTACCTCAGTTATTTTATGTAAGAAAAAATTCAAAAACACTAACACTCGATTAGGTAATATAAAAGAAGATGGTTCTAGTTTCAATTAAATTCATTAATGCGTATTCAAAAGGTCTAGTTTGACTTCTTTACATAGGTTGTACAAAGGTTTCAACCATTTCAGAGCAGTCCCAAGGTTCAAATAAAATACAGAAAAAAGTAATATTAGAATATTGATTTTTGCTAAAGTTTTAATTATTAATATCAATTTCTGCACTCTGCCCCAGCAGACCACCTCCGAATAATAATCTACCATTCCTACCTCTGGTCTCAAGCCAAAGGATTTCTCATTATTTAACTTGTTACCAACGTACATTATTTTATTCAGCACACTAGCGAAAGAAGTGAAAATTAGGTGGTCTTCCCTTGTCGGTGATATAGTGACATAATAATCAGGGAAGATTGAAACGGAAAAAATAAATTCTTGATATCTCAATTGGTCCCTTCCCCCTGTAAAAGCTGCTAAGGAACTTCAATCGTTGAGATTCAAGACCGGTGAGATGAAAGAAGGTAGGTGAGAGTGCTTCATGTTCCTCTTCATTTTTCACAGGCTAGGTAGTGTTGAAAAATATAGGAACAAATTTAAATATGTAAAGGCGCCAAGCTGAAGTTCTTATTCATATATAGTAGGTGTAAAAGTCTAGTAAGGAACATTCACTGAAGAAGCATTGGAGCTAAACCATGAAAACCTGCTTGGAGGCAAAGAATGCTGGAGTTCAGAAACTCTTGATAAACTAAGTGCTGTATAGACATGAAAGAAATGAAATGGCTCTTGGGTTTGGATTTGACATGCATAGGACCGGATATGACATGTGATTGATGAATTTTTGAGTTATGCCAGTTCTCTATATCTTTTGTAGTGACAAATCTTCAGTGGAATATCATATGAGCATCCCAAATTACCATAAAGCATCTTATAGGTACTGACGTTCCCCTGTCATAGTAATATGGTAATGTCACATAGCCTTAGAAGAACTTGAAGTTTTATGTTATAAAGTTAATGTCGTCTGACTGATCTAGCATAAATGCCTTATCTCTTAATAGGACAATGCCAATTTGAATGGTTTCCGGTCAACACTCGATTGTAACAGGAAAAGCAAATTTGTTTTCTCTGTAAACCTTTAAACTCTAAGCTAGGATTGAAACTCAAATCAAGCTACTCGATACTTGACTCGAGTTCGTTTGATAGCTTTTGAAGCTCGGGTAGAGCTCTACTCGATAAGGTAAAAATTGACATACATTTAGAAATATCAAACTACTCAATACTCGGCTCGAGCTCGATTCATTTATCAATCAAACCAAACTCCACATACAATTTCAAACTCGATACAAAATTCAAACCAAGTTTGAATTGTGTGTCGTTCGACCCATTTACACACTGAGTCTCAGCAGATGCAGTTGGACAACAAAGCTCCTGGTTAAACTTCTTTGGGTGCTAAAAATGAGACAAAGAACTTGTGTCAGTTGAGAGGATCCACCTATTCATTTCTATCTACTAACTCAATATAATCATGGATGTTTTTTCATGATTGATCTTCATCAAGCAACGAGAGTATTGTACCCAATTTACGGATAAGATATCTAACTTGAGTCAAATAATGTAATTATAGGTGTTCAGGCAGCTTATTGGGTCATGCTTGACGAGGGAAGGATCACTCAAACTACCGCCAATCTTCTGATGCAATCTGTTGATGAAGCCATTGACCTGGTACCGCATGAGGTGTTATGTGATTGGAATGGTCTAAAATCTTATGTCAACATCCCATATTATTTTAAGTTTCTTCACTCAAGCATCGTCCCTCGTAAGCTTGTTACATACTTCACCGTTGAGAGATTAGAGTCTTCATGCTATATTTGTGCTGCCTTTCTCCGTGCACATAGAATCGCAAGACAACAGTTACATGAGTTCATTGGTAAGAGTACCTGTAATCCTTGTTATGTACTTTTTTTGCCTTTATTTTTCAAAGAGTGAATCGCATTTTTGGTCCTTATGGCTTAACTTTTGCCCTTTCATCCCTCTTAAAATTTTTTTAGCAGGTTCGTTCCCCTTATCAATGTAGTTTAACATATTCGAATCTGCTACAAAAAATTTGAGAGGGACGAAAGTGCAAAATTTGGCCCATAAGGACGACCAAAAATGCTCTTCACTCCTTTTCAAATTATGGAAGTATATTTTTAATGTTATCCTCGTATTTTCTATTTTCTTTTTTGGTGGCAATTTCGAATTGCAGTTTATAATGTTTTATATTTGGGAACTGCTGCTGCCTATACTTACATAAATTTCTCAATAAGTTTAATCATCTATGAACCTTGCATATGTTTCTGATTTTTGTGTACTTAAATTGTTGTTAACAACCTAATCTGGTAATCTTTCGCTAACTTCAATTCATAGTTTTGCCAAAATGTTTGCTTTAAATTATCTGGTAACTACATTTTATGGTTGACTCTTGGATATTTTATTCTCATGTTTTTTTCATGGTTTGATTATGTTGCTTTCCTTGTCCTTTTCTTTTTGTTTTATTTTATTTTACTTTTCCTGTGAAGACACACCACTTTTCTATTTAAGTAAGGTTCTTGGTAGTATTAAAGACATTTAACTCAATGAATGTCATCAACTACCAGACTATTACTCTTTCGAGAATCAGCTGTCTGTTTGGTTTTTTACTAGAAATTATTTTTTCAATGCGATGCTGGGTTCCCAAGTAATAGGTAGTGGTAAACACTTCATCCGGAAAATTTTGGTATTATTTCTGATGTTTTGTTTAGTCGGGCGATTCAGCTTCATGTTATAACAGTTTTAAGCTAGGTAAATAAATTTGCGGGTCCACAGCTGCCGCGCCCTCTGAAAACACGAATTGGAGCTCATTGGATGAATTCGCACTAAGAGCGCGAATTTGTTTCACTAAATTCGCTAATTTTCCTATCTCAAGACGTGTGTTACTAATTCAAGTAGAAAAGACCAATTCAAATTTAAAACATTACATGTGGCCTTTGTTTCAATTGATAGGACATCACACACACGCCTTTTCCATCACCAACTGTTCTTGCCAACTAAAAGTGTCAGAATAATAGTATTGAAAAGTATGAGTTAACAATATTTATAATGATATATACACTACATTAACTTTCATAGTATATAGAGTATAATCCCAAGTAAATGATGTAGAATAGTGGAATACTGGCCCATATATTTTCTGTACTTTTCTAATTAAAACTTCGACTTTGCTTAGTACTAAGGTTAAACTGGATTGTGCTATTTTATTCTTTTGCGACACTATTCCGAAATTAAGTCTTTATTTTCGGATGGATTTTTCCTTTCCTTTTCAAAATTACCTGTATTAATATTTTTTAACAAATTAATAACAAATTTGTATAAAATCAATCTAAATTGTATTAGAAGTTTTAATATTATATTTTAGTAATGATATTATTAATTTTAAATTATTATAAATGCGCGCTCTAAAGATGCTCTCACGGCAAGATTTTCTATCTCTCACGCTCTCCCGCTCCTTCTCTCGCACCCGCTCCGCGTTTTAGTTACCTAGGTTTTAAGATTTGGATTTTCACATTTCCTTAACAAGCATAGCCATACTAGGAATTTTTTGTTTGTAATTTGTTAATCTATCCACAATTGAATGTTGGAACAATCAAATGTGAGCCCTATCTTTCTTTCTTTTTCCTTCTTAAGTTGGGATAAGAATGTTTAGACTTTGAATATGTTGACCAATTAGGTGTTCTGAATAAACAATTTCTTGTTTTAAATTTCTTATATATGCATTATGATCACTTTAGGAGACAGTGAGGTTTCATCCATTGTTATTAGGGAAAGTGAACAGGAAGGTGAGGAAGCAAGAACATTTCTAGAAAATGTTCGTGTTTCGTTTCCCCAGGTATGTTGACTATAATTCTGAACCTCTATTGGTGACTATATGCTCAAAAATATTCAGAGTAGTTAATATGTTCAGGTGCTGCATGTTGTGAAAACAAGACAAGTCACATATTCTGTACTGAATCATTTGATTGATTATGTTCATAATCTTGAGAAGATTGGTTTATTAGAAGAAAAAGAGATGAGTCATCTTCATGATGCTGTCCAGGTAAATTAAGGTGATATATTTTTTATACCTGTCTTCATCTAAGTGTCATCAGTTTGAAGTCACACTGATGATGAAATGTGAACTTATATGCAGACTGACTTGAAAAAGCTCTTAAGAAATCCACCTCTAGTAAAACTTCCGAAAATACGTGATTTAATAAATGCAAATCCTTTACTGGGAGCGTTGCCTCCCACGGTGTGTGAGAAACTGGTAGAATGTACCAAAGAAACACTGAAACTATCTGGAGCAACACTTTTTCGGGAGGGATCCAAGCCAGCTGGCATCTGGATAATATCGAATGGAGTAGTGAAGGTTTCTGGCAATTATGTACTTTTTTGCTATGACATTTACTATGTTCTTGCATTTGACATTTCATCTGTTAATGGGGAATATGTCATAATTGAATGTTTCTGTTTGGCAGTGGTCCAGTAAAAATATAAGCAGTAAGCCTTCACTGCACCCAACTTTTACTCATGGAAGTACTTTGGGCTTGTATGAAGTTCTTGCTCAAAAGTCTTATATCTGCGATATCATCACGGACTCTGTGGTACTCTGCTTCTTTATTGAAACTGAGAAGATACTTTCTGCATTGGGATCTAATCCTGCAGTGGAAGATTTCTTTTGGCGGGTATGCTGTCGATTGTAATTTTTTAGCTAGTATATTAATCTCGAATACTCACTTCATTGGCATGCCATAGTTTGGGTGGTCAATCATACTTACAAAATCATCCCTATAAGTCCACCATGCTATTGTCTGCAGGAAAGTGTCATTGTTATTGCCAAACTCTTGCTTCCTCAAACGTTTGAGAAAATGACAATGCAAGAATTAAGATCACTTATTGCAGAAAGATCATCAATGAATATATACATAAGGGGCGAGAGTTTTGAATTACTTAATCATTCTGTTGGCTTCCTATTAGAAGGATTCATTAAAGTGCAAGGTGGGCAAGAAGAAGAGCTTCTTACAGCTCCTGCAGCAATTTTGCCACATGTTGATCAAAGTTTTCGCCGATCTGAAACATTGGGTACTCTACTTGTCACTTATCAGTTACATGTTTTGCTAATAAAGATACTTGCTTACAATGTTCACATATTACTAACTGTACACTAGATGCTGCTACATTTTATATGCTTTTCTGTTTGTATTATATGCTTGACATTGATTTCCTCCTTGATATTTTAATGTCATCTTTTGTGTACATTTAAATATGTTAATTTCTTAGGAGGCGATCATCGATCTATGAGTTTATTATTTTACCGCTGTAGTAGTTTCTATAATAGATTGTGATGAAGCTTATACTTGGTTAAGAAAGTGGAGGTTTACCATTGATTCTGGTTTTCCTTTTCCCTTTATTTTTCCTACTGCACTGTCACATGTTTTAATTGTATGACCATGGTATTTTACTAAATTATCTTAGTTACATTCATCTCGAAGTAGGAAACTATACGGATACATTTTCTCGTAAAATGTCTTTCGGATTTTTGTTTGAAATCTATTTGATCTTTAGTAGTGCCAATCGAAGCCTTTTTATCTCCATCCGGAAAGGATAAGAAAGATGAACAATGTGAATTCATTGGACATAATATTCTTAAAGCATTCTCTCTTCAGGTCCTATTTGACTTTTACAACTTTTGCATTCATATTCTAGGTGCCAGAGCAGGAAGTTTCTCTCAGCAAGTGTCCTTGTATCAAGTTGAGACAAGGGCTAGAGTATTCATATTTGATATGGCTGGATTTGAGGGTGGGAGAACCCTTCAGAAAAGGTCATCTTCAATCATATCACATTCCACCGATCACCCCGCCAGATCTTTTGTTAGAGAACATGGTGGACTAATGAGTTGGCCCGAAGAACTTTTCAAGTCTACACATCACGATAGAGACGCAACAGGTCAACAAGAAAACAATTTATCTTCCAGGGCAATGCAGCTAAGCATGTTTGGTAGCATGGTAAGTTTACTCTTTATCTTTTCTTCTTTATTATAGTTTATGTATGTCCAACATATTACCACAACGTTCAGCACCTTAAGTACTTGCTTTTGGGTTCCTGTTCTAGAAGGTCCCCATTCATGCAAAAATGCTTTACATGTGATATAAATTATCACCCTTATTATTGAAAATGTCACAGCTGACATTAAGTTGTTGACAATGTCTGTCATTAATCATCAGATAAACATCGGAAGGCGGCGTCCCCGCAGCTTCCCAAGGAGAGAAGTACTAGTAAAGCCATCTCATAGTAGGTCATGCCCACGAATCCATTCAATACATCCACGTCCCATGGTCTCAGTTAAATCAGAAGGTTCCACTACATTGAGAAAGAAACTTGATATGCAAGAGAATAAACAAGAAAACGATGGGTCACTTCTATACGAAACTAATGCAACAAGAATCGAGTCGAGTGATGATTCTGGTTGTGAAGATGAACATATCATTAGAATCGACTCTCCAAGCAGGTTGTCTTTTCACCAAGATTCTTGATGCCCGTGTATATTTGCTTGTTCTAGTACCTTTCCACGATCAATTCGCCTTTATTTATTGAACCTGGAGATATTTTATCAGGCATTCTGGAAAACTATGTTTGGTTTTCCACTGCGCCTGAGTTGTAATTTTATCAGGCATTCTTAAAATCTTTGGATGTACTATATAATGTAATAACTAAAAGAATGTAACGATACCAAATCAATGTAATAAAGAAGGGTTGCCATTAGTTTCTTATAATGAGCTATTAGTTCATGCAACTTCCGTAGCTGTAGTGCCAGATATTTCTCCTTTATTTTTATGAAATCAATTTCGACTTGTACAAAAATCAATTATTGTACAAAATTAATTTACTAAAATGATTTTTTGTACAACTAATGATGACGAGAGTTTGGTAGTTCGGTCAAATTGTGGATTTTGGGCAATAAATATGGAACTATTTTTGGATTCGGGTAATTTCGGGTGGGTAGCCGATTTATCTATTTAAGTTTGTGTAACTTGAATTTACCTCGAATTTGTTAGCTCAGACTTAATCCGAGATTTCGAGTTCTATTTTCTTAGAACATAGTAAACATATCATTTTACGCAAGAAAACACGAGGATATTTGTTTTCATCTTGCAAGACATGACGTCTAGATGGTGGAGGCCAAGAGGGTCGAGCCGGCGAAGAGAATGACAAATTGAGAGGAATGATTGAAGGGCGAGACATTCCATTGCCACAATTTCAATTTGAGGAGGAAGATTATTGACTGCACGATCGAGTAATTAGGAATTGGAAAAGTAGATTTGTTTTTTTACTTCTTTTTCTTTAAATATATTTTATTGTATTTTCTTGTTATAAAGGGTTGAGTTCGGACTCGCGATTGGGTATTGGATAATACATGAATCTCTAACCTTATTCTTCTTCGATGGATTTTTTGATTTCTCAAAATCCGTAAATCCTCATTTTTCTTATTTTAAAATTGAGAAAATGATTGGACCAGATAGAGTACATGATCTCTAGTCCTAAATGCCCAACTTAAACTATTTTTTCTAATGAATTTTCAAATACATGTTTGATTTATGTTGACCTACAAAAATAATTGAACACACCTATATATAAAAGAAAAGAAAATGATTAAAATAATTCTCCACATTCCACACACTACCACTATTCAAATGCAAGAAAAAGTAGAGTTTAAGGCGTGATGGATCAAGCACGAGTGTGCATGTACATATTAGCTGCAGGGTATAATTAAAATAATTGATGATAAAACATAGTAAAATATAATAGAATGTCGGCACTTGGATCTTATTCTTGTTCTTGTTCCCGGAATTTGTGACATCATATCTGCATTGCCTGACTTCTTCTGATCAAATTAAAAGGAATGTTTCCTTTATTCTTACTTATCTCTCTCTCTCCCAAACACATACTTTCCAATTTTGTCGTAATTGGTCATCTTGGGGTAAACTTAAATCAACTCCAACTTTTGAAAAGTTGTCCAAATAATTTTGTGATAAATATTTAATTATGTTCTAATTACATGAGTATCACTCTATTTTATTTTAATATTAGTATTACTAACTGACTCATCCTTATAATTTGATAGAGTAATCGAATACATGTTAATAGAATTTCTGATATATTGATTGACATAATAATTTGAATATTGTTTCACCAAAATAGAGAATTTTTATTCTAGAATACGGTGGTGGTTGTGGTGCATGTGGCGGAGGTAGTGAGATGTTGAAGAATTAATTTTGACATCTAAGAGGCTTATGATCTTGTTTGGATCAATTTTGAAATTGAACTGTAATGTGAATTAAAACTGCCAAAAAAGTTGTCAGTCCAATGAGGTATGGGATAAAGATGATAGAGAGCATAAGTTGTGACACAAAAAATGCAATAATTCCATTGAGTAATTTTCTCAATTATTGATATTAATACATTTAAATTTCATTTTTTTAAATAATTGAACTAAATATATTAAAATATAAAATAATTAGGTTATAAATTTGAAGTAACAAAAATTCAAAAATATTCTTAACATAGTTTAAATAAAATAAACTAAAAAAACACTTTGTTAACAAAACAAATAAATACTCCATCCGCCCCATTTATTTTGCTCCATTTGCTACAATACCCGGAACTTTTTAATCTTTTATGTGACTTATTATATTAAATTATTCACATGTGTGGTGTATTAAACCTTTTAAATATTAATATATATGGTGTCATATGATATTATCAACTTATTAATGAAATATATTAATTAAATATTAGTTATTATAATTTGTATATATTATATTATATGGTGTCATTACATTTATAATTAATTATTTTATATTTTTAATAAATAAATATATAAAAATGAAAAAAATTGAAAACCAATTATTTGTCGTCCCCAACCCCTAACTCCTCTCCCTAGCACGGGCACAAAACCCACCTCACCCCATCCCTCTCATGCGTTCCCCTTTTGTGCGTCGAGAGCCCTCGACGATCGATATGGTCGCGGAGGCTGCCATCTCTCATTGGAGGGGAAGAAGGGGAAAGGGAAGGGAAACAAATGGAGTGGGTGATGGCAGGTAGTGGTGTGGGAGGTGGAGGTGAAGGTGGAGGCGAGTATTTTTAATAGTTAAAAATATTAGATAAATCATAAATCACATAAGAGGTTTTTGTGGAATAATTATTTTTATGATATTAGCATTTATGGATAGAAATTAACGCTATAAGTTGAGCACTATAGTGAATTCAATACATTAGGGATAGTTTGAGCAATTTTTCAAACATATAGAGTGGTCTCTATAATTACTTCAACCTCGAGGGGCAATTTTAATAAATTTAGGAAAAATCCTAGCAGCTATGTTTCTGGAATAACTTCTTTTATGACATCAGCATGTACCTTAGTAAATTATTGCCGTAAAGAGGTAAATGTAATGACTCTAATACTTCCGGAATAGTTTATGTAATTTTTCAAATATGGATGTGTTATTTGTAACTACACTAAACTTCATGAATAATTTGTGTAATTCTCTAAAAATATTATAAGCATTTTTTTTTCTAATTAAAAACTCAAACATGTTACAATTATTCAAACATGGAAGAGGCAATTAGTTTAACCACATTACATCTCAGGACTACTTTGAGTACCCAAGATTTTTTTTTTTTTTTTTTTTTTCCATTTTACTCAAATGCAAATATGTGGGCTCTTTTTAACTACCCTTGTTGACCTATGAATAAAAACAACATGGTAGATACTTGACTTTAGTGCTCAAACGACAAAAGTACACCACCTAATTAATTTACAATTATAAATATCTTAATTAATTATAGGGTGCATTAATGTTTGAGGGAAATGAATGGTTGGGAATTCCATAGGTAAAATTAATGTTATTCTAATTAGGGAATCTCTTTTCTAGATTGGTATAAAATCTTTCCCATTATCGTGAAGGTTGCAATCATTTTGATTCAAAGACAACCCACATCAATTATTGCCACGATATATATATAAATATATAAATTATAATTATTGCGCAAATGTTGTGCTGGCAAGAGACATGGAAAATCAACTTCATATTTCGTGTGGTCCACCATTGTAGATTATACTTACTCTCTCCATTCATAAGGTTTTTTTTACAAGGATTAATGAATAAATTAATGCTCTAATTTTTAGGAAATTAAAGTGTAGTTGAATAAAATTACGCTTGAGAAACAATTAAATATTTTGTAATTCTCCATAATCCATCTCTTTATTCTATTTTTTAATGAAGAAGGGTAAAAATACTCCCTCCATTCATTTTTACATATCGTTTAAGGTTGTTTCACAAGAATTAAGGAATCATTTAATGCTCTAGATTTTAGAAAAATAAAATGATAGTTGGACAAAATTACCCTTGAAAAATATGAGTAAATATTTTGTAACTCCCCATAATCCTCTCTCTATCTTGAAAATGAAGAAGGGTAAAAATGTCAAACTTGCATTTAAGTTTATCTTGAAATTCTAAAGTGACATGTATTGTGAATTTTTTTTTCTCTCTAAAATGACATGTAAAAAGGGATGGAGGGAGTATCAAAATAGCATTTAAGTTTATATTGAATTCTTAAAGCGACATGTATTGTAGAATTTTTTTTTTCTCCCTATAAAAACATGTATTGTGGAATGGAGGGAGTATTTAAACTTGCAATTTATGGAGTAATTTATAAAATTTAGTAATATATTTAGGTACGTATATTTAGGGAATCAATTAATTCTCTAATTTTTAAGAAATTAAAGTGAAGTTGAACTAAATTACCCTTGAGAAACAATTAAATATTTTGTAATTCACATAATCCATCTCTCTATTCCAATTTTTAATGGAAAAGGATGAAAATGTCAAAATAGCATTTAAGTTTATCTTTAATTCCTAAAGTGACATTTAAAAAGACATGTATTGTGGAATGAAGGGAATATTTAAACTTGCAATTTAATAGAGTAATTTATATTGTTGAATTTTAAGGGAATATTTAAACTTGCAATTTAATAGAGTAATTTATAAAATTTAGTAATATATTTATGTACGTACATTCAAGTTCAACTCGTCATGTTCAATAAAGCTTTCTTGAACACATATATTTAAATACTTATAGAAAATTCAAATGGATCAACAGAAAAATCAAACACACATGAATAATATATTGTTCATAATATCTACTACATATTCATGTTAGAAATTTGAAAATCATGATTAGAATAATGGTCGTGTGGACCACATAATCATGCACTAATTCAAATCCGACACACATTAAAATTATCAAAATATTCATCATAACAAACATGACATGTGACCTACCAAAATTATTCTATTCGACCAAAAAGAACACATTGAGAAAATTAAGAACTCATAAAGCTATATTATGCTATCCAATTTAACAAACAACAACTACATACACACGTACATTTTTTTATACTCTCTATATACAAGATCCCAAATATGCATGAATTTTACATAGGAAATATTAAATTTATTCTCTTAATATATATATTTCTATTGATTTCTCAGCCTCTAGTTCTAATAATTGTTATTGTGCCTCTTCTCCCTTGTGTATGAATTCTTGTGAAAGCCACCACAGCCTTTCCGGACAAACCCGCAGCTCGTTCGAATGGACGGCAAGCAAAGTCGCCCACCGGGTGGCGCACCGGCCTCGTAGGCGGCATTAGAATTCTCTCGTTGATGTCTTTCAACGTTGCGTCCCCTTCAAATCCTCCTGGCTTCACTAGGGCAAATGGATATACCACTTTGGTCAAGACTCTCTTTTTTCTATTTTTCTTGTTAACCCCTGAAAAATTAAAATAAGTCAAAATAAAATTAATTTAATTAGCAATGTAATTAATCTTTAAAGATCTTGCATAAAGCATAGTACGTTAGTGATGCAAGTTAATTCTAAAGGGTATGTAATTTGAATTTACTAATTAACTTGAGATCAGATTTAGCAATTCAATACACCAATTGCAAAAGATCAATGTAATACTATATTTTAATATATGTTAATAGTGATATGTCATTAAACATTTTGTTACTAAAACGATTTTTTGAAAATTTGAACCTTATATTTTAAGAAATGCAACATCATTTGAAGATCTTATATGAAATTAATTAAGCCATTCAAACTTAAGGGACATAAAAGAGTCACTTAGCTTTAGCTAAAATGATTTTATTTTAATGAGAAAAGAAATTAATAAAGGAATTCTCTCTCCTTTTCTATTAAAAATAAAGTAGACTTATTTTAGTGCGTTTTGGTCAATCCCAATTCCAATTTGCAGCTTTTAACGAGGAAATATTAATAATTATTAATAAATAATTAAAAAAAGAAACTTTAGAAATTAAATGTACCAGAAGAGAATATAGGGTCTGAGCTAATAAGGGTTCCTTCATCATCAGGTGTTGTCCACTCATGAGCAGTACTTGCAGTTGATTCTAATTTGCAAGAATTAGATGGTGACCAATTTGAATAATCGTTGTACATTAATGTTTTTGAGAATATTTCATCTTGATCAATTTTTGAGTTCATGAGGTCTGTCCAAATCAAAGTAATTAATTAATTATTAAATATTCTTATGGTCAACTAATAATAATTATATAATTAGAAAGTAAACATAAATTAAGAAATATATACTTGCCTGAATTTGTCTCACATGACTTTGTTATTTGGCTCAAGTTTTCAAAGTTTCCACACCAATTCTGGATTAAATTTGAAGTCCAGCAATTCTTCTGCGTTAAATATATACAAAAACATATACATGAAATTCAAATTATGTATGCTAGTTTCTATAAGGATGAATGAATTATATATATACGAGTGAAATGCAAAATCATCACGTGTTTTTTTGTTTTCAAAATTTTGCGTTGTGTATGTTTTCTACTATCACATACCACTAAAATATGATTTAAATCAGATGCTGACATTTTACGGAATATCAACAACATTTTTAAATATCATGATTCAGCTATAGACTGAAATCACCACGTAAACAGATAGAAATATCGTCATATTCATAAGAAACAACGGGACATTGCCAGTTGACTAACTAAGCGTACGATAACACGGTTATGAACATTATACTTGTACATGCAACGATCGAAGCACACGAAAAATGAGTTCAAATGACTTTGACTTTCGAACATAGAATTAAGCAAATCACACTTAGGGGTGTACATGTTTTTGCATAAATTAAATATATTTCAATACATACCTTAATTGAATTGTCCAAGTGATGATGATGATGATCAATATTATTATTATTATTATTATTATTATTATCTTTGTTGTCTTGAGCAAACAAAAGAACTCTTCTTCGCTTAGAATTGAAGGACTCAAACAAAACATCTTCTAAATAACCCGTTGAGAAATCATCATAATAATTATCACCTTCATCAAATATTGTAGCTGGCCCATTATCCGTACTCTCCATATCTACTAGCCCAAAAAAAAATTAATAATTAATAATAATTATATAGAAATTGAGGAGAAATTAATGAAGAAGAAATTAAGAAGGAAAAAGAAAAAGTGTGCGTACATATTTGAGACGACATGTCTGCGTTGAGATTGAGAACTCCAATGCTATGCTATGAAAAATTCTCAAAGCAAATGGAATGGAATGGAATAAATAAAAGACAAATAAAGTGACAAAAATTAAATCAGATGATTTTTTGTAAAGATAAGAGTCAGTCAACAGACAGCAGAGATCGATTGGTTTTGTTTTCTTTTGGGATTCGGGATTTTATTATTTTATTTAATTAATTTTGTATTGTGTGATTTTTATGTGGGGCCGGGGTGGGTAAAGTGGGGGACTTAATTATTGCATGTTACCATGTTTCAATTGCAATATATATTGCATGGAAAGAGAAAAATTTGTTTGAAAATATGTCTTCCAAGACCTCAACTAACTAAGATTTGTTGCACTAAAAATAGAAAATTCAACTAAATTACTTAAAAGCTAGTTCATTTAAATTCAAATCAATAAATTTAATATGGTAAAATTGTATTATTAGTTTATTTTTTGTTATTTTTGAAAGACATATTTGTGAGTCTCGTCTATAGAAAGTTACACTTCGATCTTAAACTTTTAACATTGTTTTATATTTTGATCACATAGAAC
This sequence comes from Penstemon barbatus, assembly GCA_003313485.2. Taxonomy (NCBI): domain Eukaryota; kingdom Viridiplantae; phylum Streptophyta; class Magnoliopsida; order Lamiales; family Plantaginaceae; genus Penstemon; species Penstemon barbatus. Next base: position 25,499,179 of record CM064881.1, read on the forward strand.
AACCTTTATTTAACATTTTTGGTCTTATAAGATTGTCTCAATTTGATACTTTTGATCCCAAAGAATATGACGGGATCGAAGTGCCAAATATTTTACTAAGAGCATTACCAGTGGAGATGTCAAATGTAACCTAAACTACTTTGGTCCAAAATGCCCACCAATCCCATCTTCCTTCAATTCAGTCATATTTGGGCTTTGGAGACTGCCGAATTCGAAACACTTTTCAACGAGTTCACAAATATTTTCAAAATATAAGATCGAAATTCAATTCCAATAAATAAAAAAGCATATCCAATTCTTAAGAATAGTTTTTGAATTGACACATGGACAAAATAGAAATATAAATCACAACTTGAAAAATAATAAAAATAATAATGAAGACACGGTCAATGAGTTAATTGTTTATCATTGATAATCATCATAAAATTCACAAATATTTTGAATTTTATTTATTTTAATTTAGTCTAAAATTAATTGTCAATTGCACTTTTAAGTTAGTGAAATAAATTCAATTTAAATTAATTTTATAAATAAGCTCCCGTTTTTATGCCTATTGCTGCAAAAAAAAAAAAAAAAAATTATGCATGACGTTCAAAATACTGTAATATGGTGCAAATGAATAAAGTTTTTGGGTCCAATATTTGAGTTACCACCGGTAATAAATTGGGACGGAAAGTACAATTTCATGGAATACAAGATCAAAAGTGTTGAGCAAAGAGCTCCATGAGTTAAAATGTGATAACTTAATTGATCAATGTTTATCGATGTTAGTAACTAAACTTCAATTCGAACTCGATTCAAGAAATTTTAAAAAAAATCACATATTTAGTTAAAACATCAAACATGAGTTCAATTTGCTAAAATTCGTTCGTATCATATATAACAAATTAGTCGATTCAAAAATAATTTCAATAATGGAAATTCAAATTTAAAAATAAGTGTATTTTTGCTCTTGTCACGTCACCATATATACATATAGTATTCGCGCGTGGTGTACAATTACTTGCTTAAGGGACAGACAACACAAGAAAACAGTACAAATTCAAACTGAACAACTTTCCCTTTTTCATTTTTCTTCTTACATGGTTTCCAACTGTTTCTCCATCCTCATGGTTTTTGTAATAATTTGGCTTTTCATTCACTCTTACTATTGTGGGCCACACCAATCATATCATTCAACTAACTTTTTCTTTAATTTCCAATTATATTTTATAAAGAGAAAAAAAGAAAAGAGAAAAAAACTTTTCTTTATTCCCTTCTTCTTCTTCTTCTTTCTTTTTTATCAACAAATTAACAGATTTATATGCAAGGGGTCAACAAGAATATATCCGGATAATTAAAGGGTGGAAAAAGTTTTCAAGGGACTCCTCCGGATAATAAGGGCAAAAAAGTAATTTAAGTCCTTTAACTTTGAGCATAAATTGGACACTTGTAGTTCCAATAAGCAATTTAAGTTATCGCAAAATTCGTCAAAATTTAAATTAGTGCTCATAATGCAAGCAAATAAATTGGGGAGTTTTGTCCATCTGGCTGTCATGCAGTGGTAATCCACACGTCACCTTGTCAAAATATCTTTAATTGGAGGAAAAATAACACCTTATTTCGTCTTTTTCTTTCTCTACCTACTAATTATTAAAACAGAAAAATTATAATGTCTCAATTTGTTTGCACATGTGACAATTTATGGACACCAATTTTTATTCAGGCAAATTTAGGACTAAAATTACGAAAAAGAAAACTAAAATTATGGCAATTTAAAATATAAAAGATGAAAATTGCTTGTTAAAACTTAAAAGTGCCTCATTTCTATGTTCTTACCTAAGTTAGCCGGTTAACAAGTCATTTTACTTTATTAACAAACAAAGTAAACCTCACTTTGCTTTTACATATTAAAAATGTGGCAACAAATGATTTTGAATTTTTGACTATGTGTATGTCTGTTTAGGTTTCTATGAAGTGTCACATGAAAATTCAAATATTTCTAATAAAAATAAATCGAGGACATCTCAAAGGTTCTTTAAAAAAAATTAAAGTACTCTTAGAAAACCAAATTAACAAAATGAACCCTGTATTTATCAAAATGAATTTCCAGTACTAAATATGCTTCTAGTGGGCTTCAACAAACAAAAGTGGGCCGAGGAACTGGGCGATTGCTTACATAACAGTTTAATGGGCCATCATTATAGCATTGGTAAGGAGAAGAGGCCCATTTCATGTACTTTGATTATATAAATATAGAAATAGGCCCATGCAGTGTAACATGAATTTGTGGTAATATTTTCTGGTTGAACGGGATATTTGTTTAAACAAATTCACAATATCATTATTTACATATAAAAATAGTTTTAGTGACTAGGTTATTAATGGGAATAATAAAAATGAGTTAGCGTGTTTATTATAAGCTTAAAAATATTTATTATTTGTGAGAGTTGCATTGGTTAATTTCTATTAGATAATTTTTTTTTTTAACTAATTGTCAGTACATCATTATATCCAAAAAAAAAAAAAAAAAATTAATTACATTGACAAAATACAAAGAATACTCAACTATTAAAAAAAAAAAACTAATAAGACTACTATTAAACTTAATTATATCCACATTTTTGGGGAAGATTGGAACCCCGAAACCTCCCATTTTTATCTTTTAGTTTAAAGTTTTATTGTTGGATTGAATTAATATTACATGTATCAAATTTGCACATATACCCAAATACAAACTTATTAAATTGGTGTAAGTTCATTAAAAAATTAAAACTCTCATTATTGGTTATGGATTCCTATTGGATCTGATTCAAATTGAATTCAGATTTAAAATATACTATTGGAGTTATTTGTTTAAGTTGAATTGGGTAATTGACTGTGAACCAATAGAAATATTGAAAAATTGACTGAATTTTATATTTGGGTCTGGATTTGAATTGGGCTTCAGATAAAAATAAGTCGTGAAAAGCTAAATTGTGGGTTAAGTTAGAATATCATTAATTCTGAAAACAAAAATGTATTTGAACAATTTGGGCCAAAAAAATTTCTATTTGGATTGTTTGAATGATTGTATCCAAATAAGAAATATATGTAAAAAGTGGGCCCACTGAGAGAGTTAAGCTGGTTGGGTTATTCTTGAACTTGGTTAAAAAATGGACTGGAATTGTGTTAAATAAATTGCACATATTTTTTTCTAATTTTAATACGTTGGAGTACTTTTATTTACTAATTAATTAATTAATTAATCTAAAGATAAGTTTGATTGTCATGTAGTGAATTTCAAGGAGCTTAATCATAATTTGCTTTGACCACTAAAATTGACTTGGACATTACAAATATAAATCATCCATCAATAAAATTAACACTATGGTGCCATATTTCACGTCAGATGCTGCATGCGATTATTAACCAATAAAACGTGACGAGTCATTTTAATTGAAATGTTAAGCATGTTAATTATTAACAGGTCGTCGTATATTATCCGCATAACTTGTGATATTATATTTTATGTTCTAAAAATAAATAAGTTCAACTGGTAACAGTACTACGTTTTGATAAATGGTATGTATTTTTTTTTTTTTGTTTCCAATGATTTAATCCATTTTGCGGCGGCAGGGCCGGCCCTAGACATTCGGGGTCCCTAGGCGAATTTCAAATTTGGGGGTCGTTCTTATAAAAATATATAATCAATTTATTTTTTTAATGGCAAAAATATTAATTAAAATTGACATATTATTTTCTCTAACATATTATTTTTTAGATAGATAATTAAATAACAAACTTATTTAGCTTTTAAAAGATTTAACCGTGATTTTTTTTGTATAATTTTTAATATTAAAAATATTATTTTAGTCGAAGCAAATTTTACAAGTATATGTACATCATTAACTCTATTTCATTATAATTGATTGCTTGACTTTATTTCATTTCGTGACATTCTTAACTCTATTAATTATTTATTATCATGTATAGAAAAAGTTATACATCATATATAAAACTAAGAAAAAGACACACATACATAAAAATATGGATTGGGCTAGACCAATTTTATTGGGGGTGAAATTCTTTTTTGCAATATACTAAGTGAGAGAGTAATTATAAGCAGAAAAATTTTATTTCAAAGAAAAAAACCGTATTCTTTTTATAATAATTATGAAAGATTTTTTTTCGAAGTACTTATTAAGAAAAAAAATTAACAAGAAATCATTAAGTAAGAAAAGGAAACGAGAGAAAAAATAAAAATGGCGAACATTATTACAAAAAAAAAAAAAAGTTAAATAACATAAACAATCAAAATATACAAAAAAAAAAAACACAATATTGGGCTTTGACCCCTAAACCTCCCACTTATTATGAGAAAGTCTTACCAAGTGAGCTATAATACATGTTATGTATACAAAATTAGTAAAATTAAAAATATTTAGTTTTTTAATTTTTCTAAAGGCCTAAATATATATTTTGGGGCCCTCCGAAGCAACTTAAGCCCGCATACATATTTTCTTATTGTATTGATGTCGGAATATTAACATGGATTTGATGAAAGATCATCTATCACATTTTAATGTTACATTTTGGTATCACATGATGGTTACATTTGACAGGTATATGTGTGGACCCTCATAAATTTTAAATTTTTAAACATACCAAAATATCTATATGTGTGATACCAAAATGTGATGGAGTATCCATCCCAAAAAACTCTTTTTTGAAAATCAACTCGTTTTTGGCTCGATAATTTTTTTTCACACGCAGTTTGTTTACAAATTAAACCAAATTCAAATAGAATATCGAGTTTAATAAGAAAATCAAACAAAAAATAAAAATTGCGTTGTTTAACTAATTTATATTAACCTTATTGAAAATCAAACGAAAGTGTGTTGTGTAAGTTGTTTATAAACCTTACGATCAAATCCTCAATTTTCAGAAGCAAATTTTACTGAAAATAATGGCAAAAATGCAAGTTGCTCCCTGTGTTATGCTAAACCTGCAAGAAATTATCCTGTGAAATTTATTGCGCCAGACTTTCTTGTGTTTTTAAACACCCTGCAAAAATCACCCAATTTATAAAAAAAATGTCGTTTTGGATCGACAAGTTTCAACAAATAATTTTTTAAATATATCAAGTGAAGTTCTAGGGACCAACTTGAAATATTTTAGAAATGGTTTGTAGAAATATGTTGATCCGAAACGGCCTATTTTTTTTTACAAATTGGGTGTTTTTTGCAGAATTTTTTAAAATACTAAAAAGTTTAGCGCAATGAAAATTTCACAGGATAATTTCATGTAAGTTTATCCTAAAAAAGGGGATTATTTTGCAATCACCCCAAAAATAATAGTAAAATGAAGTGATTATAACTAATGTGATGAAATTTATTTAATGAAACAAACTCAATTGTCATACCCATACTGGGATTTAATTAATTAATACTTCATGAATGTTATTTTTCCCAAAATTTTAATTTGTCATATTATCTATCAGCAACAGTGTATTATTACTATAAATATATAATTTCTATTATTATATGATTATCTTTCTAGACAAGTAGCAAGGTAGCTTCCTATTGTAGAGCCATTACAGCTCATATGTTTCTTCCTCATGAGAAATTATTTTATGCATAAAAATCAACTTGGTGCTACTTTATATAATATTGTTAATTAATATATATTTATATGTATATGATTAAGATTGCTTTCAAAATCAACCAATCAAACAATTAGAATAGTTTTAATCTGAATAAGACACATCTCTTTTTCTATTGGCTAACAATTTCATAATTTCTCCAATCAGCTCAACAAACACGTAGAAAAAAACTAGTTTATTAATTATTAAGGGTGTAGGGAGCAACCACGCATGCATATTCAAATTTCATTCTATGTGCTATGTAGTATATACTCTTGTACTACTATACCATAATGGCGAATTTTAGCCAAGACTCTATTGCATTATTATTATTTAAATAAATATCTTTTTTCAACAAATTAGTTTATTAAATACATTCATTAGAAATTATTTCAATAATTGTTCAAGTATAAAGAATCGCAAATAATAGATAACTATAAAATAACAAATTAGAATATAGAGTCCCGTCAGTTTAGAGCCTCAGCTTTGCAAGTGATCGCAACTAGGCTAAGACTAAATTTGCATATGTTGACTTATGGTGTTAAAGATAATAAAAATTTATTCGAGGTCTACTACGTACACTATGGGTCGGAACCAGATCCAAAATGAAGATATTGATCAATTTGAGATTAATGTTTTACATTCCAATATTTTATGTAATGTATATTGGTCCTAGCTAGAAGTTGTATGGAAACATACAATTTGGAGGGTTTCTGAATGGTAAAGCAGTCCTCGCAAAACTAAGCCATAACTCTATTAAATGGAGTTTGATAAAACATATAAAACTCTTTATAAATCTATTTAGAAATTCATTCTTAAACTTTTGAAACTTATAGAATTTTTATTTGATACCTATCACCTATTATTTTTTCCAAATTATATTGAAAATACATTGATTTGATATTTACCACTTACTTTTTTCCTCAAACGGCCAAATTAAATTCAAGTGAAGTTTCAGGTTTTTCAAAATCACAAAACAGAACATCCAAAACCTAACCAAATAAGGTTTCAAATGTTTCATCAAAACCACAAGATTCAAAATCCAAAATCTCGCCAAATGAAGTTTCAAATGTTTCAACAAAACCACCCCAAACTATCTTTTTGAAATCGAGAACCGCAAAACCGAGTCAAAATTCTTCCAAAGGTCATATGTTCCCAAATCTTGCATAGAGTGCTAATATATATATATATATATATATATATATATGGAGTTTGACAAAACACATAAAACTCTTTATAAATCTATTTAGAAGTTCATACTCAAACTTTTGAAACTTATAGAACTTTTATTTGATACGTACTACATAATTCAAGTGAAGTTTCAGATTTTTCAAAATCACGAAACACAACATCCAAAACCTAGCCAAATGAGGTTTCAAATGTTTAATCAAAACCACAAAACCCAACATCTAAAACCTAACCAAATAAGATTTCAAATGTTTCATCAAAACCCAAACTATTTTTTTGAAATTGAGATTATGAAATCTAGTCAAAACTCTTCCAAATAGGGACATATGTTCACAAATCTTGCATAAGAGTGCTAGTGTATATATATATATATATATATATATGTATATCCATGTACGTCACTTAACTAATTCTATTCCAACTTGCATTCCCCCTCCATTTTGCTATAGCTCCTCTTATCTCCATTATTCTCCTTTTATCTCCATGTATAATTGGACATTTCTATTTAACTTCTTCTTTCGTTCTTGTCAAAAACTTCATCATAAATAATCAATCAAATTAATTATTATGTCAGGAAGCAAAGGAGAAGTAACTTCCATGCACCCCCCTCTCTCTATATCAATCTATCTCTACATATTCACATACACACACATGCATATAAACATATATATGTACATTCTTTTTTTGGATGTTATTTGACTTAATTATTATTGCATGGCTGACTAATTGAAGGTTATGTGGCCAAGGTTGGTGGCAAGCAAGATCTTGAAAAAGAGATTGGGAAGCAATAATTTTGTTGCAGATTTTCCAAATGACGCTAATTTGCTGGAATTAACCGTACCTCCTTCGAATCTAAAGTCTCTCAACAATGATGTCAACGAAACACCAAATTTCAAGTAAGATATATTAAAATTATACTTAATTTATTTCGATTATTATTTATTCTCTCCACTATATATTTATATAGTTGGGTTTTCTTTTACTTTAATACTTGTATTTTTTTTTTAAAGTTTAATTATAATCCAACATATTTTATGATTTTCTGATATTGATGTAGTGATCCATTATCGTTGCACTAACCAAAAAGAACCATCTTATTTTCTCTCAATCACTAATATTTTTGCATGAATATTTATAAATTATCTTCTTTTTTTTTTTTTTTTTTTTTTTTCTAAATTAGGGTTTTTGTTAGCACTTGGAACGTTGGTGGGGTTGCACCATCTGAGGATTTCGATATGAAGGATTTGCTAGACTCGGGCAACACTTGCGACATCTATGTTTTTGGGTAAATCATGGATTAAGATTTTATTATGTTTCGATCAGTTAAATTAATATTAGATATTTTCAAGATTTTTCTAAAAAAAACTCATAAATTGTGGATCAAATAAGCATGCATGTAAAAGCAAAACTTATATATACTATGTGTTTCGGTTGATCCAAAAATTGAATATTTTCACATTTTCGAAAGAAAATTATGAAAAATTAAATCCATTTTTGGTAAAATTGAAAAATATAATTTATTTGGCTAAATAATTGCTTGTTGATCATAATCAAGGTTTCAAGAAGTTGTGCCTCTTCGGGCAGCAAGTGTGCTAGGAACCGAAAAGAGCAAAGTTTCGACAAAATGGAATTCATTAATTAGAGAAGCCTTAAACAAGACAGAAACAAATGAAAGAATCAAACAAATAGAGGAGGAGAATAATTTCAGATGCATCATAAGTAAGCAAATGGTGGGAATATTAATCTCCGTTTGGATTCGTACAAATCTTCAACCATTTGTTCGAAACCCAAGTGTTTCATGTGTTGGTTGTGGAATCATGGGTTGCTTAGGAAATAAGGTAATTAATTTACTAAATTACAATTTAGTCTAACATGATTGGACCCTCGACACCTTTTTTTTATGCACTTTACAAAATTATACGTTTGGTCCCAATTTTCTAAAATGTTGTGTACTTTTTGTCCACCGCAAGTGATTTTGTAAGTTGAAATATTTGATCATAATGTCGTTTTGTAAAGTATGAGACCGAAAGTGTTGAGAACTCAATCATATTGGATCAAGAATTCAATTTTTTCTTACATATACTGAATTTTTTATTAATTACTTAATTAAGCGTTGTTTGATTAAGTTTCCAATATTTTTTTACAGGGTTCGGTGTCGGTTCGATTTCAATTACAAGAAACAAGCTTTTGTTTCGTGTGTAGTCATCTCGCCTCGGGTGGTAAAGAAGGGGACGAGAGGTATCGGAATTCAAATGCAGCTGAAATATTATCAAGGACAATTTTTCCAAGAGGCCCTTTACTTGATCTTCCCAGAAAAATTCTCGACCACGAGTAAATATTTCTTTTATTTTTATTTAATATTTTTTTATCGTATTTAATTAATCATGTTGTTTATATTAAGGTTTTGGCCTAATCCATGCATCCAAAAAATCTTTTCGTTATAGGTAAATCCAACCAATCATAATCATTGTTTAGACTGTCCTAATTCATTTTAATTAGCAAGTAGTATATGTCGACAGAATAGGACTTGGGCAATATCCTATTAAATTAATGGCATAATAAAAAAATAATGGGTTATTTTATAAGTTTAATGCTGTCATTATCGAATCAAGCCGTCTATCGAATCACACCAAAATTGTTAGGATTATGTTAATCACTTACTAATTTATAGCGGGTTGGATGTTTTGACCAAGTTCATTAGTCCAAACGATGGTAGTTAAACCACTTTTAAATATGATTTATTCGGTTGGTTTACTATTTTATATGGTAATAATTAATCGTTCAAATTGCCATGCATGCTAATTTAATTTGGGGTTTTCAAATTCATATCAAGAATAATAAAATGAAATTTCTTAATTCAAATATAAATGTTTTGGGCCGGCTTGATCACTTGACAAACAAGGCAAAGGCCTAGGTCTCAACCCAAAGTACCCAACATATAGCATGATTTTAACTCGTACAATATTGGAGTATTTTACTTTTTGGTTTACTAGACTTTAGACCATAGCCCTACTCGGAAAGTTTATTGAGTACAACTCATTCTCAATGTGGTGACTTCAATAGAGTTATGTTCATATGAATGTTAGATGATCGAGTTCGGGGCTTTAATTAATCGAGTCAAACTCGCATAGTTTTGATATTCTATATACTTCGTTCGTCCCTTTTTTCTTGTTCATTTTAGTTATGGCCGTTGAATTATATAAGAGTTTAAAAAATTAAACTTTTTAGTATATTGATATTTATGCCCTTAAACCTAGTGCTAGAATTAGTTGATTCTTCATAAGAGAGTAATTTTGAGAAGAAAAACAACGCAATAAAGAAATAAAAGTGACAGTTCACGGATATATAGGAGAATATATTTTAGTATACCGAGTCGTCCAACATGCATAACATTGTGTGGAAACTTGAAATTGGTTTAAGGATTAGCCGACTCGAGTTCATAGGAGTTCTAATTGAGTCGAGTTCGAGTAATTTTGATATTTTTTTTATATATTTTATAATTTCTTATTGAAATTAAGATCAAGATAAAAATTACTTTCATAATAGTGATTTGTATTAAGTATCGAATAATTTAATTTGAAATTCAATAATTATATGTCTGGTAGTTTTTTTTTTTTTTTTTTTTTTGGTCTAGTAGCCTTATTGTATAGGTAATGCAATCTTCATGATATCATATGTAATCTCATTAATTAAAAATATTTGATTTGGTGCAGCCGAGTGATTTTTCTAGGAGATTTAAATTACAGAATAGCATTGCCTGAGTCAGCAACAAGACAATTGGTAAACAAAGGAGAGTGGAATGCAGTGTTGGAATATGATCAAGTATGACACTTCTAATATATACAACTTTAATTACTATAATATATATATATATATATATATATATAAAAAAAAAATTTACACTTAATTCACATGTTTAATGAAATTAATATAAATCTTTTGTTAATTTTATGACAATTTATTAATGTATTAGCTAAGAATGGAACTCATGGAAGGTCAAGTATTTGAAGGATGGCAAGAAGGAACAATCAAATTTGCTCCTACTTACAAATATTACCCAAATTCGGATGATTATTATTATGGTTTAGAGCTCGTAAAAGGCCAAAAGAAACGGGCCCCGGCATGGTGATTAAATTTCTCTCTAATTCAATTTATTTATTTAAATGTAGATTTACATATCTAGCATTGCATTTTTAGTCCTATAAGATTTGATATCAACACTTTTGATTTACAAAAGCGCACTTTTGATCCTACTTTTTAAAAATATTTTGCACTTTTTGTCATATGCCTCATTTTCTATATTCATATATATATATATATATATATATATATATATATATATATATATATATATATATATATTTTGCATTTTTGGTTCCAAAGAATGGTCTATGTTTTGCAATTTTTAGTCCTATATAACTGTCTGAGTTTTACACTTTTAAGTCTATAGAGAGAGAGATTTGTAGGACCAAAGTGCAAAATATTTTACAAAATTAAGATCAAAATATATTTTCGAGAAATGCGAGATCAGACTGTCAATTATATAATTTTTTCCCTTTATTTATGTGAAGCTTTATCGAACTTTATTTTATTTTATTTAAAATTTTAGGTGTGATCGAATAATATGGTATGGTGAAGGATTGAAGCAACATATGTACGAAAGGGTCGAATCAAAATTATCAGATCATCGACCGGTGAAGGCAATTTTTAGCACACAAGTTGGAGTGGCATACAAACTAAAAGCCCTTCAAAACTTCTTTCTATCAGAGAGATTTGATCAACATATAATCAAAAATCGCTTAGAAATGCATTCAAATGATAAAGATGATTTCTCTTGTAATGGTAGATATAGCCTTCATTTGAAAGATATTTAGATTTTTGATGTTTTCTTAGTGGAACTTATAGATGATAGATATATGTAAAATACTTGTTAATTTTGACTGTGTGAGTTTAGAGGACTTATAAACTTGTATATAGTTGTTGAACAAGTGAGAAAATGTATTTTTTTGGAATATATTGAAAAAGAAAATTATATATGTGGATAAAATAATATTATTTTATCCACATATATAATTTTCTTAATTTGGTGTGGACTGGACTACTAAGTTGAGCATCTTATTCATTAATTTTGAGTTTTTAGCATGCAAGTTCGAACTTTATATCTTTCATGTCTATAATCTAAAATAAAAAATGTGCATCTAGTGCACGTATCGTTCAAGTAATTAATAATGGTGTCATGATCGAGGCGGGTTAGGCACATTAATATATATGGGTACCTCTCTCAACAGATATTCAAACCTGAGTCCGCTACGTTGTAGTGACTAGTCCATTCCACTAGACCAATCACTTGTTGGTCAACCATGATGGTTTGTTGATTAACAACTACTATTATAACTAATGAATCAAACTAACACGATAATTCACACAATTGAAGATATAATAGAGAGACTAATTAATTTATGATATTACTTCACTAATGAGTGGTAAAGTGCGTTAAAAAAAAAAAAAAAAATCTTATCCTTAAGGGTAAACTGGTCCACGTAAATTTATAAAGATGGTAAAGTGTCACATATATAATTACACAAATAATGCGCATAATTTAATAAAGGGAGGTAAATTGATTCATAGTTTCATATAACTGATCCACATAAAATAACATAAAGAGCAAATTGCTTCATTAATTCTAAGTTTAATTTAACATGTTCAAAATATATTTTATATGCCGATAAGGCCTTAGCCAAGTGGTTAAGGATGAGGTTCCATGACCAGGAGGTCATGGGTTCAACTCCCACGAATGTGGGTATTTTCTCTAGTTTCATACTAGCATTTCTCTAGTTTAATACTAGTCATTAGTTCACTTTGTTATCATTGGAATAGTTTCGATTCGATATAGTATTTGACATAACATTGTATTCACTATCTCAAAAAAAAAATATATATATATATATATATTATATAAAAAAGGGTATTTTTTTCACTACAAGAGCATCATATATCTAGTGACAAAATATTTAGTAATGAGGTGGAAAATGTCACTTCTTGTATGTATTCATTGTAAAAATATTAGTTTTATCGATCGCAATAACAATGGTGACAAGTAAGAGTGAATAAAAAATATTATTAAGTTGTCATTAATAGGTATCAGTGATAAATGAATGGTAACTTAAGTTGTCACTTTTCCTAATCATTGACAACGCTTCTTTTAAATGGAGAATGGTAATTTTATTTTCTTACGCAACATTTTCACTTTGACGGTAAATTTTGAACGAGTTATTTACACTTTCCAAAATAGTGAGATAAATTAATCCTTTGAAAAAATTACAAAAGAGTAAAATACATTTTTTTTTTATTTTAAAAATTATAAAATTGAACATTATGCATATCATCACGGTAAATGGAAATTAACTCCCATATAATATTCTATTTAAATTTTGCAACTATGCTGATGACAGGTACAGTGTTTTTGTTAAACTTGTTCACTTTCAGCCACAAATTTAAAGGTTCCACATCACCATCTGTTTTTCCATTGAATTTGAATAAATTTTTTATAGTGCAAGGCCAACTACTATCAACCAAGAAATATGATGTCCAATATCATGCCCCGAAACTATAGTGTTGTGCCCCATTATTCACACACAAGCTAAGTATATGACCCACCAATTTATTTGAATTCTACAAAATATTGGCATTATTATGTATGAAACATTTCCATTGGCTAAAATGATCACATTCATGACGACGAGAATAATATATAGCATGTTGTTCATGCAACATGAATTTATTTATTGGAGTAATTTAAAAGTGATGGGGAGATTAAAAATGGAGTCGATTAAGACCCGAATCATAAATTTGTCTTAACTCAGTTAAGGAATTCTCAAGATTAATTACCATGCATAATTCCTACATATAGGGGTGTAAACGAGCCGAGTAGTATCGAACGACACGTTGTTCAAGCTTGGTTTGAATTTTATCGAGCTTGAAATTTTGTGTTTGAGCTTGGTTTGATTTCTTAACGAACCGAGCTCAAACGAGCTTTTATCGAACGAGCTCGAGCCGAGTATCGAGTAGCTTGATATTTTACATGTGTTTTTTTAATTTTTAGCTTATCGAGTCGAGCTCGAGCCGAGCTTTAAAAGTTATCGAACGAGAAATCTTGTTCAAGCTTGTTTGATTTATTTGACGAACCGAGCTCAAACGAGCTTTTATCGAACGAACTCGAGCCGAGTATCGAGTAGCTTGGTTTGATTTTCAGCCCAGGCTACATAATTATATTAGGGCAAAATATATATATATATATATATATATATATATATATATATAGGTCGTGGATATATTCCATTTTAGACAAACTAGATTGATTTATCCACATCATTTGGTGACGTTTGTTGGGGACAAAAGTTTATATATTAGTGACAAAGTAAAAGTTTCTATGTTTGTATGTGATTAATGGCAATAATTTTAGTGTTATTACAATAATAATTGTGACAAATATAATAGTGATAGAACTTTGTTTTTTTTTTTTTAATTTTCATCACTAGTGTTTAGTGACAAAAATATGGTAATTAAGTTGTTATTATTGACAATTAGCGACAACCTAATGACTATAAATATTGTCACAATGATTTAGTGACAGTAATTTGGTTATGGAGTATCAGTAAATGTCAATAATGATAATGTTTTCTCAATTCTTGTCATTAATATGTCTATGAAGTGACAATATTTAAGTTATTGTCACTTTATCTATCTATATTCTATACTATTATATATATATATATATATATATATATATATATATATATATATATATATATATATATATATATATATATATATATATATATATATATATATATAAAAGTATGAGTTCGACGAAGAAAATTTCTTCTCTTTCTCTTTTTTGTGATGACTAATATACCCCTATTTAAATTATATTGTGATATATAATTTTATAACAAAAAGGTAAAATAAAATAATCATAGATGTATAATTAGGCAAGAAGTCTCTCCTAGATCAACCTTATTATAATTATCTTATAGAGTTTTACAACTCATTAAAATATTAAATTAAAAAAAATCTATGACTTTATATTTCTTAAAAAAAAATTTGTAAAGTTCTTAAAACGTTTACATGAATAAAAAAAGCACTATTTAGTTTAACTAAAAAACATATAATTGGCTTAAGACAAAAAGTGTCCAAACATAAAAATGGTTAAAATCGTTACAAACGAGTAAAATTTGATTAAAAATATATGATAAAAAAATGGTAAATCAATGGAAAAATGGGTTAGATAGAAGAAGAGAAAAAAAGGTGCAATTGATAAAACAACAAGGTAAACCGGCAAAAAAATTCGTAAAATCGATAAAAAAAAAATAAATGACATCGGCTAAACACGGGATAACAAAATATAAATGGGCCAAATCAATAAAAGAAGAACAACAAAAAAACTGAGTTAAACTAACAAAAAATGTGAAATGGTCGTTAAAATAGGTTAAATAAAAAAAAATTGACTAAAATTGAATTAAATTGGAGAGAATGAGTAAATTGATTAACAAATGAGATAAACCAAAAAAAATGGGTGAAATCGATTAAAGAACGGGTTAAATAATATAAAAAAATGGTAAACTCAATGTAAAAGCGGGTGAAATCGATGAAATAACATATTAAAATAAAAAAAATGGTAGACTTAGTGTAGAAGCGAATTAAATCGATCAAATATGTTTACTCGATGATACCAAAAAACTGATCAAAATGATAAAAGAACAAGAAAAAAAAAAGAGGTAATTGGCAAAAAAGTTGAAATATGTAGGTTATATCAGCAAAATGATAAGTAAAATGGACTGATTAACAAATGAAATAAGCCACAAAAAATGGTGAATTCAGTGAAAGAACGGATTACAATAACAAAAAAAAATGATAAACTCGATGTAAAAGCAGGTAAATTCGATATTTCTTTGAAAAGTTCTTAAGTAATTATCACTTATTAAACAACCTAAAAAATTAAAGTTTAGCTTCAAGCTATATGAATAAAACAAAGATTTATTTAGTTAACTAAAAAACTTATAATTGACTTAAGTCAATATAAGTCAAAAAATAGAAGAAATTAATTAATAATGTGCAACACACGTTCACTTTTCTAGTAGATATAAAAAAGTGACAAGTTAACCTTATCATTTAATATCTTGTCAAAAATATTCAATTTTCTTGTAGTGAAATTAGCGGGGCTCTAAGGGTGTGTGTGGATGGATTTTGGCCCGGTCTCGCGGGTCTCGCGAGACCGAGCCAAAATCCTTTCAAATGAGGTTTCGCCAAACCCATGAAACCATCAAAAACATATTCAGAAACTCACACTCAAACTCTTCAAACCTATAAAATATTGATTTGACACCTACCACCTACTTTTTCCCCCAATTCTCACTAAAAAAAATATTGATTTGACACCTATCACCTACTTTTTCCCCTAAACCCCAACATTCAAACTCAATCCAAGTGGGGTTTCAACTTATTCAAACCACAAAACTCAAGAGTCAAAACCCATCCAAATGAAGTCTCAAAGGTTTCATCGAAACCACCAAAACCAATTTTTTTAAACCGAGACCCGCGAAACCGAGCCAAAATCCATCCAAATAGACCCTAAATAATAAGATCGACTCAAGGGCAACTATCATTAGATCCTCCAAATGAATCAAGACATGAAATTATACGTTAAATTTAGGTAGTGATTAATTGAGGACCTAATTAATATAATAATGTATTATCTTCACTTCATAATAAAATAAATGAATAAATAAATAAATAAATGATAATGTAAGTGCACTAACTTGTGAAACATCGACTCATAATTCAATTTTCTCGTATGAATTTAGTATATAAGTGGATTAAAAGCGGTGGTCCATTGTGTTATGGGCGAATTTTGTCCCTAACTAATTTCTTTTCTCTATGTTTTTTCCTTTGCCCATGACTAATTCAAATGGTGGAGTTGGTAAGTCCTGGAATTGTATTCAATAAAAAATCAATGTTGACCTTTCAAAATCATTTATGGACATTTATCCTAATTTTGAAGTATTTGGCCAATAAACTTAAAGTCAATTTTTGAATATCTATGATTTCTTGTGGCGTTTTACCTTATATTCAATAAATTTTGGGATTTTCAAACACAAAATCAACCTTTTTCCAATTATAGCAGAATGTTGGAAAAAGCAGTTCTGCAAAATAAATTGTTTTTAATCAACTATTATGAAAATTGATTTTACCAGAATCATTCTCAAAGAACTATTTTATGAATAATTTGCCCCAACTAGCTCAAAATACCTAGACTAATATAAGAAAGAGATTGGACTAAATCGATTGGATCTGATCGAAAATAAATCAAATTCAAAATAGGTCAAATTCGATTAAGATATATTCATTAATTTATTTATACCCAATCATATAATCGTGTGATTCAAGTTTGAATATTAGTTAAAAGTATCTTAAAAAAAAAAGGATATGCATGAGATTCATGTTAAACCTTTCAATCTTCTTTATCATTTAACTCCTTGAATTTCGAAGGAATGATCCTACTAATCAGATCAGATCCATTGAATTTCTAATTTAAAACCAATCGACAAATTGTTATCCATCACATTAACAACCCTAACTACCAACACTACTTGACTCTTTTTTTTTATATATATATTTTGAAAATAGATATTTTTATTCCTTGAGAGTATTTGTATACTACATCTATATTAAAGTAGTGTAGTTTACAAATAACCCTTATTATCACCAATCTTTAATTTATTGTATTGAATAGAGATAGAAAGGTTGTATTGCTCTCTTTGATAATAGAGTATTTGTCAATAAAAATAACATATAGATGTGTAGTTTACAAATAACCCTAATTATCACCCTTCTTTAATATATTGTTACATAAAAATGAGTAAATTTGCCAATTTAAGAGACTCCTAAGTTTAATTGTAAAACTATTATTCAACATAATATCAAGAAAACACTCAATATGCTAATTTCTCCTATGGTTAAATGATGAATTTTTCAAGAGTATACATGGTCACATCCACATATAATACATTTCTATGAGAACTTAACAAATAACAATACATAATTTAGGCCCTATCAAATATGGGAGATATTGGAAACAAAGTACAAAAATCGAGGAGGATTGTTGCCCAGAAACTAGATCATTGCAACAATAATGATGATAATATTTCTGCCATAGTCTTATCAGGCATCTCACCTTCATTGTCAACTTCTATTCCAGATTCCAGCACAGCAGCATCCAACAATAGCTTCCTTTTTGCAATCTCGTATACATTCTCGTCAACTGTATCCTTTGTCACCAGCCTTAAAAAATAACGTAATTGTTAAATGGAAAGTACTCTCTTTCGACGAGTGAACACATAACATGTTTTCGACAATCATGAATGGTATGAACAACAGATATGGTCAAAGCAAAATTCTCAATATATGAAGAAATCAAGTTCATTAAATACAAGATGAAATTTAGAAATATGGGAATCCCAATAGAGTTTTAGCATGAAAATATCATGTAAACGACTTATTCAGCAACAAAATAGCATTATAGCTTGTGGCTTGTGGCAAAACTATAGCTTGTCACAAAACTGCAGAACTTAAAAGACGTTCAAGCAACAGTTGTGCGTAACTGACACAAGATGGAAGTGCGAAAAATTAAACCAACATCAAACCTTTGGGCTACTTTCTCAAAACCTGATAAAAACTCGTACAAAAATCAAAATTAAGAATAAACTGTCTTTTTCCTTTACTTAAATGACTCAAACCCGAGAATACCAAAGTACACCCAAAAACCTTGAGAACTACCAATTTATCGAATCCTGGTAGTATTAAAATCCTAAACAACCTCTAATTTGAAGAAAGTAAATCTGACTTTCCTACAAAATATTATTAATGTCCCGAAATTACTAAACGGAGCCTCAAATGTGTCGACTCACGTCACAATAGAAATTAAATTATTTAAAATTTCTGCCCATTTTTCCCTGCATCACTAACATGCTACCTCTATTTATTGACTTATTGCAAATGGTGTATTGAATAGAACATGAGTAGACTGATTAATCTACAGAGCTTACTCAGACAGTTACTTCTTCAAGTGGGTAATTTCACTACTCTGATTGAAGTTTCGTAGTTGAAAGCAGGAACATGGTTAATATTCTCAGTCTATAGTTTGATGTCATACTGTATGTTTTAACGCATCTTGTAATATATTCCACTTTGAAAAAGGCATTGAAACCTTTCTTCATATGAACCATTCCTCTCATTACTATATTTTATTGGGTATGTGTGATTAGAAACTAGAAAATGAAACAAATGAAAGAGATGAATAGAGACACTACCTGTATACAGTGACAGGCTTAGTTTGCCCAATGCGATGGCAGCGATCTTCAGCCTGTCGATCAATCTGTGGATTAAAATCCATGTCATGGATTATAACAGTGTCAGCTCCAGTCAGGTTCAAACCCTGTCCTCCAGCCCTTGTGGACAGCAAGCATGCAAAGATTGAAGTGTCCTTGTTGAATGTATCAACAATTGTCTGTCTCTCTGTCACCTGTGTACTGACGACAATAAAAATGAAAATGAGAATCCATGAATTAAAAAACAAATATCTAGGAAATGTTATTGCAATGATGCAATAATCGGAATAAAACAAGCAAAAGCCTAAAAGACATCATGATTTACAACGTAATTTGATTGAAGATAAGCAACTCTTTTTTTGGTTGGAAGTAAGCAACCCTTTTGTCAACCAGATATACTTGGTTGTTTGCAGGAACTGCAATAACAGAGAAATCACAAACTCTTGATCCAATATATTTTAAACTCCAACCAACTGGTATGACTTATCTAACAAGACTGAGCTCTCCTGAGTTAAGACTGTCAATCTAAACCATAAATTGTTTAAAGTCACCATCCAGTAGAATAAATTTGTAATTACTCCTGGCAAGATTTTTATATTAGAAGTAACTGACAAACTTGCGTGTGCACTTATTTGTTCAGACCAGTGAATATTTCTAGGGGGAATGCCCATAGTACTCTGCATGTGCTTATGTTATGACCCTGGGAGAACCACACCCCAAAAGCTAGCTATTGAAGTTGGAGAGGCCAAGGTCATAAACCCCACATTAGAGTTGGCAACCGGAGTAGGCAACTAAAGTGGGCCAACGTGGGCGTTGTCAAAGGAAGCGTGGTGGAATGTAATGATCCTAGTTGAAGGGTATGGGACCTTATCCCACATTGGTAGAATGGGATACTAACGTGGGGTTTATATGACCGTGGGCTCTCCAACTTCAATAGCTAGCTTTTGGGGTGTGGTTCTCCCAGGTTCATAACAGCTTACAATTGACAATTTTCTCAAAAATCTATTTTACAAGGAATTTTAAAACCCTGTGGATTTGTTTTCCATAACCTTGTAAACATCAGCTTAAGTTAACAGTGATGTGATTTAGGTGAACCAACTTTTTACAATCAATCCACCTGACTAGTTTTTATGCAAGACTTCCCCTAATTTTTCTAGATTTTCGGTCCTTTTGTTATAAAAAAAAAATAGAATTAAGTGCGCTAAAATATTACTTCCTTAACCTTCTTGATCCCATCTACTGCTACAGCACCCGTATGGTTCTGCGGAGAGGCGGTACTTTTTTTGGCTGCATTAATAACCTACTTGAGGCAGAATCAACATTGCTTTCTACCATGAATTCTAGCAACTTCTGGAAATATTACAAATTGGTTCAGTAAATAAATTTCATTGACCGAACCTAACAATTGTAGATGGCCGATTAGAATATCAGCAGCAAGCATAGTCTCAGAAACAACAAACAAGCCAGTTCCACATAAAAATTGAAGTAAAAAAGTATTAAGAAAAACTAGAAAACTTGGTCCTCCAAGCTAATCATACAACGATCTGCCGAAGTTCTTCAATATCAATCATGCATCAGAAAGAGTGTTATCATGACATTATGTCAATCAGTAGCATAGGCACAGCAGAGATAAAACCGAAAAGGAAAAAAAATTCAAAACTTTAGTCACCTTCCATCAAGGCGCCTATAAGTGACACCAATCACATCCAAAGCCCACTCCAATATGTCAAGCATTGACGTCCACTGGCTAAATATAAGAACACGATGCCCAGAAAGATTCAGTGAAGGGAGAAGTTCAGCCAACGCCTGAGCCAAATACAAAACCAAAACCATTTACAGTCATCAGATGCAACAAATGCACTTGGTCATCCCTGCCTTACTGACTGGGTTTATCCCAACAATTCCAAAAGTAGAAGCCTCTAAAACATACCCGACATTTTGCAGAAACCAAAACATGTTCTTCTGAAAGAATTCCCTTCATATCAGCATCACCATAATAAAGTATAAGCTGCAATCAATAGTTAAATTTACTGTCAAAAATCATAATTTAGAAAATGGCTTCTAGAACGAACTAACACAAACAATGCATTGAGAAAGGCAAAAAAAGGAACATCAACAATTTCACAAGTTGTGAAGCAAGACAAGCTCAATAGCATGCCAGAACCTCGTTAAGCAATGCACTTACAAAGAAGCCAATTCAAGTGAAAATAATACAGTGCAGATAAGCGCAAAACAAAGCCAGTTATGAACAATTTGTTGCGATTGGACCAAATATTTTTGTACTCGCTAATTTATGATCCCACAGAAGCAACTTTCTCAAGAATTTAGTATATTCCCAAACTTGATGCTTCTTACAGCAAGGCAGTGTTCCACTAATGATAATGTATTTCACAAGCATCCAGAATATCAAACGGAAAGTTGCCATTCAGATAGGTCATAAGTCGCTTTTGCAAACTCAGTTACTATTTTTTAATTATTTGACTCGAATCAAGAACCTTTATTATCCATGAGGTTTCCCTTTGAACTCCTTCAAACAAATAAGTCCCAAGCTGCTGATGTACTTATAAATGAAAAGACAAGACAGCATTAGTCAATCCTCTTCACAAAGTCACTTGGTAGTTTGAGCGCCAGGTGTACTTCGAACAAGCTCAAAACATTGAAAACATATGCCAAAGAATGTGGAAAATGCAACACATGTTTTGGTTTAAGATGATCAAAGTGTAGAAGAGCCTCTCTCTTATACACTTCTATTTCACTCCTTATCAGTTTACCAGTCTTCAAGTGAGATTAACCCAGCACTTGAGTTGAGGTCCTTCGGTTCTGACGCCAAATTGACGCGCAACGGTCTCCAGAACCAGTTAATAAGATTGATTTTTTATGGGGGGAAATAGATCAGCCCAAGTGCAGTTCAGCGACAGTGAACAGCACCTTGGCCATTTAGGTCATTTGTGACAGAATCTACAAATTGGTAGTGCTCTATAACGCTTTTTGTTAGTGAAATTAAAGGAAAATAGGCAGAATATTTCAGCATGAATAAGAATAGATAATTAAGGGGAAAAAAACAGAAGACAGAGCAGAGCAGATGAAGAGGAAATGTGAAAGTTTTTCCCTTATAGGCCGCAAAGAAACCATTAGATATTTCTTTCTGACCAAAATAACTGCTTGCTTACCACACTTGTACATATTCAATTTTGACTAGGCACCATACCAATGTTGGAATATTGAGTCAACAACATCATCTCAAGAAATCTCTATGAATATTGGCAAATTGGAATTAAGCATCAATAGGCTTCATCAGATTCAAAGGTTTCTTAGACCCAATAGAAACAAGAAATTTATATTTGGCAGCACTAAACACTTAACATTGATGTCCGGAGCAGAAATCCTGATAGAGAATATTCTCGAATTGAATAATGAATTCTCTGAACAAGCAAACCGAAAACTGGTTTGTCTAGAAACACATGCTTGTATGTCTCTCACATATACTCCATGTTTTCTACATAATGATCCATAATTTACCACTTCAGTATCCTACTAAGGAATGTAGATCAACTATACAATGTTTGCTGCAACCATGGAATGAAAGACAATTTATAATTTCTTTTATACACAGGAATCTGTTAGTAATGTAATTGACTCGTTGAGAATTTGGTCCTGGCCCAGCTAGAAGCTGCATACTTAACATGTGGAAGTCAGGTTTGGTGTGGTGTATGCTTCCTAGATACCCTTCGTCACAAATTTAACATTTCTTTTCCTTTAAAGGATGTCCACAAATAACACTCTATTTCTACAAATGGCTAGTCTCATTCCAAAAATAGATGTGACAGAACTTACAGCCAACCACCACTTTAGAGAGAAAAGTAATAAAAGTACTAAGTCCACGTTTTGAACTCTCATCCAGAACTCCATGTCTAAAGTTAACCCCCGTTTCAGATTACAACACTACTTTACTAAAAAAAGAAGGGCGGTGTCTTGGTTGAATGTGGGGAGAGGAGAGAAAAAGTTTAACCCTTCATTACAAAATGGCTCAATGATTCAGCAAGTAAATTTAATAATAACACAATCAGAATCCTTCTTGAAAAACTTCAACAATATTATTAAACAAAAAAAAAAATCAGCTAATTTATAGTGCCAGCATATCCTAATGGTCACTCGTATTGAGGACATGGTAAATTTAAGTTATAACCGTCTGCACTAGTGTTGGGCTTCAGTTACTATTTCTATACAAGTGATGATATTGTCTATTAAATGCATATTCTCAAAGTTCATATTTTTCTGGAAACATAACAGTGCAACATGCCACCACAATTGTGGAAACACAATTACCCGGTGAATAGAGAAGTCATTGTAACCCTTAAGCTCCTCAATTACCCGCTCCAAGGTACATTCAAAGCCGAATACACCTTTTGGGTGCAACATTTTAGCAAAACGAACAATGTCCTTCTCTGTGTAGATGCGTCTCACCAATAAAGGATGATTTGCAATCTGAAAGCAAGGTAAAATACAAGAATGTTTTAAGTAAAATTGATAATTTGAAATTAATAACTATGCCCAACCACTTAAGAAATAACTGCATCACCTTACGAAACTCAAGAAAATAATTGCTAATTTGACGACGAGGGACAATGCCAGGATCGTTAGGTAGGCCAGCTTCTGAAGACTTCATAGCACGAGCTTGACATGCAGCACGATAATTCTCAATTGCTTCTCTATAAGAATCTTCTTGTTGTTTCTCCATGCGCACATACTCAACCTGAACCAATCCCAAGATCTCATTAATTTGTCAGATAAGCATAACAAAATGATAAATATTAATGTGGAAATAGAAGTTCAGAATGTAAATATTTAGTTGAAACAAAACAAGCAGAATAGTTATTAAATACCTTCTGTGTCTTTGAAACTAGCTGTTGCATTACATCCGATTTTAACCGTCTTAAGATGAATGGTCCCAAAATGGACTTCATTCTAGAAATTAAATCTCTATCCTCTGCATTCAACAACTTTTTTATGTCAACATCTCCAGTTTCAAAGAGATCTGGCATCATGAATTCCAACATCGACCACAGCTCCTGCAACAAAAACCAACTACTTAAGAGAGGCTCTCTGTAGTAAACAAAAACAAACGGAAGAAAGCAGAAGTTGAAGAAAAGATATCTTGTCTTAGATTGTTAAATATATACAGATCATTTACAAATGTGGAACAAAAAATAGTCTATGCGAAGCAAACCTACAACTACAAATACCACAGAACATGTTTCAGTTGTTGGCATAGTTCAGGAAAAGTTAAGATTTTGAGCCAAAGTTTGGACAAGATCACTTTTCTTTAATGAGGGAACATATTAAATATGTCAAGCCCATGCATTTACATTTTGGTAAGTGCACAGAGAAATACCATAATGAAGCACCAGTATGGAGTCCACTTTTACTTGAGAAAGCATCATATATGTCAAGTCTCAAGCCGGAACTGATTACTAATGAAACTGTGATTTGATAATGCACTATGTTTATATGGTGAAAGATTTCCTAACAGTGATAGTATTTACAGTTCAGGATTTATAAAAATCAAAAACATAATCAGTTGCATCTACCCACCATATTACAAAATAATTCCATATAGTAATAGTTAGTGACAGATCAATCAAGAAAACAAGAACAAATGCCAAAAATTGTTAAGTTCTCCAGTTTATAGTTTTCCGAAGAAGCCAACTGACAGCAAGAATCCGTTTATTTACTCCTCTGTCAAGATTAGCTTACCTAAGAAATAGAATGAATACAGCCATATGATGCAAGACACTTGAACAAACACCCAAAAAACATGACTTTTAGATGGGCACAGCCCTCTAAGATATTGCAGGAGAAGAAAAAAGAGAAAGAATAAGTGAAAATATCGATATTATAAATTATAAAACTTTATCGAGGTCATGGCTTATTAGAAACTTGTTGGAATAGATTAGTAGTTACATTAGCCACATTCCTGGTTGGAGAAGCATTTTATTCCCAAGACTCCCACAGGAATAGGTTTCAATTTAGTTAATTAAGAGAAGAATTCAGCCCCTGAAAGCTTTTGTGAATCTGATGGAAAGAATCCGTTGATTATCTTCTATCGGTTTCTTAAAAGGTTGTGAACTAAATATAAATGATAGGGTGAACATCCTAATTATTGAATGACTGTCTTGGATTAAGATTGTAGAGAGGAGAGACATTTGATATTTATTGTCTCAAATCCTCCTCACATGCAGGCAGCAATCTTTCTCTAAAGCAACACGTAAAAATCCATTTCATAAACGGGTGGCAGTGACATTCAAATTGAATGAACACCAGATTGGTAGAGAGTTGTCACTAACATGCCCCTGAAGCGGGGGCGGCAATTTTTGAAGCCAAGCAAGTAAAAAACATTTTCATTGGTGGGTAGTGGCAAGATTCGAACCTTATGATCTCTTTTTGCCAATATACCATATTGAATCAATATAATCGCCTCTTCTAAAAGTCATTTAAAAGCTTGGTGCAAGATACGATATCTAATATTTAACATTTAATATACACAGAATTCTTCCTTAGTACTTTATTCAAAAAAATAATTATATCTTCTCTAGCCTAATACTAGTGGAAGAAGACATGTCATCAATATTGCCACTAACATTAATAATTTTGTAAGGGTGTCCTTTGTAAGCAACAGAATCTGTCTTGCATTCTATGCCACTGATATAAAATTTCTTATATGAAAAATTTGGTTTCAACTAAGTAAAGAATAGGGCAGCAACTAACATACATGCAAATCATTTTGTAATGGTGTCCCTGTAAGCATCAGACGTTGTTTTGCACTTCGTGCAACAGACATCAAATTTTTCCATCTGTAACTGTTCTTATCCTTCAAAGCATGAGCTTCATCCATTATTACACAACTCCATCTCCAATGTCTAAGAATTTTGCGGTCATCTTTCTGCTGGGCACTGAACAATGACTCTCAGCATGAGAACAAAACAGAAACTCAAAGGACAGGTGATTTCACCAAAGAAGAACTCCCAGATGGAAGAAGCAAACCTGTGGCGCTCAAAAAGTGAATAGCACACAAGAATGACATCAAATGGTGGTGGCAACCCAGCCTTTCCCAGAGAGTTCAACTCTCTTGAATAAGTTGATCGCGCAGAACCGTGATATTGAAGGACAGTGAATGTCGGGCACCATTTTTTAAGCTCCCTTTCCCAGTTCTCCAAAACAGAAGCAGGACATACAATTAAATGGGGACCAGGGTCATCTTCCAATTGCTTCAACAGAGTCAGGTACGTAATGGCCTGGACAAATAAGTTACAAGTTGAATTTAAAACAAAGACACTTAAGATTAGGCAAAAAAAGTACCGTAAAAGACATACCTGGACAGTCTTACCAAGACCCATCTCATCTGCCAATATAGCTGCAGGCAAAAAGTAGTTTTTTTAATATAAATAAAAGCTGGTTTAAACCATCAGTACAATAATGTCAGTCAGAATTTCGAGATGTTCAGCCAGAAGGATAAAACAGGCAACAAGATGTCGTTATAGTCTAGGCAGTCACATATTATAAACACGGAAAAACTCAAGATAATATAAAGATGAACATTAAGTCAGCGGGAAGAGAAGCCCTCTTAATGAAATAACTACATCAACTTCAAAGGTAGTCCCTACTCATAAACAAAATGTTACAGAAGTGAATTTCCCTGGAAGTCAACAATAAAACAAGCATTTTTACTGGGTCCTCGTATTAACTGACGAAAGTCCTTTAAAAAGGATATTTTTAAAGAGGGCCCAACCAAACAATAAGGCCTCTGAAGCTTGTCTCATCGACCTGCTAAAATAATAAATTTACGTAGAAGTTACAAAGTAGTTGACAGTTATTCAATTACAGTTATGATCTCCCAGTAAATTTTGGGCTGATTTAAATGCCTGTGCATTCTATAGTAGTCATAGAGTTGCTTTCCAATTTTTAGTTTTAAACTAATTCATATATGGCCTCTAGGCACATTATATTCTACACAAACAGGGAGAAGAGCTATACTGAGATATATTTAGACTAATGTACTTATTTAATCCATCAATCGTAATGTGCCAGATGAATTCTGTTAGAATCTTTGGTTGAGATGTAATAATTAATTAAGTTATAATCTCAAACATTGACGTCGCCTGATGTCAACCCAAAGTTTAAAGCATTAATGCCTTCATCGCTATGAAAATACAGTGTATCAGATGAACCATGCTACTTCCCTAGCTTCCAAAGTTGTCTGTAAATTAAAACCCTCTAAGAAATACTCAAACCCAGAACTCTATCGCAAGGCCATTCTGTAGCCAAAATATAAAGAATCATACAGTGAGACCATAGCCAAAAGAATCATACAGTGAGGCCATTCCTATCCATGTCACCAATCAGAACAAGAAATCAAAAAACAAACCATTGTCATCATGCTTAACCTTCCCAAGATTAACACCAGGAGCTGATTACTGCAGTGTGCGGTTACTGTTCCTACTCACAAAATGAAACGGAACGAAACAAAACAAAAAAACCTCTGTTTCACACCTAACACCCAAAATAACATAAAACCAATTCAAAGCTATGTCTCCAGGAGTAAAGCCCAAAAGCACGTCAAGCAAAGATGCGGAAACGACTTTATTTTTAGTTTGATAATAAATTCACCTTAAACTGCAATTGAATTTTCTCATAGTATAAAGTAGCTGCGCATGCTAGATCCAACTACTGGAACAGTTCAAATTTCTGATACTATTTACTTACAAAGAAGAAGATAACCAAAAAAAAAGCCAAAAATTTGATGAAGCAAATGCATTGAGAGATTTACCACCAAATGTTTAAACGTCCTAATCCTAAGCCCCTAAATGCTTCAATTCCACAAAGCAATTGATAACAACACCTATTCCAATTAACATACGAAAAACATACATTAATTTACTAAAGAAAAGAGAGAAAATTTACCTCCCTCGATTTTCTTTCTATACAAAAGCAAAAGAAAATTGACACCAATCAGCTGGTACGGCTTCAGCATTGGCTGAAAATCGGAATCTCCATCTCCACAAGCTTCATTTACATCACCCTACAGTAAAATTCCACATAAAGTCAGCAAAAGTAACTCCAAAACAAAAAAAAATGTTAACTTATAAAGTGCGGATTTGAAAGTAAATACCTGAGTCACGATTCTTACTGCAGAAGAGCCTAGCTCCACTTCCGCGTACCGGTCGCATGCTGCAGAGGTTGTACCGTACAACTCCCGCTTCAGTTCAGCAGAAATCTTCTCACACTTAAGCAGAGCCTTCGTAACAACATCATCATCATCATCATCATCATCCTCTTCCTCCATCACTTCCTCCTCATCCTCGTCATCGTCGATCACGAACCGACTGCCACGATTGACACTTGTAGTGACGCCTACGTCAGCATCATCGTCCTCCAAATCCTCGAATCCATTCGCAACCTCATTCCCGAGCTCCTCGGAAGACGAAGAGCTTTCGATTATTTGAATTGGAGTATTGTTGTTAGGTTTGGAGAAAGCGAAGGATTCGATTGGGGGTTTGGGTTCGAGGACGCGTGAGGGTTTGAAGGAATCGGAATGAAGGGACCACTCGTCTTCAGATACTTCTATGTACTCTCGCTCTCTCTTCATTTCCTTGGATTTCTACAGAGAGGTAGAGAGAAGAGAGAGAGAGTTGAATGAGGCTTCGACTCTACTGATTCTTTCAGGGCGCCATTTCTATTACTTCAAGGAAATTGCAACTTTGTTGCTCGTAGTTGAAGTGTATGACGGTTTAGTCCTTAGAGTTTAGTGATGTTCACAAATTGTCCCCAATTTTGTTAGGTTAGTTCGGGTATGTAATTTAATAGATCTAAGCTTTTGATTAGTTACTAATTTTGGTGAGCCATTTTCTTGAATTAAAGGTGGATCGATAATTTTGGTTTCTAATACAAAAGAAAGAAAGAATGAATTTGGTTTGATTCCCAATTTTAACAGAAAATATCACGGCCCATTTGTTTATGGTTTTTTAAAATTATTTCGTGTTTGAAAAATGCCAAACAAATATGTTTTTTGCTTTCTGAAATAAATTTTTAATATCTCAATTTTCTCAAATTACTCTATCAATAGTTAAACAAACAATAATTTTCTTATTTCTTGTTAGAGTAGTAAAAGACAAGAACATAAATGAAATGTAAAATTGAATTTTATTTCTTGATTCTCTTGTGTACAGTGAATGTCCTTATTTAAAGGGAAATAAATATCTCATCTCTATGGCTCCTATTCTATAATATACAATAAGGTTTTAACACGTGTATTGGTTCTACAATATTCTATTGCTTATGTCACTGCAGAGGTGTTTTTTGGATGTTTATCTTTGATCCCCCTCAAGTCCAACTGGGGTGGAAGCACAGTTAGACTCGTTCGCGAAGTAGAGAACCGAAGGTGCGAAAGAGGCTTGGTGAGTATATCGGCAATTTGATCTTATGAGACATGTAAAGCTTTTGCTTGAACCCTATCCCGGACAAAATGAATATTGATGTCAACGTGTTTGGTACGCGAATGCAATATCGGATTCATAGTCAGATAGGTGGCTCCCAAGTTGTCACAATACAAGGTAGGTGGATGAAATGAAGAAACTCCCAATTCTTTCAAGAGAGATTGGATCCAAATAATTTCACAAGTTGCAATTGCAATTGCTTTATATTCGGCCTTCGTGCTTGAACGAACAATGGTATGTTGTTTCTTGGAGCTCCATGAAACTAGGTTCCTACCATAGAAAATGCAATATCCACCAGTCGATTTTCTATCATCTAAGCAACCGGCCCAATCGGCATCCGTAAAGGCAGTCAAAGAAGGATTTGGGTAGGGTTTGTAAGTAAGCCCAAAGTTCAAAGTACTTTTCAAGTATCGAAGAATTCTTTTGACAAATTGCCAATGTAATATTGTAGGACAGTGCATGTACTGGCAGACTTTGTTAACGACAAATGAGATATTAGGACGGGTGAAAAGTAAGTATTGGAGGCCTCCAACTACACTCCGATAAAGGATGGGATCTTCAAAGGAAATTGAGTCACGGGCAGTGAGTTTAGTGGAAACTGCCATAGGGCTATTGACTGGTTTGCAATGGAGCATATTTGTTCGTTGTAGAAGATCCAAGGCATATTTGCGTTGAGAAATAAACAGCCCGGATGAGGTACGGGAACATTCTAAACCGAGAAAATAATGAAGTCTTCCCAAATCCTTCACTGAAAAATCCTTGTTTAATAACGAGATCAAATTTTGTATTGCACTAGAGGAAGAACCTGTGACAACAATGTCATCAACTTATACTAAAAGATATAAAACCACATAATCATGCCGATATATAAAGAAAGATGCATCAGATTTGGACACAGTAAAACCCAATTCAATTAGTCGATTGCTCAATCTTGCAAACCAAGCACGGGGAGCTTGCTTTAAACCGTAAAGTGCCCTATTTAATTTGCAGACATGATTGGGAAAATCAGGATGTTCAAACCTAGGTGGTTGAATCATGTAAACAGTCTCATCAAGTAATCCATGGAGAAAAGCATTTTGAATGTCATCAACGTATACAAAAAGATATAAAACCACATAATCATGCCGATATATAAACAAAGATGCATCAGATTTGGACACAGTAAACCCCAATTCAATTAGTCGATTGCTCAATCTTGCATACCAAGCACGGGGAGCTTGCTTTAAACCGTAAAGTGCCCTATTTAATTTGCAGATATGATTGGGAAAATCAGGATGTACAAACCCAGGTGGTTGAATCATGTAAACAGTCTCATCAAGTAATCCATGGAGAAAAGCATTTTGAATATCCAATTGCTTAATAGACCAATTAAGTGATACAACAATAGACAATACCAGTCGAATAGAAGTCGGCTGGACGACATGATAGAAAGTCTCTGTGTAATCCAGCCCAGCTAGTTGATTGTACCCTTTGGCCACTAGACGAGCCTTTCGTCTTTCGAAAGAACCATTTGACAAGAATTTGGTCTTGAAAACCCATTTACACCCAACTAGGTTCTGATTCGGAGAAGATGGGACAAGAGACCATGTTTGGGTATTGAGAAAAGCATCAATTTCCTGTTGCATCGCTGTTCTCCATTCAGAAAATTTCGAAGCTTCAGTGAAAGAGAATGGTTCATCGGGGACAGTTGTTGATGTGAGATGGGCTTTCGGTGGTGGCCATGGTATCGTGCCGTCAGTGAGAGTTTTGGGACGGGATTGATTGGTTTTGGAGCGTGTGAGCATTGGGTGAATTGGTGGTGGAGGCAAGTTTAGAGAAGTTGGAGTAGTTGAAGAAGACGATGTAAAATTATTTAGGGAAGAGGCAGGGTTTGGTTGTGGGTTGGACTTAAGAGAAAGGGTTTGGACGCGGTCCGGGTCGGGTTGAGGAGAGTGGGTCTGGGCATGGATCGATAGAGAGATGGGCTGAATAGGAGATGAATTATGAGGGGAGTTGGGCTCAGATGTAAATATGGGCTCATGGGACATATTATGGTTGCTGGTTTGAGATGGTAGGATGGGTTTATGGGCATTGGGCTGAGTATGTAGAGGAAGATGGAATGGAAGTTTTGCCAAACCATTAGGCTGAATTTTGTTCTTTTCGGACCCAGATTTAGAGTAAGGAAAAAAATCTTCATCAAATAAAACGTCTATGGATGTGTATATTCTCCTTGTAGCTACATGATAACAAAAATATCATGATGTGAATGGCTGTAACCAAGAAAAATACATGGGAGTGATCTATAATCAAATTTGTGTTTGTTGTATGGTCGGAGATTCAGCCAACATTGACAACCAAAAGTTTTAAGAAATTTGTAATCCGGCTTTTTATGAAAAAGAGTTTCATATGGTGATAGACCTTTTAAAACGGGGGTGGGTAGACGATTTATTAGATAGACCGCCGTAGTAAATGCATCCGACCAATACATTTTTGGAAGTGAAGCATGAGAAAGTAAAGCAAGCCCGTTTTCTACAATATGTCTATGTTTACGTTCAACCATTCAATTTTGGGGATGAGCTTAGGGACATGATATTCGATATGTTATGCCGAAAGAATGTAAAACTTTTTGTAAGGAACGAAATTCACCTCCCCAATCCGTTTGTAAAGACACAATTTTGGTACCCAAAACATTCTCAACATTCTTCTTAAATAAAGTAAAAACATTAACAACATCACTTTTACATTTTAGTGGGAAAATCCAACAAAATCTACTAAAATCATCAACAATAGATAAGTAATAACGAAAACCACCGCGAGAAATAACCGGGGAAGGGCCCCAAACATCGGCAAAAAGTCGTTGGAGAGGAGCAGAGGAATGATGAGAAGTGGCGACATAAGGAAGTTGTTGGAGTTTTGCACGACAACAAGCCGAGCAAGGATGTGGGGATGACAACGGTTGGACAGGGAGTGATGTTTGCTTGATTATTTTTTAAAATACTTGCATAGACGGGTGGCCAAGGCGGCTACGCCATAAGAGAGGTGATGCGCGGACGGATGTAAAAGCTTGCGGAGAAGGAGAGGAAGATGGAAGAACATAGAGACCATCCTTAGTAATGCCTCGAAGAAGAATCATCCGGGTTTTGGAATCCTTCACAAAGAAACAATTGGAATGAAATTAAAAAAACACATCATTACTGTTACCAAAAATTATTCTCAGATATAAGATTTTTTGAAATACTAGGGACATGATAAATAGGGGAGAGAGAGAGAGAGAGAGTTTGCCATTAGTAAAAGAGATGGTAGAACCTCCCACGTGACTAATAGGAAGAGTTGAACCGTCACCAACGCGAACCTGTTCTTGACCATGGTATTTAGTGGGATTAATGGTGAGATTGGAGAAGTCATTCGTAAAGTGGTGAGTGCCGGCTGTATTCGGATACCAAGAAGGATCTGAGGTAGTAGAAAAGGATGGACCCATGGTGAAATGGGCAGTGAGAGAAGAAGGTGGGGCTGTTTGATAGTTAACATCAAATCGGTGATAATAAATGGTGGCGGTATGACCAATCTTGCCGCAGACTTGGCAGGTTGGTTTGTTTGGATTGAAGGGAGTCGGAGTAGGTAGGAGACCACGACCACCATAACGTCCACGACATTCACTGCCACGAGAACTTCCACGGCCCCTATAAGAGTTACGGCCTCTGCCAGAGGTAGGAAAGTGGGATTTGGAGGTGTTGTTTGCAAAAAAATATGTAGCAGCAGTGAGGTTGTTCGTTTGGTGAAGAAGTCTTGCTTTATGAGTGAGAAGTAATGAATAAACTTGAGCATGGGTTAGGGGATCTATTCGGCTTGTAATGGTAGATACAACGGTGGTGTAGTGGTCATCTTCCAAGCCATTGAGAAGGTAAACGATGAAATCAGAAGAGGAAAGAATTTTACTAGCAAGAGCAAGAGAGTTGGAGAGGAGTTTGGCTCGACGGTAATAGATAGCGATGCTATCAGATCTATTCTTTAAGGTTGCAAGTTGGAAAAGTGTTTGCATTACCCTAGCTTGAGATGTGGCAGAAAACATGGTTTCAAGAATAGACCATGCTTCTTGAGAAGTTGTTGCCGCAATAACATGAGCTATAATAGATTCAGAGAGTGACAATATGAGGATGCTCAAGACTGATTGGTCTTGTTGACGCCATTGAAAAAAAGGCTGGATTTGGGTCTATCATATTATCAAGCAGGTGGGGTGGAGGAGGGGTTCCATTTATGAACTGGGTGAGATTGTGACCTCTTAGATATGGAAGAACTTGTGCTTTCCACAATAAATAATTTTCATCAGAGAGTTTGATAGTGAGAAGAGATGAGGGGGGTGGAGTTGGAATAGATATAGCTGCCGGAAAAGAAAACGAAGTAGGAGCGGAAGAAGGGGAAATAGGGATGGTTGTTTCAGTAGGAGATTCTGCCATGGTGGGGAAATAAAAAAACAGAGGAAAGAGAAAATGAAATAAAAAAGGAGGAGGATCACTGGACGATTAGTCATTTAGGAGCTCTGATTGCCATGTTAGAGTAGTAAAAGACAAGAACATAAATGAAATGTAAAATTGAATTTTGTTTCTTGATTCTCTTGTGTACAGTGAATGTCCCTATTTAAAGGGAAATAATTATCTCATCTCTAAGGCTTCTATTCTATAATATACAATAAGGTTTTAACACGTGCATTGGTTCTACAATATTCTATTGTTTATGTCACTGCAGATGTGTTGTTTGGATGTTTATCTTTGATATTTCTACACATATATAAACTCTACTCTGATTTGACATAAAGTAATTTATTTCTTATACAATTTATCTCATATAACAAACATGATTTGACATACATCTTACACCTACAACCTAATTATGTCAAAAAAATCTATACTTACTTTATTTCTCAAAATCTCAATAAATATCATTACATAAATCGAGATTATTTCACAAACATACATTACTCTTTCAAATTACTTTCTTAAACACCAAACAAACAGGCCCAAGAAGTTTGATAATTTAATATTTGGAAAACAACATGGAAGAAAATGCTGCATTTGCTATATTTTAGGAAAATTTGGAAAGAATTTGTGAAGTTTCTAAAAAAACTTTATAGATTGTTACAAGAGTGATTTTAGAATTGAGATCTATTTTCAGTGATGTTTATGGCTTTTTTTGTTCTTATTCTGAGAGCTAATTAGAAGATTAAGAATTTTGTCGCAGATGTTGTAGCTAGGAGTGATCATATAGCATGAAGGGATGAAGTAGGAGGAACCTCTCGAGCACATAATTGGATTTTGTTTAGTTCATTACAACAGAGAAAAAAAAAGGCTCTCCAACCATAAAATGTTACATCGCGATTTTTTGTTTTATAAGAAATAAGATTAAGCATAAAAAGAACTGAAAATATTTGTTATGCGAAAGTTCAACGGAAAATAATCATAAAAAAATCAGGGGGATATGGGTGTGAGGAAACCGGACCAATTACAACATCTTCCCCATTTTGCTAAGTTGTGAGCGACCTTGTTGCCTAATCCTGGAATTTTCTTGAATTTCACTTGAGTCATTTCGAAAGTGTATTCTTAGCCAAGAGAGTATTCGTTTTGCAAGCCCATTCAAAGGATGGAATAACTCTTGTAACCATAAGCACCGAGTTAAAAAAGTCGCTTTCAAATATAGCAAAATAAAATTAGACTTGATCAATGAGAATGAGAGCTTCTTTGATAGCAATAATTTCAACATTCATATCATCCACATGATTTTTAGATTTGACAAAAGCGAAGAGAAGAGAACCTTCGCTGTCACGAACAATAATGGAAATGAAAGCCAAACCGTCTTGAAAAGCGGCATCCGCGTTGATTTTGAGATAATCATTTGGAGGAGAAGACCAAAGAGCACTAACAGGAGGAGAGCTTGCAATGAGCAGCTTCCTATTTTGAGCATTTGAATGTTCCAAAACCAATTTGCAACACATAATTGTCAACACTCAAACATTCGGATCAGTAGAATTGAAAAGTTTAGGGCATGTTTGTTTAGTGTTTGGAAAGTAGTGTGGGAAAGTAGTAGAGGTCTGTGAAATAATCTTGATTTGCGTAATACTGTTTGTTTGAGTTTTGTTTGAGTTTTGAGAGAGTGGTTTGAAAAATAAAGTAGGTGTTGATTTTGGAAGGTTAGGTTGTAGATGTAAGATGTGTAATACTTTATGTCAAATTATGTTAGTTATGTGAGATACATTGTGCAAGAGATATAAAATCAGAGTAAATTTGTATATATTTTGTTTAGAGATAAGAAAATTGTTGTTTATTTGACTTTTGAGAGAGTAGTTTAAGAAAATTGAGGAAAATATATTTGTTTGGCATTTCCCAAACACGAAATAATTTTGAAAAACGCCAAACAAATGTCTGGAGTTTCTTGCTTTCCAAAGTTCATCAATTGCTTGTAACAATACAAAAGTTAAGGAACTCCAGGGCAAAGTCGGCTGCAAGAAAGAAAGAACAGTTCAAATTCAAAATGCAACAAATTCACCTTTTAAAGCTCCTATTGCCGATGGGCGTAACTTGAAAGCCCATTTTGAAGTGCTGAAAATCGTAGCCACAAAGGGGCAACCGAGAAAGATAAGATCAAGGTTTTCAACAACATAATTACTAAATAAATAAGATTTATCCACCACATTAAAAATCAAAGAGAGCCTTTCTCGGGTAGGAAGCATATCATTGAAAACTTTTCAGATGAAAAACTTACGACGATCATGAATTTGAACATTCCAAATGTTGCCGTTAACCGAATAAGGGGATTGAAAACGAGCTCTCTAATCGATCAAGTAAGCATTCTTCACCGATAAATCCAATTTTTTAGAGTGAACCTAAAAAAACTATAGCTAAAATAACTCAGATACATTGTTGACGTAAAGGGAGGTAATCTAGAGGTTTCCAAAACGATCTATGGAAGACATGTATTTTCAGTAAATATTTGGGTTTGGTATATGTGGACTAAATATGGCTATTATGTAAGTTATATCTTGAGTTTTAATAATATAGGACTGAGAAAAGAATTTTACCAATTGTGATCGTATGGCTGGCAAGTGGGTCAGAGCTCATGGATTAGCCCATGGCCCATCATGACCAGTCCATACCCATCCTATATATTTGGACTATTTGTTAGGTTGGGCTGACCTCACATAAAAAAAAAAAAATAAATAAATAAAGATTGAGTTGAAAATTTATTTAGATATGAATCAAATATGGGTCAGCATTAGTTTGAAAGAAATTACTTTCTCTCTTTCAAATTTTTTATTCCATTAACTATTGTATAAAGTTAAATTTTTTAATATATTACGAAAGTTTTGTTGAAATAAATAAACTAAATTATTTATTATAATATTTTAAAATTTGATCAAGTTAACCGATAAATTGTACCAGTTAAAATTACTCTTTGTAAAATATATTGGTGAATTTGGTGTAATGTGTTGTTTTGGTTATAGTGTTTTTCTGTAATTTTAATTTTAATTTTCTTATTAAAAAATGATTAAGCCGACCCAATCAATTTCTGACGCGCGTTCGTTCTAGCCTGACCCGTTTTTATTGACCCATTTTGACTCGATCCATTTTAACCCACCCAAGTCCACCCGATCTGTCCATTTACCACCCTCGGTCATACCTAAAAACCCACGAACAAACAAACAAAACAACTCAGAGCATTTCCCCAAATCAGAAAATAATTGGCATCGGAAATTCCTCAAAATGGAGGCACCCGGTTCATCGAAGAAGATGATAGCTACGCAAGAGGAGATGGTTGAGGCGAAGGTCCCAATTGCATACAGAGATCAGTGCGCCCATTTATTGATTCCTCTCAACAAATGCCGTCAGGCGGAGTTCTATCTTCCATGGAAGTGCGGGCCGGAGCGCCATTCATATGAGAAGTGCGAATACGAGCTCGTGATGGAGCGGATGCTCCAGATGCAGAAGATCCGAGAGCAACAAACCCAATCCAACAAGGCGCAGACCCAAAATCCGATTCCCCTTATCCCTAAAACCGCCAATGCTTGATGAAATTTCTCTTCTGAAAAAGGTATCTTTGTTTTTTCTGATTGATGTTTTTATTTTTTAGCTCTTCAAATTGAAATGATTGAAGGTTGACTATGGTATTGGTGGTTACAATTTCTGGAAGTGAATTTTTTAATGCTGCTTATTTTTTTTAAGCAATTGCTGCCTTATTCTATTCCTTTCATTATTTGAGTAGAATAGTCGTGCTGGCCAATAAGATGTGTTTTGAATATCGACAATGGGCATTTCTTGTGGGATGATTTGTCTTACCAGGTGGTTTGTTTTGCGGTCTAGGATACTATTTGATGTTGATTTTTCTTGTTCACTACATGTTTTGTTCGATACAAATGGTTATTAAGATACCTTTGGTTTGGATGTCTGAGTTACGTATTTTTTGTTGAGATTTTTAATTTTCATTGCCCGAGTGTATTATGATAAGTATCATTGATCTTGTGAGGGATTCCTTTTGCTTTTATTCTGTGATTTTGGGGGTTTTTCTAGCTTGCCTGCATTTTTTAAGTAGAATGCTTGAGAATTTGAGATGGGTCTTTCTTGCGACTCTTTTAGATCGCACATTTCTGCAAACATACCGTTTAATCCATAGTATGAGTCTGAATTCATATGGCTTCTTAAAATGTTTAGCTCTTTATATTTGTTTTTTATGTTTATTTTTATTAGCCATGACTTGTATTATACTATATTTGTGTTTTTTAATAAGATTTTTTAGTTGGAAATTGTGCTAACCCACAATGTGCAGCAGAATAACATTTTTAAGGTTTCATCTTTATATGTTCTCTTGCTGAAAAGTGAGTATATGTTAGGTTAAAAGCTTAGTTATGTGTAAAATAATTGCAGAGCTTCGGTTACAAAGATGCAGACAGTGTAAGTTTGTATGAAGCTTTTGGAGGGTGACATATAATGACCTGTGAGAATTGATTTTTTTTTTTTTTGTTGGCGTTTTGGAGTTATTAAATATTGCAGACTGGATAAATTATTGGTTTTGTGATGTAATGGAACATGGATTATGTTTTAGAAGTAATGAAAGAAAAGTGTATTAGGAAAGGTAGAACTCTTTCAAGAGGTAGATACACCACAAGATTATCTACAATCTAGAAATGATCAATTCCATATATGGAAACCATTTGATAGCCATAGGAGTATTAAAAATAGGGGTTACCTCAGGTTGTTAGATTTATTTCTATTAGTCCTGAAAAAAAAATACAAAGGATGGAACATACAGCGGATGACTACTTTCTTTTATGAAATTTCTCAACCGAAATTGAGGGATATATAGGCTGTCACACTGAAGTTTCCTCTGATGTAGTTCCTCTTTGCTCGAGATCCTATGTCGATTTCCTTTGCAGCGCTAGTTTGTTAACCAGTTTTTGCGTCATTCCTTCTCAAAATATATGAGAAATTATAATTTCCATCTTAGGAAAGTGCATTAAACTAAAGTGCAGATCCCAGGCTGGTCAATATGTTTGCAATGACTGACATGATGTTCATGTCAGCAACCTTCAATAAAACTATTGAAATCTTATATCGTTTGCTAAGTTTCTACTAAGTTCAAGGTGAATCTAGATGATATTAGACCAAATTATAGTAATCACGATCCTAGATTGTAGCTTAGTTAGGGGTTGATTATTTTAAGAAATAGATATGTTACTCGATAGTCTAGATTGTTCTAGGTGTAATATATGTGTTGTCCAAGTAAAATATCAACCAATAGACAACCTTACCTTTCTCAAAGTTCGTTCTAATCTATCTCACCATGAGAAAAGAAGAACCTGAGATCAATTTTAGAATTGATTGATATCTATGACTCATTGATCTTTAAGGGTTTGATTTCGTTCATAGTATATGGTTTCACTAAGTGTATCGCTTCCTACACTCCCACTTTTCCATGTGAAGACTACAATTCATGGGCAATAAGAATGAAGGCTATTCTCATAGGAAATAATTTGTGGGTTATTGTAAAAGATAGCTATGGAAAACCAAAGGTGGTCCTACTGTTGCACAAATAAAATAACAAAAACGAACGTCTTGCATTACTCCATGCCATTGTTGTTCAAGAAATCTTCAAAAAAATGTGGCTACAACAATTGCTAAATAGCATTAAAGAAGAATATCAAGGTAAGAACAATCAAGTTATTAACTTTAAGAATGGAGTTCGAAATTCTAAGAATGAAAGGAGGAGAGACCATCAAAGATTGCTCTCTTAAAGTGAAACAAATACTCAACAAACTGAAACTCCGAGGAGAGATTATGGAGGACAAGAGGGTGGTTGAGAAAAATCTCATAAACTTATCACAAACGTTCTTTTAGTATTTGTTGAGAGTGGCACACATGATTAAGAAACGGGTATTATTCTATTGTCTACAACAAGATTGATGTTGTATCATCACTTATGTTTTGGCTCTCATTTTCCATTCGCATTTTTTCCTTCGACTATTTTTTGTCCGGAATCAAATAGGATTTTTTGTACTTTTGAGTTCTCCATTTCTTATAACATCTTGTTTAATGTCTTAACTTTCAACACTTTTCGCCAGGAAGAAGCTGAAAATATTTGCACGGTCCGACAGTTGGAGTTGATTCTGAACTTCTCTAATGTTACTTGTGTGTGACTTTGAGTTTATTTGGATAATCCAGAACCTAATTTTAGAAAGTTCAAAATAAATCTCGTACATGATTATGTTCCATTTGACATCATTTTCCGAAGTTATGATTCAGTTTCATGAATAATCTGGAACTTATTTTCAGCTATTATTTGCTTGTTTAGCAATGGTTAAAATCTTATGAGAGATGATTGATGAAATTCTTTATTTTAGATTTTTCTGTAGTATTGTAAATTTGGAGGATTCAACTTCATAATCTTTTTCAGGAGAAATCAACTCAATTGAATTTACTTCTTTTACACTAATTGAAGATGTTGGAATATATTTAGTAGCTACTTCGTTTCTACACCTGAAAACTGACAAACTTTAGCAAAATCAAATTACTTACGGTTTGAATTATAAAGATATAACTTCCAGTCATTTGTATTTTTTTACATATATACCCCTCCAAAAGAAGGTATCAAAACATCATTTTACGTCCTCTAACTTTCTCAAAGACGTGGGATTAGAACTCTTGATTTTTCGTAGAGCAAATTACATCTTATAACTTTGTTGTACAAGTAATTTCAATCCATTTTTTCGTAGTTTCAATTAGGGCTGTAATCGAGCCGAGTAGTATCAAATGACGCACTGTTCAAGCTTGATTTGATTTTTATTGAGTTTGAAATTTTGTGTTTGAGCTTGGTTTGATTTTCAATCGAGCTGAGTATCGAGTAGCTTGATATTTTACATGTTTTTTTTAAATTTTTAGCTTATCGAGTCGAGCTTCAAAAGTTATCGAACGAAAATAGATGTTCAAGCTTGTTAGATTAGTGTGACGAACCGAGCTCAAACGAGCTCTAATCGAACGAGCTCGAGTTGAGTATTGGGTAGTTTTGTTTGATTTTTAGCCCTAGTTTCATTATTTTTTTGAAAATTATATATATTTTCAGAAATTGTCAAATGTGCAAATATTTATGTAGATTAAGGTTACCAAACATCGGGATAAATTACTTCGAAATAGGGCCTAAAATTGCAGGTAATAAAAATATATAAGATGTGGATAATTACTGAAATTTAATGGTATGTATTTGTAATTTCAGCTAACAATAGGGGTGTGCAAGTAATTATTCGGAAAAGGTCAAAATAAAATGGAAACAAATCAAAATAGATATGCAGCAGCAGGAAAAGCATTGGACACATTCATTCTTCTGCCTATAGCAGCTGCTACATAGATAAAATAGAGCCACCGGCGTCCTCGAAGCTCCTGAATATGATATCGTATTGTTTGTTTCTTGCCTTCAACTCTAGGGCTACCCTAACCTACCTACACCACCCTCACCCTATAATTCCCTTCATTTGTATGTACTCTTTTGTTCAAACTTGACATGACAAGGTCAAAATCTCATCTGAATTGTGTTGGGGAAATTCAATTCGGGAAATATAGGTATATACTTTTTATTATGGAGTATAAAATTTACCACTCAAAATTTTCTAGTTTCATTTAACACAAATAAACAATAAATTTAATTTATTATTTTTATTTGACTCGATTAACAATTATATAAAGACAAATATAGGGCCTGTTTGTTTGGCGTTTCCCAAAAAAAATTTGTGTCTAAGAAATGCCAAACCAACATATTTTCTATTTTCTGAAATAAATTTCTCATCTCTCAATTTTTTCAAACTACTTTTTCAAAACTCAAACAAACAACAATTTTTTTATCTCTAAACAAAACATATACAAACTCTACTCTGATTTGACATAAAGTAATATATCTCTTACATAATTTATCTCACAACAAGCATGATTTGACATAAAGTCTTACACATTTTACATCTACATCCTAACTCTTCCAAAAAAAACCTATAACTATTTTATTTCTCAAACCACCATCTCAAAATCCAAACAAACAACAGTACACAAATCAATATTATTTCATAAACCTCCATTACTCTCCCAAACTACTTTCTCAAACACCAAACAAACATGCCCTTCTAGTGTTAAAGTTTCATTTAACACAAATAAACAATAAATTTAATATATTATTTTTATTTGACTCGATTAACAATTATATAAAGGCAAATATAGGGTTTGTTTTTATTTGTAGCAGTTCAACGGAAACATTCTTTAATTTTTATATGATAGTTAGAAATTAGAGTTTGAAATACAGAATCAATTAAATAATTAATTAATAAATTAATCAAGTCAGTTGGAATTAAACGTACAGTAGAAAAAGTCAAAAAGTAAGGCTATGTATGTGTGTCACTGCTCTGTTCAAATCAAATGCACTATTTATATAAGCAGGTGAGGTGCGTAAGACAAAGCAAAGTACTTTAAATCAAATTTTCAAATAAATAGAAAAATTCAAAAGGATAATAGGAATTAATTAAATTCTTTTCTCATACCCATGGATCAAAATTTCGTTTCGATTGTATGTTTCGGTCAGTCAAATATTGAAAAATTCTCGAGACTTTTCAGAAATTTTTCGAAATAACTAAGAAAAAATTGTAATAAAAGTTACTAAATATAGATAAATAATAGAGTTTAATTAAGGTAAACAAAAAGTTTCGAAATTACGTCTTATTTTCATTTCGCTTGATTTAAAAACAGAAACTTTTCGATATTTTTAAAGGAAAAATAAAAATTTTGATTCATGCTCATACGTACTCAGATATTTTTTTTTATTTTTTATATTTTGCTACGTTTTTTGGAGTTTGAATAATTTTAATTAATTAATTAATGTACTATATATATCAAGCATTAATAACACTGCAGGAAAATTCCATCATTCCATTCTGCCAACCTAATTAATGCCTTTTGTCCCTAAAAGTAAAATCTCAATCCCAAAGCAGCCCCCTACACCCCCACCCCCAAACCCCACCCAAAAAGTGCGCACACAAATACTATTCCTTACGATTACCTTTTTCCTTCTTTTTTTTTTCACCATTTAATTTTAAATAAACTTTAGATAAAAACGGAAAATGTGAAGCCAAGGACATGTTTATTGCACTTTTTCAAGAATATTTTCGTACTTGGACAAATAAGGCAAACACGTATTTTTACTTTATGAAATAGTAATTGCTTTTCTTCCATTTTTTAAACTAATTTTCAAAGTCAAACAAATTACAATTTATTTTCTCAAAGTAACTTATTTGTTACATACTTTATTTCACATAATAAATATTATTTGGCATAAAGTTTTACATGTCTTTAAAATACAAACCGAACCTTTAAAATATAAAAAAAAAAACTTATCTACCTTATTTAACAAAGCATTCTCGTCAAACTCAAACAAACAGCATAACAAAAACCTTAAACTTTTCTTTCCAAACCACCCCGTTTTTCAATTAAGTCACTCTGAAAAAAACCAAAACAAGCAAGCCCTAAGGGTTCTTATGTCTCCATGTGCTCTCTAAAATTTAAACAATTATTTTTTTACATTTTTGACATAAATTTATCTACAAGTTTATTTTTTTAATTTTCAAAAATGATTTCATCTTAAAAAGTTTTGTTATGTCTAGACATTGTTTAAATTAA
Source organism: Penstemon barbatus (assembly GCA_003313485.2). Lineage (NCBI taxonomy): Eukaryota > Viridiplantae > Streptophyta > Magnoliopsida > Lamiales > Plantaginaceae > Penstemon > Penstemon barbatus. The sequence continues at coordinate 25,543,013 of CM064881.1, forward strand.
TATAAAATAATACATCTCTTACCAATAGGTGATTGGTCTAGTGGAAGAGACTAGTTAATACAAAGTAGCGGATTCATCTTCGAATCCCTATTGGGAGAGGTTCCCCCTTTATGTGTCCGAATCACATCGAAAGGAATTAAACCCTTGAAAAAAAAATAATAAATAATACATCTCTTAATATGAATTGGCATAAAATAACATACAGTATCTCTTATTTTCTTTCTCTTCTTATTATCTTTAAAACATATTAACATTTCTCTGATTTGGCATAAATTCATATTAAGAGATGTATTTTTTTTTTTTGTTTTTCAAGGGTTTAATTCCTTTCAAGGCGCGTCGGATACATAAAATAACATATCTTTTATTTTCTTTCTCTTCTTATTATCTTTAAAACATACGTGCACTTTTCTTAAAATAACTTACCATGCATCTAAAACAAACAACAATTTTCATATATAAAAAAATCAAGAATATTTCTATAATCATTCAAATTTATAAATAACTACTCTTTAAAAAACGAACAAGTCGTGAAATTTTATGTATCGTTGCGTTTATGCGGTTAAAGGTAATAGTGGAATTAATAATAATAAATTATTACTTTATGTGAGAGGTATTTTTAGAAAATAATTTTATTTTAGAAAAGAGAATATAATATTAGAGCCTATATTTGTTTAGGTTTTGACTCCATTTCACTAGATTTTTATTTCGAAAAATTGATTTGGATGGTTTCGCTAAAATAAACTCATTTGGATTGAGTTTAGATGTTGAGTTTTGTGGTTTTACAAAAATTGAAACTTCATTTGAATTGACTTTGGATATTGGGATTAGAGGGAAAAAAAAATAGATGTTAAGTGTCAAATCAACGTCTTGTATAGAGAAAAATATGCGGTATTTATATATTTGAGTTTATTAACTTTGTTAAGTTCTTTTAAAATCTTGAAAATTAGAGATTTTGCAGCGGAATAAAACTTGTAATTTTCAAAACCCAGTTGTGTTTTAAAAAATTCGCATAGAACCCCCTGTGTTATTTCTTTTTTCAGGAAATTCACTTGTATTTTATAAAATATTGCACACTCTCATTTTTCCATTAAATTATTAACACATTTAGTCTTTTAGATTAAATACTATTTTACCCTTCACTCTTAATGGATATATTTACACATATATATTAAATAATTTGATTTTATAGAATTAATTGAATATATTTTACTATAAAAATCTAGAAAAATATAGTACTAAATAATCTATATCTATAAGGCGATTGAGAATACTGGCAGTGAAGGAGCCTAATTACTCTTACTTATATATTTATTAACTATAAATAAAATAATTAATATAATTATAACTATTAAATAATCTGAGAACATGTGTCGAGCTAGAGTTGAGTTTAAGCACAATCGAGTTTATATTAAATGATAAATTTTGTTCAAGTCCATATGTATAACAAATAAAATCTAAATTAAAATTTATCGATCAAACTTGAATCAACTATCAAGTAGTTATGTTAAAGACTAAGCAAGTTTTTTCATATTTATAATAGCACAAATATATTATTCCAATATATAGTTAGTCCTACAAAATCAACTTTTGTAACATATATATTTATTAAAAATAGTGACTATATACTTATATAATTTGGCTTTCATTATCATACATTTGTGTCTGTTGGAAGGCAGTTTTCAAAATTTAAACTAATAATAAGGTTTTGTTATGTCAAGATAATTAATCAAATGGATTTATAATATCTTTTCTACTTAGAGATAAACACGTTGGAAAAATTAATTTGTGAACATTTAAATAGTACTTTTGCACTCTACAAAATGATAAATCTTAACACATAATAAGTATTAATTTTTTCTTTATAACAAATGGCCCCATTTGTATTTCGAAATATTACAAGTGTCCGGTATCATAAACATCCAAACACTTCTCTAATAGTGTCAAAGACATGTCTATCCCTACCGTGTTCAACGTTGTAACTTTCAAACATGTCACGTGATATGTCCAACACGTATTCTAGAAGCGTCCAACACTGCATGGTTCAGTTTTTAAGGGCGTTCATGCATCATAGATCAAAAGTAAAAAAAAAAAAAAAAACTCCTCTTCAATCTAAAAATCTCACTTCTACTATATTTTTGGGATGTTCCTAATTAAAACCTCATTTTCTTTTCGATATACTTAATTTTCTTTTTTCCTAAACTCATTAAAAAATTTACGAAAAAAAGGAAATATAATATATATATATATATATATAAAAGCATGGTCTTTTAACTTGCATTAATTAATTAATATTCCGCGTTGTTTTTTTGTGATGATGAGAAGACTGACTACTGGCTTGGTATGTAGCTGCAAAATTGAAAATCCTAGAGAGAGAAAGCTGAGCATAGAGTCAAAGTAGAGAGAGAAAAAAAAAAGAAAGAAAAAAAGGGAAGTAGGGTTGCAGCAGCTGGTAGTATATAATAGTACTTGACCCGAACCGGCCCGGCCCGTAGATAGTATTGGTAATGATTTCGGGCAATAAAAAGAAAAGAAAATATCAGAAAAATCAGATTCAGAATACTCGTGATGAGAATTTTTTCTCTTTTTGCAGTGAGAAAATATTCATATTGAGACGTCCCTTTTGGTAAAAGGAATTTGCAGTCTTCATCTTCATTATATACCATTTGTCCCGTGACATTTCCCTTTCTCAAACATTTTTATTATTTAAATTAATTATTATTTTCTTTTTCTTCTTCTTCTTCTTCTTCTCACTTTCTCTCTCTCTCTCTCTATAGAAAAGAGTCTAATTAATTACTTGATTTCTTCATCTGGGTTTGCTTTTTTATTTTGATTAATTAATGGGTAGTAATAATATTTATGGAAGAAATAATAATAATAATAATAATGGGGTGAGACAATACATAAGATCAAAAGTTCCTCGTTTGAGATGGACTCCTGAACTTCATCTTTGCTTTGTTAATGCCATTGAAAGACTTGGAGGACAAGAAAGTAAGTTTTTTTTTTCTTCTTTTTTTTCTTAATATTTATTTATTTATTTAAATTTCACATAGAGTGTGTGTGTTTTTAATTTGATTTCAAATTAATTAATTTTCAGAGGCAACTCCGAAGCTAGTTCTTCAGTTAATGGATGTGAGAGGACTCACTATTTCTCATGTTAAAAGCCATCTACAGGTAATAATTCTTAATTAATTTCCCCTTTTTTTTTCTACCTATATATTATTTAATTTGGACTTCATAGTCTAAATTAAGTCAATTTTTAATATTTTATATTTTTGTTAAATAAATAGATGTATAGAAGCATGAAGAGTGATGCCAACAGACAAGGTACTAGTACTAATTTTAAGTATTATTTAATTGTGTTGTACATAAAAAGAAAAAAAGAAAAAAAATAACATATTTAATGGTGTTTTTAATTGTGGGTATAAATCCCACTTCATTTATTACATATTCTTTTCTAAATAAGGCTGTTTTATTGCAAAATAGTTAAGTATGAATATTTCCTTAGATATAAACATTTAATTTCAATTTCAGATAGAAGCATTGAACAAGAAAGAAAACAGTCTAGTTATGATCAATTCTTCATGCCTACAAAAAGGTAAGTTCATTTTCCTTTCTACATTTTTTGACATTAATTAACTTAATTATGATTTAATTTAATTTAATTTAATTTAATTTAATTTACATTTAAATTAGGGCTCGAATCGAGAAGATAAGTTGTAATATGAGGAAGAAGAATATTAATGATAATGAAGAAGAATGCAGCCAAAGAAGAATACGTGAGTCAGTCAGCAAATCGTACAGTGAATATGATTACATGCAGAATTTGGCTGAAAAAAGAATAAAGTTTCAAGAAAAGAACATTTTCAGTGTGCAATTTCAAAATTCTGCTCAAGAAAAATCTTCTCTGCTAGTAGAATCTGACTTTTTCAAGGTATAATCAATGCTCTAATTAATTATATTTTAGCAATTTATTTTTCTATGCCAATTACTTATATTATCTTCAAGTTTTATTTTTTAAGATCGATAAGATTAAATAAAATTGGGGTTGGGATAAAATTTTATGTGGCTCAATATCAACAAAACAAATGTTTTGTTTGGTCTTACATAAAGTGATTATTCCACGGAATGTGACGAATTCAGGTTCGACTTCGTGTTTACTATTTAGGAGGTGCCTGTCAACATACATAATGTACCCGATATTGCGCCAAAAGTCCTTGTTGATAATTGTTAGGGTTATTGAGAGAGGACTAATTTACCAATTTTCATACATTTTCAATGCATTTTTCCGCTAGGTCGAATATACGTATACCCTAATGTAAATAAAATGGAATTAACTATGCCTTGCATGAATAGGAAAAAAAATGTTTAGGTATTATATAATATTATTACTTTATAATTAATTAATACATAAAATAAATACATAAATATCTATTTAAGTAGTTACTAGGTAGTCTAGCTCAAACACGGCTTGGTTAGGAAATTTTAGTAAAATAAATATATTCCTATAAACTTTGTATAATACACGTGTTTTGTAATTGGTTAAGTGCGTTGTAGGACTGGCAACACCTAACTTCGGGCAATTATTAGGGTTAGTTATACAAATTTTGAACCATGCGATACACACTTGTTTTAAGACCGGTTACATTTGAAAATTTTGTATTTTCTTGAAAAATTTCCGAAAAAAGATATGACATAACAAAATGTTCAAAATTTCAGGTTGGTAAAAATTATTGATAGAAATCAATGTACCTTTTGGCAATTATTCTCAATTCCTTTTGAATGCTTTGCTTGACAAACAAATAGTAGTAGGTTATTTACCTATCTTTAATTTGTACTTTCAACACCTTATAAAACATTATATTTCCATTTATCTCTATCTTTTGAAGCCTTTTCAGCTTATTTACTATTAGTAAGTAGTTGTGGTTTGACTGGTAAATATGGGGAAATTGATGGTCCATACTAATTATGGGTTTTGAATTTAGGTTATAGTAAAAATCCAAAATAGACATTTATTGCACTGACGTTGTACAGTCCCACTGTACCAATTTCAAGCAGTATAGGGGGGCAACTCCTTTAAGAAGTAATCTTCTAAAAATATTTTTTCAATTATTATTATGTCTATCTATCTCTTTCACCAATTCAATGTGCCCTATTTAAAAAAATTAAAAATATAAAACATATAGATAGTTGATAATATTTGTCTTTATAAATAGTGGTTTTGAGTTGTATTGTCCTATCATTATTTTAATCTAGATATATTATAATAATTTAGTTAGGAAAAGATATAGTACAATATAAAATAGGAAATGAGACATCATTAAATATTGATGTCATATTTGTCTTGAAATGAAAGAGCAGCATCAATTTTAGGTTGTAAGAATTTTCTGCTAGGATGTCATGTTTGACTAGATCTATGGAAATTAGAAAGATCTAGGGCCTATCTGGTTGGAATTTCTGAGACAAGTATTAGGAATTTGATGAATTTTACAGATAAAAGTAAATAATAAGTCTTGGTTTGAAAAAACATAGATTGAGATTTTCAGAGATTATGAAAAATGTAAATATTTATTAAAAATAAAGAAATAATAAAAGTATATACTTCCTCTGTCCCAATTATTTTTATCCATTTGTGCCTTTCACCAGTCAATTTGACTAAATTTATAAAAATTATAATAAATAATATTTCACTAATAATTTGATAATATCATATGACACCACATATATTAATATGTAAAAGGTTTACTATACCACAAATGCGCTCAGATTTAACATAAAAAGTCACTTGAAAGATTGAAAAGTTTGACTAAGTACTGTAGCCAATGGAATAGGAATAATGGTCATTCTGCAAGTTCGTTTCGACTCGGGTTTTAATACATATTAAACAAGTTTGGTCAACTTTTACCTCAACTCATGTTCAACTCGAGCTCGATCCAATAATACTTGTTTGAATTTTGTGTAGAAATTAAATAAATGTGATTGCCACATTGGTTATTTTTCTAGTAAAAACTAATTATTTTCATTCTGTAAAAGATTAATTTTTTTTTTCCATCAGGTGGAAGATGGAAGAGAATTGGTTCATGTATCAAAATCTGATAAATTAAATATTGGTGGGTGTGAATTGTCATTGTCTCTGTCTTTGCACCATCCTTCATTCAAGGATAGTAATAATAATAATGTGTCTTGTACTAGTGAAATTAGTGAAGCAATCTCTTCATATTCTGATAGGTCTAGATCTTCTAATGCTTTTCATGAGGTCAATTTAGACCTCTCTATTGCTCCATTTGGGGCTTGACTTGTTCTCAATGAATTATGTGCATTTTTTTTCCATCATGAAACTAAATGCCCCATTGTGTTTGTTGCCATTTTCATATTACAATTTTAAATGATTGAGTTTAGGGTTATCAACAAATCCGATTCGAGTTAGATTAGACTTGACTTGGATCCGACATCGTCGACATCATGTTGATTTGTGTTGGACTCAAATTTCATAGAATTTTGAAAACTATGAGCCTATTAGATCTTGTTTGAACTCGGATCTATTTTGGATTCAATGATAGCTCACAAAATTCTTGCTAATATTTTTTTCATGTAGAAATTTTATTAAATTTACATTTTAATTAATGGGTTGGAAACTGTCTTACTAATCTGCCTAGCCCAGCATAGAGATAAATCAACTCTCAAAGCATTTGAAAACTTGATTCAATTTATATATCGCATCACCACCTCTAAAATTAGTGATGTTAAATGTATCAAAATCTATTCATCTTATTAAGTTTAAGAAAATATAAATGTAAAATCATGAATTTATTTGTAGATAAAACATTACTAGAGTACGTGTAAGAATAAAATATTAAGAATTTATGTAACAATTTATTTATTTATTCGGATCTTTATTGAAGCTTGGTCGATCTAAATTTTACAAAATGAATCGACTTAAATTCATATTTTCAATATATATCTAGGATTATATATCTTCTTAATCAAATAACTTCATCGTATTTTCGAGCTTGATTATTATTAAGATTAAAGTGCACTCCATTGACATCCTTAATTATGACATTGGGTTTAATAAAAATATTTAACCAACTATGTGCATTAAACTACCATATTAGCAAATATTTCCTAAATAATGAAATGACTGGACCTGATTTAAGTAAGTTCTCTTAAATTATCAAAGGAAAGTTTTTCTTTATCGAGGACATCTTTTACGTGAGAAAAATGAGAGCTCGTTACAAAAATTTTGTTGCCTTGTGCAGGAATGCCAATTTCTCGACATCTCCTTTTTTTTTAGAGCGTATAAAGGGTATATTCTTGTTTCCTTAATAAAAAAATCAAACTTGTTTCATTCCGAGAGCTATTCCAATTCCGGTATAACGAAATCAATAAAAATATAAAAAGTGCAAGAAATTAGCCAAGGTTAAAATTTGTTATGTCGTTTTTGGTATAATCATTATTACTCATCCATCGTTACATAGTAAATGTTACACTAAAAGAAGACACAAAGGAGGAGGAACTAGGCTTCAGATCACTGATCAGCTGTTCCAAAATGCATCTCCTGTTACATAGGTTAGATGATTGCTACGTGTTTGGATTTAGAAAATAAACTTACAACCTATTGCACAAAATAATATGTTCTCAATATAATATATTATGATACCTTTATTAATCAATAATTCTAAAAAAAGGAAAAAATATTTTAATAATTTAAAAAATTAAAAGGTATAAAGTCTGTTACAAAACATCTATTTTTGCACCTAAATCTGCCGCCGCATTACTGGACTGTCACTTATTTCCATTTGCCCCATAACTTGTATCTTAATCTTGGCTACTCCTTGCTCATACTTAGATCTGAACAAATGATTATTAAAGCGGGTTTGGTAGTAAGAGATGGTGTCAACCGATGTATCTATTGGAAGGTGGGGAAGCTGAGGTATTGGAATTAAACGCACATGTAGTTAGTGTGGTGGTGGTGGATCTGAGACATATGTGGTTAGTGTGGTTTGGTGGAGATTTATGGCGGTTGGGGAAGAAATTGGTAGTGACAGCGAAGGAGGAATTCGGTATTTAAAGGAGTTTTGAGGCGGATATGGTGGTAGATTGGTGGTGGCTATGGAAAAACTGAAACCATGGAAGATATGGGGTGGAGGAAAGATACAAGTGTCTATTTTATTTTTTTGTTTACATATAAGAAATAAAAGAATATTATGGTGTAGTGGTGTTTCATGTTTAATCAATTGATATTGACACATGTTGCTCATCGGTTACTGTAACAAAAGATGTTACGTATTTATGTAGTAGGTGATTTGAAGCCAAGGAACGACTCTATGACATTTGTGGTTAGGTCAAAATATTTAATATCTCATTATTATTAAGGAGAGATAGTGAAGGGATCGGCCATATTGCTAATCAACTTGTCTGATAATAGATGAGCCTCAAATTTTTTATATAAATATGTATGTATAATTTTTTCAATTTTAAAAGGATATATATTTCTTGTCAAACATAAATTATTTTTAAGAGAATTAAATGTAAGTTGAACAAATCGAATAAAGTTGTAAGAACTCTTGAGATCAAAACAACCTAATTCTTCAAGACATAAGACTTTGAGTTGTGAAATGTTGTAAGAACACTTTAAATTATTTTATCGTAAGCAATGTTGGATAATTTAAAAATGAGGTTTTGCTCTATTTATATAACCATATTGTCGAATGGACGATGAAGATAAACTTGATATAATGACTAAGAATAATGCTCTATAGAATTTTATTAGATAATTGTATGGACCTATCTATAATTGTGTAATGGAGAATTATGTGTAGTTACTATAATTATCAACATGAAATTTAAAAATCTAGAACCTACAAACAAAAAACTAGTCATAGAAACCTCCATGCATAAATTGGGCTAATTTACTGAGTTAAACTTTAATTGGTCAAGTATTGTTGGAACCATTATTGGCCTTAGTGCGTCATATGCAGGTTTAGTTATGTTGGACACATAGTCAGAGCATGAATCTTAACTTTCGAAATAACTTGAATCAAATATTGATTAATTTTATTTGAGTTATAGTCTAAGCACAAATATCTAGTTGAAAAGTGTGATTGTGCAAACATTTCTATAAATCGATTGAATCATATCGAAATCAAAGTTAATTACCAAATTTTTTTCTTTTTCGATTTCAATATTAGCAATTGATTAAACCCATAATGAAGCATACAAGGAGAAGTAATTGGACATAAAAATGTCTGTCGGTATTTGGAATATAACTTTAAAAAATTAGATTTGATTTATAACTTGATCAATTAATTTAAGTCAAGCAACAAATTTAAAAAATTAATTTATAGAAGCTTTACAAAATATACTTAATTACACTATTTGAATTTTTTTTTTTTTTTTTTTGTCAAGCTACAAATTTTTGATTTGATATATAATACAATTAAATTCCAAAATTATGACTCTGTGCGATTTTACTAAAACACAACCCTAAAATTGAGAAATCTATTTTGTAGCATATTTGCGAGAACATAATGATACTATTATATTATACCTATTTATTCTTTTTTACTTTATAACTATTTATTCTTTTGGCAAGTAAAAACATAACTCTATTAACGTACATTAGTTTATAATTATATCCAAAATATTTATACTAGTTTTTTTTTTTTTTAAACTGTTATAATTTAAACGGATATCACGATTGAATATTTAAAAATAATTAATTTGATTCATCATTTTATCTATCTATAACAAATATGTTAGAAACAAACCATACAAAATACTGATAATATTCTTTCACAATTTTAAAAGTAATAAACTAACTTTTAATAATGATTCTTTTCAGAACAGGGGCCCGAGTTGAAATTTTGCCTAGGACCCCCTAACATGTCGGGCTGGCCCGGGTTGTACTTAATGAGAAATCTAATGGTCACTCAAATACATATGGGATAAGGAATGTACAATGCGGCAACATGCCTTGGTGTCATGTTCCTAACCTCTTTGTGCCACATTCAGAGCAGAACTTTGAGGTTTCCCTCAGATAAGGAACTCCACATTCATCGCAAAACTTTGCAGGGCTCGTCGGCTGAAACAATAACCAAAATAAAAACAACATTTAACAGAAGAAACACAGACACTCAACCACATAATCAAGAAATTCTAAGATACTTTCATCAAGCCATAAAAAACAGAAGAAGCTTTAAAACTCCATGTCACTGTTTAATCATGCATTTTAAGTATCAAAAAACCTATATTTTATATTGGATTGTTTATAAATTAAATAATGGTAAAGTTCATTTTGTTTTTACCAAATCGACTGAGCTGAACCATTTTCAATGCTTGAAGAAATATTGCATCACTCAAGATATAAAGTTAGTTCGGTATAAACTATTAAGTGTGCAGAAAAGAGGCGGATACCTTTAGCACTTTTGGTCCCACAATTTAAAAAACGAATTTGGTCCAAATTTTTAAAAAGTTATGCACTTTGGAACTATCGCGTTATTTACATCAAATTTTGGACCAACAAAACCGAGACAGATGTGCCCAAAAAGGTAAAACATAGAATATTCTATGAGATGAAAAGTGAAAAAATTAGATAGAAAAGGGGTGACAGGACCCAAAATTCAAATTATTTTAGAAACTTGGGACCAAATTTGTAATTGTATAAAGCGCGAGACCAAAAGTGTTGAGAGTTCAATTATATGGGTCTACATATGAAACTTTCCCCTATAGTTTTTAAGGTTTAAAAATTTGAATAGAAGATAAAAAGAACAATGACCTCACCATTACATGCAATCGCCCTCCGACCTGACCAAGTGACTGTAGGGAAGCAATGTGTTGTGCGATGGTTGACGACTGCTGGTTATGAGCAAGTTCAGGCAGTTGAGATGAAGAAATACACTGTTGGTTGTGCAAAAAATGAGTTGCATGTGGACTTTGGTTGATATGATGTTGATGGCTCTGGTGTAGAGGATGGAACTGAGCCGGATGTGGCAGCAGTTGCATATGCTGTTTTGATGGTGTCTCCTCAGTATTCTGTCGAGTCAAGAAAAGGGATTACAATAAAAAGTAATTAAAATAAATCAAATGTGGACAAGATCTAATAAGTAAAGAAAATATATTCATGTATGTACTTAGCAGTATGTAGCCACTCAAGAACATACCAAAGATCAATTTTTTTCACTCTAATGAAAATAAATGATACATTTAAATACATTCACTAGAACTAGCATGAAGAATCCATAGAAACAGGTCTATATATTACTTGTATTCTAGTTATCAAGGCATCAAGTGCAGAATAATATGGAATGCAGTATAGCAGAAACTTGACACAAGTTCAGAAGATGATGGACAACCCCAAGAAATACAAATGGCATGCAATGAATGAACTCAGCACTACCTATGTGGCCGATGAAACAATATTTCTCGATATAAGTAGAATAGATCTCTAAGTAGTTGCATTAAAATATAAAGAGTTTGTTTCTATAGTTCCACCACTGGAATGACCCTGCCATGTTTCATACTAGTGGCTTGTTGACTATGGTCGCTTGTTAGAGCACAGGTACGCAACGATGTTAACCCAATACATTAATAGAATATGAAGGTTCATAATTCCATAATTCTTCATAGCATATGTGCAGACACTCATAAATATGCCAGATACAAATCCTACTACCCCAGAGTGAGTGCTCTAGATGTAGGCCAGTCTTTATACCCGAACTTTACCATCATGTATTTCATTTTCATGATATTTTATTAATTCTGCTCCTATCTTCCCTTCTCTTTTCCTTACTCCCAAAATTTCATTTACTATTCAAAAGTCTTGCATCCACAATATTATCGAAAGAATTTAACCAAAAACACATCAGAACCAATTCCTCGAACCTCAAGGCAAAGTCCATCAAGGAAAAAGGTTAATTACACTAGATGTCAATCTACAGCAAGAGATCCAGTTAAGGAAAAAGGAGCCCCACAGTAACAAAAGAGGCAGCAACTTATCTCCGCTGCTGAAAGTTTGTACAAAGACTAAATCAGAATAGTGTTCAGAAATATTAGCGCCTACTACAGCTCTTATTGAGAATATATATTTATCTAAAACAAAACACAGTATTTGTGAAAGTTATGGTTGTTTATAGTGTTACGCTACGTATAAGGCCTCTAAAACATCCTCTAGCCTCAACAAAATCGATAGAGTGCATAATGCAGTGATCTATTCCATATTCATATCAAATAAAGAATGCATACAAGTAGCCAACATTGGAAAATCGTTGAGAAAGAATATCTCACTTCATTGGCAGGACGATAACTTTGGGAAGTTGCCATCTGAGAAGAACTTTCTGGACTAGAGAATGTCTGAAGAATTTGTCAGGAGTTTAATTAAATTGACATAATGCCACAATCTAGAAAAAAATTCCAAGAAACCTACAGGCAAACCAGGGAGGTTGGGAATGGAGTTTGATAGGCGCTTATACTTGTGTCTTGGAGCATAGAATTTGTAGTCTCTGGCAGAAATAGCTAATTCGGTACGCCCTGTCATTCTCTTGAACCTACATGACACAGTGTAAATGATGGGTTAAAAGAGATGGTTACTAAAAAAAATTTAACTACATTTTTCCTAATATCATTTATTTATTTCATATACCGACATCCAGCAATTGTAACTAGTGCTTTTTTAGTTTAACTATCCAAAGTTCCAAACATGAATATACCTTTTGATCAAATCCCCTATACAAAAGTTTGACAAGTCAGTGACTACCATATCTCAGAATTAAGTATTCCTTGCATTCAGCACCCATATCTAACACGATTAAGATATGTGTGACTCGCAACTAACAAATCCTAATACGACTTAAAATATAAGAAGAAGAATAACCGTACAACAATAAATTAGTGCTAGACATATCCTTGGTTTAAAATTAATAGTCAATGGAACCACCATGCAGAATAAGTGGAACTATAATTTGAACCAACGACCAAAAACCAACTAAGATATCCATTAATGCTGTCTCTTGCCTTAACTCTAAGATCAAGTAAAGCTTGAGATTGAAAGAATATGATCTTGTTTCTTATCATAGTCCTGGGTTAAGATGAAAACAATAAGATACAAAAATTAACAATAAGTCCAAAGAGAGAGTGATTCAAATTTATAACTGCATCAACAATATACTACAAGCAACAAAAATCGTGAGAACCAGATTTGCAAACAAGGAATATGCTATCAAAAAGTCTAATTCACAACCAAACACTCAAACATACCATTCAGCATCATCAATGGTAATTTTTGTTGGTTTTTCAATGATAGCTAGGCCGTTCACCACCACAAAGCGAACACGCTTCTCCTCCTGTATCACCAACTCGGGAAATCTTGATCTTGTCTCAAAAGAAGTTGCGAGTTCCCTTCTTTTGAATATACAAGGACCTAGATGTGAAACATAATTGTAAATAGTAGTTTGCAAGAAGACAAACACATATTACTTTACTTTAAAAGTGATTGAAGGCCATTCTCAGACCAACATTTTGTGTCTAAATGCTGAAGGCACCCAAGTAACTAAAGCTATAGTCCAATTTTTCCCCTGCTGAAGACATTTTTGTCCTCTCAAAGTGCCGATGGAGAGGAAAAAAAACTGAAAACGAACTCTTTATTGACACTTTAAATACATAGATATACATAATGATATAAGAAGAATAAGATGAGATAATGGATGATTACATTGAGTGATACAGATAGATATTTCCTACATACAGTTTAAGGTTTCTGATAATTCTTAACGAAGAAAAAGAGCCGAATGATACCTTTCCTTGGATATTTCTTTGCAAGCTTTCTATACAATCCACCAGCTGCTTCAAGGGCCACACCAATAGTCTTCTCACGCATGCCATTGACCGATGATAATCTCATGTTAACTTCATTGACCAATGTTTCATACATGTTAGCAATATACATCAAGGGCAAAGCATAACGAGCATCGCCTTCGTATCTGATCTCTCTGGATTTCCTCTTGCTTACTTTATCTTGGGAGGACTGTTGTACCGTATAGTCAGCCTCATAATCGGACATCTCAATCACATGCGGAACAATAAAATACTCTACAATGATGTCCAAGAACCTTGCCCTAGCTGTTTCGATTGGTGAAACATCTGGTTCAGAGGCATGAAAGTCAGATTGACCTCAAATGATATGAAACTACTGCTGATTCGTCAATAATTAACAAATTTTGGGGCAGGAGAACCATCACCTTCAATTGTCAAAATAGAGTATGAACCGCTTGCAGACCCATTATTAGTTTCAAGACTACTGTGATCATCCTCCACACCCATGCTATGGAGTGGTAAAGAGTTTCCATATGTCTCATGCATGCAGTCCTACAAGATATAGAACACTGTCAGTAATCTTATGACTGTATCCAAAGAAGAATCAGAATATTTTTAGAAGACAATTTTGATAAGAGAAGCTCAAAGTTTTTCTTACTGTGAATAGTTCAAGTACAGGAGATAGCATTTAATGATATGCAAACTAGTTTAGGAAGAGTTAAGTTTATTGCCGTGTAAAAGGCTCCATGTAATATGGTTGACAAAAGTCCAATTCACAAATTTATTCCGTTAGAAAATGTGGCCGTAGAACAAAATTTAATCCTTCTTAAGGTTGCATTTAGAAGGCAACATGCGTGGGGTGATAAAGAAAAGACAGCCATAAACAAGAATTTCTAGAATCTATTAATCAAGAATCAAGATTTTTTCACTGATCTTAAACAAATGACCATGGAAATCTACATTTAACTTAAGTAACAAAAGCTCCCAACGAAATCCAATCAAAGTATTTTCCATCGACTTTAAATGAAGCAACTCTAGTACATGACATCCTTGCCACTTTACATTTCACAAGCAGCAGAACATATGAATATTCTTTGTTACATTATCATCAGTACGGGAAAAGAAAAAAAAAAACTATTTTACAATTCTAAAACGTCCATCTGGATGAAACTAAACATAAATATAGCTTTAGAAATAGTAACAACAATTAAAAAAAAAAGGAAGAAGAAATTACTAAAAGTCTCCAGTTTCATATCCCTAAATCAAACATTTCTGGTTATAATATAATACTCCCACATAAAATCTTATGAGCTGATTTAGACTACAGAGTTATTTCCAAAACAAAGCTAAACTACATATCAGGGATAACACGTAGTATAACATCACTCAAAATGATAGCACATTATCAATCCTCTTTATTTAATCGCTGATATGTAGTGATTGATTCATGAGAAAGCACAAAGAGCACGTGAAAGAGTATGAGATATTAGACTCACACTGACAACGGCGGAATTTTGGTCGTCGTCATCATCAAGGCTGCCGTCGTCAGGGGGTGGGTCGGTGACGTCATCACCGGTATTGAGGTCGTGCAAAGAGGTTCCAATGAACGAATTGGATCTCAAATCGTAGTGTTCCCCCATAGCTACTAAAACCCTAAATCCACTAAGATTCAGAAAGAGTAGGAAAATGAAGAGGGAAAATTTAAACGGCTATACAGACTTAAGGACTGCGCTTTAATTGTGCGTGTTGGGTTTCCGAAGCGGGTTCCGAGCCTCCCACTGATGATGTCCTTTCCAGCTCCCAAACCGGTGGCCGGGTCAAACTGGGATGGGCTGTCCTAATTTAACAGCTCCTCTTCGGCTCTTCCTTTAATTTTCTTTTTCTATTACTTTTTATTTCCATGTAAATTATCATATTGTCCTTTCATACAAATATTGCCTCTTCGGAACTTCTATCTAGGGCATTGTTTGGATTTATTTTGGCCATGCATTTGAATTTTGTTGGACCTAATTTTTTTTTGGGATAAGCAAATTTTATTGGACCTAATATCATTTAAAATGGATTAGTATTTTATTAATGCATTAAATTCATGTGAACTGGAAGTCAAACTTGTTGGACCTTGGCTTGTGATGGATGACTTCAAATGTATTCTTGATCAGTTTGAGAAAGAGGGAGACGATTTTCGCCTCCTCGTCTAGGAAATCCGTGATAAAATGATTTGGGTTTGGTAGATCTTGGCTTTGAGGGAAAATTGTTCACTTGGAATAACGAGCAGTTTGGTCTGGACAATATTCGTCTTCGACTGGACTGTTGTGTTGGAAACTCTCAGTGGTGTTTCTTGTTCTGTATGTTCATGTTTTCGGTCTCCCGACCATTGGCCTCTCTCAAATTTTCAAGAGAATCTTTATATTTTTCAACCAAAATAGTTTTCACCTATACAAAAATTTGTAAGGCAAAGTGCATCCAAACAGGCATATGGGTCCATATGGATCATTGTTAGCCCAATTTGCTTTATTTGGTTTCGAAAAATTAATTTTAGTTTTTCAATGAAATCTTTAAAAAGTAATTCGGATTGAGTTTTGTAAATTTAAAATTTGAGATGTGATTAGATTAAACTTGGATGTTGGAAACTCAAGGGAAAATATATTAATGACTTTTATAGAGAAAATACTAGGCGATAACTGTCAAATCAATGTTTTCTTATAGGTTTAAAGTTTTATTAGATTTGTGAATCAGAGTTTGAGCTTGAATTGATATGGCACTAGATATAACTGAATTTTGTCGAGAAGGGGACTAGATTCATATGAAGCCTATATTCTACCCCAATTGTGTGTCTCGCAGCTTTCTCAAATGTTTTAGACGACTTTTCCTAACTAGACTCTTTTAAAAGAAAAGAAAAAAAAGTAGAGACACAAATTTAGGAACAAATGCAAGATACTCTCTCATGTGATATATGTACAAAACTAATATATCTTGTGTAGAATCAAGGTTTTTCGTTCTTTGCACCCCGAAAAATAAAAAATAGGCACTTTGCACCATTAAAATACAAATTTAGCACTTTACACCTTGAAATATGAACAATTCAGAATTTTGCTTCTTATTTTCTGACAAAGTTGACCACTAGAGTAAGCAATTTAGGGGAAAAATAGGTAATTCATTTTTGGATCTTTAACACTTAGCACCCCCGAAACAGAATTATCACTTAACAAATTAAGAACAACTCAGCAATTTCCACCTTGAAACACAAAATTAACTATTAGCACCCTCAAATTAAGAAAAACTCAGTAATCAGCGCCCCTCATTTTCTTTAGGGAGAGTTGACCACTGGAATAAAAAAAATTTAGGGAAAAAATAGGTAATTCATTTTCTTTTTTCTTAAAATTTGCAAAATATGTTTATGAATACTAGAATACTCATTTCTCTGTCCATCTTTCTTTTCATCAATATACATATCCATATTGTAAACTTGATCAACAGGTGATTGGTCTAGTGGAAGAAACTAGTCACTACAAAGTAGCGAAACCAGGTCCCAATCCCTGTTTGGAGAGGTCCCCACTTAATGTGTCACACCCCCGTCCCGGGTAGGTCCCGAGCACGGGAAAGTGACGTGCATGTCAAGCATATCATATCAAGTACATTGTCGTTTTATCAACAAATCCATATCTCGTGACATATAATTCCTTTGTAAAATATATGTCATAGCGAGTAATAAAGGGACGGAT
This sequence comes from Penstemon barbatus, assembly GCA_003313485.2. Lineage (NCBI taxonomy): Eukaryota > Viridiplantae > Streptophyta > Magnoliopsida > Lamiales > Plantaginaceae > Penstemon > Penstemon barbatus. Next base: position 25,560,541 of record CM064881.1, read on the forward strand.
ATTAAAATTCCGCCGAACTATTAGTTATACAAAGTAATCGGGAGATTTTACTACTTCAATATGGCATAACAAAATACATAACCTGTACAATTAATCAAACCACCAATTGTGGCACCAACACAAGTATATAAATAAACCACAATATTGTAGCAACCATATAAACAAACCCTGTAGCAATTAAGTGTCATCTCCTCAACTGAAACGGTACAAACTGTGTGGCTAATACTGTGTTACAACTAAGATAGCCATAAGTACAAAATACAAGAGTGAGGCTATGAGCTACAAAATATACAACAAAAGAGACTCAAAGGATCTAAATGATCCGTACATGTACAAAAATGCCTCACCGCGATATACAACTACCTTACCAAACTATGTACAACGACCTACCCCAAGCTACTCGATGTTGATCCCCGGTCCTCACTCAGGCCTACTGCCGGTGGTACTGTGATCTAAGGAAAACAAAGTAAACGGGGTAAGTCGAAAGACTTAGTAAGTGATGTCGTGATTCATGCATGTGGGAGAGTTATACAATTATAACAATTGATCCAAAATAACATTTATAACTCCATATATCAAAAATCAAGTCATATACAAGTCATGTAACAAGCCATATATGTATGGGCACGTTGGAAAGCATATAACATGAAATTAGGATACGATATCGATGAAGCTTTACTCGATGCCTTGAATCATATCCATCTCATATCCATTTCGAATATATAGCCGTGTGTCGAAATAAACAATCACACAAAGAAGTCCAAGAATGTACCGGTATCAACATATCATGTAATCCATAAATGGATCGCAAAGGTTCCCTTTGCTAGCAAGGGTTCCAATGCCGTATGCCTTGAATCGTGGCCAACGATCAAGGGTCGGTTAGGCTCCACAAGAAACCATCACCTCGAGTATGCACAAATAAAACCATGGTTTCCATATGATGCATCGATGAACAATATAACCAAATTCATCCAAGGTAAAGTACATGGATGAATTCCATATGCCTAATTATATCAAAAATCAAAACTTCACCAAATAACAATATCTCATATGTACAAGTTATTGTTCTATATAGCAATAAGCCATCCAAGAACATCAAGAAATTGAACACTAATTTCCAGCAATGACAAGTTAATGTTCCAAGTACATATAACTATGATATGTGCACAATTTCATAAAACTAGTCAATTAAAACTAGTCCAACAATTACACCATCGTTTTATATGTCAAGGAAGCTCAATTTCTCACCATAGATCCTACTAAATATTCCTAAAACACAACCATAATGTCCTTATAAAATCAGCCCATACCTATAATACATCTATGGGAAAACTCACAATTCTAGCCATAACTTCTACAAAGTACCAAGCTAGAACAATTTAGAACAAGTATATAACCACCCCATGAATTAATCTTAATTATCCATAAACATGGATGAATCTTAGAAGTTAACAACATCACTTACAAGAGAAAATAATCGGTGCAAATTGAAGAAGAAGACGCAAGGAGCAACTTTGGTCAAAGCCGACATCGTAACCGATTTTTCTTGATTTCTTAACAATTGTTTTGATGCTTTGAAACCCTCCAAGAAGACCTGAACGTTTTTGCTCTGTTTCTATCTGATTTGGAACTATGTTTGAAGACAATCTTATAGAGGATAAGTGAGTGGGAATGAGAAAGGACCATTTTGACCCTTCTTGATTGCCTAGCCTTTTCAATTCTGTCCAGGGCTCGTTTGTTATATTTTACTGAACCAAAACCACTCAAAACCTCTTCCATTAGCTAGATCATGAAAAATTAGGCAAGTTAGCCTTTTGAATCACCTGATTCCGAGGTCGTATAAATTAATTATGATTTTCTGAAGTTAGGGCTTCAAATTCGGTTCACAAAGCCCCGAAAACTTATAGATCAACACTTTGAGTTAAAAAAACTCACATGAACATGTAAATGAAGTCATACAACACATAATTATGTCATACACCAAATAAAATAATATTATCTAGCAATTAATAAATGCACGTTCACACACATGCAACATGTCGCGAAAACGGGTTATGACATAATGTATCCAACGCGCCTCGAAAGGTATTAAACCATATGAAACCAAATTTTTTTTTTTTTTTTTTTGGTAAACTTGGATTAAAATTTTATTTGTGATATGGTTCGCTAAATTTTATGTATTAAAACTATCTAGAAACTTTTTGGAAAAGAGGGGTGCTAGTTGCTGAGTTTTTCTTAATTTGAAGGTGCTAAGTGTTAATTTTGTGTTTCGCGAGTGCAAAGCACCCATTAATCGTGTTTTGGGGGTGTACGTTGTTGAGTTATTCTAAATTCGAGAGTTCTATGTTCTAATTCTCGGGTGCAAAGTGCCAAGATAAAAAAAAATGAATTACCTATTTTGCCCCTAATTTTTTTTACTCCAGTGATCAATTTTGCCGGAAAATAAGAGAGGGTGCAAAGTGTTGATTGTTCCTATTTTGAGGGTGTAAAGTGCTAAATTCTATGTTTTGAGAGTGCAAAATGCCTATTTTTCATATATTGAGCATACAAAATGCCTATTTCTCATGTTTCAAGGTGCAAAGTGCAAAAAATCCCTAGAATCATGCATATACTATATTAAATATTCATTGGGACGAAGATGGAGAGGAGGAGGAGGAGGAGGAAGAAGAGATCAATGGAGGTCTTATTTTGTAGTAATAAATATATGAAGTATTCCTCTTTTCACAACGAAAGAAGCCCCTATTATAGGACCTTTTTAGAGCTTATACTACCATAATTATATGGTTTTAAGTAACTTTAAACTGGGAAAATGGCAGCAGGACAACAACCTATTCTTGATGCCGAGATTTCTTAAGAAATATAGGGTCTATTTTGAATGGGTTTTGGCTCGGTTTCGTGGGTCTCGGTTTAAATATATCTCAAAGTGGTTTTGGAATCCATTAAAAATCGAAATGATTTAGACAATAGGATGATTTTGTTATTGCGAATTTGAATTCTTCAATCCCAACAATCAAACTTATCCAAGTAATTTTGAACAATAGCCAAAACTCCCAATGGATTCTAATTTAGAAAGTCAATCAACTACGATAGAATCAAGAATGTCTATAACTAACATCCCTGCAATGAAGTAACAATGAGAATTTCTAAATTTAATGTTTATATTTCAAATCGTAACTACATTTAATCTTCTGCAAAGTCACAGTTTGGCCTAATACTGAGTTTCTAAAGTTTACTTTTAATTTTCTTTAATCATACTTTTAATTATATGAATCAAAAATCATTTTTGAATATTGTGATATTGATTCCAACTTGGACTTCTTTTTTATACAATAATCACCTTTGGGATTTAAAACACCAAGAATAAATTTGTTCTAACTTTTTTTTTTTTTTTTTCATATTAATTTTAATTATAATAAATTAAATGAATAATTATTTAACTAGAATCCATTATAGTAAAGTTACATTTTCAAACTAGTTCACTCATATATAATTTAAAAAATACTATTAAACTAGACAAAGACAAATATACGTATTTATGACATTTCATCTCTAGAATTCAAGAGAACCTTTCTCCCCTTCACTCTGTAGTTATTTCTTGTATATAACGACTACATACACACATTCACTCAATCTATTCGAGTGAAAAAATATAGGGGGAAGAAAATTCGTTCAATCTCTATTACTAGGATTCTCTCATTTAAGGTATTCTTCTTTCTACATTTCTGTGTAATCTATTACTAATATGTTGCGAATTCTTGGTTTGGTCTTGATTTTATCAGTTCTCTGAATTGGGTGTTTTTTATTTTGTGAGAAAACAACTTCTAATGCTTTAAAGGTTGAGTCTTTTATAAAGGAGTAGGGGCCATTGGGTGTGGAAGAAAAAAGTTAAAGTTCAATTGATGCATGTAATGTTTTTGATGGAATTAGACCATTTTTTTGTTTTGTTTTAATTATTGATGGGGTGAGCTTGATCTGTGTTAGAATTCAGTTTATTGGAATTTATGAGATGTGAGCCAACTTTTGCCAGTTTCCACTTCAGTCTCTCTTTTTGAGTTGAGGACAACTTAATTCTTTTATTCTGTATTGTTATATATTCTATGTTTGGATTTTCAATTAGATTGAGAAAAAACTGAGCTTGATAACCGTGGCAGGGTACATATACCTCAAATGGATATCCGTATAAATTTCGTGGATTGCTTTCAGAGTGATGTGGCCAATGATATCTTCAAATTCTTGGATGATGCAGCTGATCTTATTCGTGCTACTGCTGTTTCACGCTCTTGGCGCCATACCGGTTTGAGTTCGATTTATTTCTTTTAACGATTTCTGTCTTTAATTGCATTGCCATTATACTATTGGCCAACTTTTCGGAGTTGCTTTTGTGTTTTGTTTAACCCTAAATCTTGTTTTTCATGCATGCCGCTATTAGTTGGGTTGGTTTGTGCCGGTTTTTGTCCTGTCACATCGTGTTGCATTTGTTCTATCTGATTATTTATAGAAGTTCTTGTAAGACCATATGGGTAAAAAGCATTTAATGCTCCACAATTGGTTTGTTATTGAAACACACTGTATTTAACTATGTAAAAGTCTCACGGTTTGCGACATAATTTTCGAGTGGATCTCTATGTCCGGACAAGACTTCATTTGTACCCCATGAACGACCTTTGTTCCATTAACGATTGTGCTTTATTTTTTATTTTTTCTTCTTTACCGATTTCACATCAGGTAGTTAGGATTGAAAATCCAAGTTACTATTGCTGGAGAAGTTTGGAAATACTCATCTTATTTAAAAATTAATGTATTTTTCTATTTTGCTTTTGGGCAGTGATTGCAAATGGACTCTGCAAAAAGCTATGTTTGAGAAAGTTTCCTCCATTTGCCAGTATTGCATGTGTGGTTGAAGAAAACGAAGGAATAATAAAAATATTAGATGTTTTATCCAAAAGTCCCGTGAACTGGGGAACTCTTGAGAGGCAGCATAATATTTATTGTTCTCTACTACGGGTTCTAGCAATGCCGATGACTCCTCCGAGGCAATGCATAGCATTTGCAGTTGGTGCGTCCAGCACAGATCGTGATCCTGCGGAAAATGTAGTCAACACTCTTAACCCAGTTGGTCGATATCCTGATTGGGGAGGATCATATTGGTCAAGTGCAGGGCACAGTGACCCTAATGTTCCTGAACATATATTATACCGACTAAGAACTGGTATATGTATTTTGACGGAAATCAAAATACGACCTTATGAAGGTGATTTCTATTAGATTCCTTATTATTCTTTTTCATGCTTCATTTTAATTATTTATAGTCTTCTTTGTTGCTCGTTTAGTGTTTTGGGAGCCTGGGAGGCCCGTTTACTCTGCTAAATGTGTACGGTTTAAATTGGGTCATCCGAAATCGGCAGAGGATTTTGATGTGGATGTCCGAACATTGCAAAAGCCATGTGTCGACAAGTATGTATGGACTTATACTTCACCAGAGTTTCCCATGACACAGGTAATTTAAGTGTACTATACTATACTTGTTTTTTTAAATGTTTAATTCCTTTTCTTTTGTCATGGTTTGCATTTATGGATTTGAAATCGATCCATACATAATCATAATGATCCAAACAAGTGAAATGATTTTTTATTTTTTATTTTTTTTATTATGAATTCGATCAAGATATTTAGCTCCAAATTTAACCAAATCAAATGGAGGAATTGAATCTCATGATCAGTTTCTTTGCTTCAGTTACATGAAGAAGAAACAAACATATATAAAAGAATAAGGTTGAAAGTTTTGTTGTCTGTGTGCGAGCAGGAATCGTGCATGCAACAATTCAAGCTACCAGAACCCATTGTATGCATTGGTGGATTTCTCCTAGTTGAGCTACTGGGAAGAGTTCAAAAAGAGGAAATCAATGGATTGTTCTATATATGGTGAGACGCATCACATTAAGAACAATACAAATACAATACAATACAATGGCACCGCACGTACGTAGTACATATTCCATTTCTATCTATATATATATCTTCTTTTAATTTTAATTAATTAATGCAGTCTGGGGCACGTTAGAGCTCTGGGGCGGCCCCTGGGACCCGCGTTCAATCTTGAGATGTTTCCGTCAGGAGAGCTTCTGCTGAGATATTGTCCAGATGCTATTGATTCTGTTTTACAAAGCTTTCCTGGTGAAGGTACAAATTCTTCTAATGCACTTGGTTTTGTAGACACAGTAAGTACGTGGGTTGCATCAAATCGGAGAAGTGTTACGTACCCTTTCATTTGGCCGATCGAGGAGGTATTTCATTGAATGAATGAATTACCGTAAACTAAACTTGTTTTGTGCTGATTGAATAGAATAGGGAAATTTATTTCATAAAGTCCTCTTCTAGCTTGTGTTATATTATGTACTGAAATTTGATTGATAATTATTAGTGTCTTTAAGAAGGAGAATATATATGGTTATCCAAAGTCCTATTTTGTATTTATATTTAGATCAGCCTTAAATTTTTAATTTATATGAATTTGAGTATGATCATATGTTTTAGAGTGTGCGTTGTTGATTTAAAGTAGCTAGCCTCATATATTTTCAGGGGAAAATACAAAATTGGTCCCGTAACTTAGGGTTGTTGGCAAGTTTGCTACCTAAATTTCCAGGCTAACAATTTTTTATATCATAGGTCACAATACTAAAGCAGATTTGAGACACTTTTGGCCCAATTCAGAAAGTGAGCTTCACTCTTAAGCTTATGGATTTAATTGAATTTTATTTTACCTTAATAAAAAGAATTTAAAACTAACTGATTTTGACTTTTAGGACAAAAACTTAGCATTTTTTTCTTTTTCTTATTCTTTCTAATCGCGAGCGAATTTTGAACAAATATTTAAAGAAAAATAATTTTTGCCCAAAAATCAGAATTGCGATTTTGGAACAATTTTAAAAATTAAAATAAAAATATACTTGGCTTAATCACGATTTTGGGATAACTTTTTTCTATCTAATCGTGATTAGAAAAAACAGAAACGGTGATTAGGAAAACCAAGAAATAGAAATACAACTTTTTGTCCCAAAATTGCGATTGGAGCCCTGCCAAAAGCCAAAATCAGATTTGCACCATATTAATTTTTTGTTTCATTTTTCAATAAAAATCACGGTCAAATTCTTCAATTGCTCGAGAGTGAAACTCATTCTCTCAATTGGGCTGAAAGTGTCTCTAACTGCTACAATTTTATGATTTACGAAGTAAAATTGTCAGCATTGTAACTTATAGAACAAACTTGTCCGCGGCCATAAGTTATGTAACCAATTTCACATTTTCCTTATATTCTCGAGATAAATTGTGTTTTGCAGTTTAAACTATCTCAATTGGAGAAAATTGCATATTTGAAAAAGTAAATACACGTTTAGTACCACAATTTAAATATTAGTTGCAATGTTTTTACCACCGTTAAATAATTAGACGGAAATGGATGGAATTGGCCTCGTGAGTTCATATGGCCATTATCTCAGTCTTTTGGAGTTAAAAATTTCATGGATAAAGTGATAACACGAGAGAAACCTTATCATTTTCCCTCAAAAGACGAAATAACGTGACAATTTTTCCTCCAAAAGACTGAGATAATGGCCACGTAAGGTGTGCGTACATGGTCGATTCTATTCAATTATTTGACAGAGGTATAAACATTGCAATTTATATATAAATCGTAGTAATAGATATGTATTTACGTATCCAATAATACCAAGATTACAGAGTGCCCTATTATATGGTACCAAATATACAATTTTCGAACTTGCATCCCCTTAAGAATATAAATATATATTGTTGGGATAAATTGTATTTTGTACCCTGAAAACAACCCATTAGCGGCTTGCACCCAAAATATAGAAATGACAAAATGCATCTTCATATAATATTCATCTTGCCAAAATCGTATTGATAGTTATTTTTCAAATTTTGGAAGAATAATCTTAACGAAACTGGGAAAGTAACTAAATGTTGTCCGAAATCAAGGAAATTACTGAATCTTTGGCATGTAAAGTGTTAACAGACTATTGTTTCTAAATTCAACAGTTTAGTCCCAAGTACCATCTCAGCTTTTTATCAGTGATTTCTTTTGTGAATCAGCTTTCTTCTTTTCCAGTCGTTTCTGTGCGCTGAGAGCCGAGGTAAGGGCAGAGAAAGAGAGTCAGTGAAACCATAATCTTACCTTTAGGCTAAGTTTGGTTTATGAATTTTAGTGAATAAAATGATAAGTAAAACGCAAATGAATTTAGCTTAAAGAGTCAGTGAATCCATAATCTTAACTCCCCCCGCCCCTCAGGTTTAGCCTGTTTTACCACAACAACCCCCTATAAGGAATTTTTTGTAGTTTTTGAAACAAACAGTTTTTAGTAATTAGGGTTTACCTGAGGGGATCTAGAAGTGAGTGACCCTAATTTTTATCATGGTTGTTTTCTTCGGTGAATCAGCTTTCTTCTTTTCTGAATCAACTATCTTCTTTTCTGAATCAACTTTCTTCTTTTCCAGTCGTTTTCGTGCGCTGAGAGCCGACCTAAGGGCAGAGAAAGAAAGAGTCAGTGAATCCATAACCTTACCTTCGGATTGCAGTAAAATTAATTTTGAAACATAAAATCCCTCAAAACTACACCAATTACATAGTAACTTTTAGGGTAATTTACGTTAGCTAGCCCATAGGTAAACCCTAATTAACGCGCTTCCCCTACCACAACACACCTTCAAGTTTAGCATGTTTTACTATAATACCCCTTCCGGCGTTTAAAAAAACTCCTTCTGGTTTAACATGTTTTACCACTAAGAATGTTTTGTAATTTTTGAAACAGGGAGTTTTTGGTAATTAGAGTTTACCTGAGGGGGTCTAAAGCATAAATGACCCTATTTTTTGTTTTCATGATCAAGGGTAACATATTTTTTTTTTGGGTCACTACAGTTCATGGCCATTTTGATCAGAGATGAGCTCTTACAATTTGGCAATCTCTTTGGCAGTCTCTTCTGAAGGAGGTAATGGGGCATATGAAGCAGCATCAATTATTGCCTGTATCATTAATCCAAAATTGATTTAATACAAACAAAATTTCATGAACTATGAGAAACCATTCAATTTTCTCAATATACCTGCAATTTCTTTTTCTGGTAAGTGAACACCTGTAATTTCGCCAAGGCATCTTCTGCGTTACTCCTAAAAGCAAAGTAAACGTTTAAGCAATTGCTCTAGCAACATAAAAGGGAGAATGTCGTAATTTAATGAGTAAGTGTTTACTTTTGAACTCTGCTCTTCGTTGAAGAAATCACGATCTCCCCATCTTTATTGATCCTGTTCTTCTCCTGCCAGCAATATGAGAATGTTAGGAAGAGCAAAGATATGAGTGAAGTAATCCCAGGACAAGTTTAGTCCTGCAGGAATTTTCGAAAAATAGAACATTAAATAATCCAGAATAAGAAAGGAAGGAAACAAAAGTGAACAAAGAATAGACTAATGCAAGGAAATGGCGTTCAAACTTAAGGTATTAATTCGTTAAATGGGTTTTAGGGTACAAATCTAATGTGGTTAACGGGAATAATGACTCACAGATTACTGGTCAAAGAGATCATACACTGACAATCAGATATCGCCCAGCAGTCAATTCTGTTCAGGGCCCAGTTCCAGGAGCATTCTAATGGGTAATAAAAGTAGCTTCTTAAATTTTTCATGTATAAAATGTCAAGAATAGTGCGTTCGTCACAATATTCATTATTAATCAAGTAAACCGGATGTGAAATCGACATCACCACAAAATCGTGTAGCACAAGTTCATGGAACAACACCTGTGTGCAATATCTAACAAATATTTGTTCTTTCTCCCTGCCACCCCATTTTGTTCACTGGTGGAGACATGTTGATTAATGAACTGTGTCATAGTTAAACACAAATGTGCCAAATAAATGGGGGGGAACTCCAATACATTATCACCACGAAGGATACGAATAAACACCAAATCGAATTTTAATTTTAGCACAAAAAATAGAGGATAATTCAGAACAATCATCTATTAAATAAAGCCAAAAAAAATTGAAAAATCCTTTACAAATGAGATTAAATAACACAATGGTATTATCCGAACTGACATGACTCACACTTTAATGACTTAAGACAACTCAAATTGGGCATAAATAACTTCAAGTTATCCCATAATAGGAGACCAAGAAGACAGTGGATTGGCTACTGCCCGACATGCAACTTCTGGTAGGCCAATAGTAAAGTGGTAGATTCCTATTTCCTAGTGTCTTTCTCTCTTCTCAAATCTTCCAGTTTTTCAACTTTCCTACATGATATCAACATCAGACTAGGTAAGAAGTAAGGTTAAGGGAGAGAGGGAAGAAAAACTGAGAAGCACTTAACTAATATTGTTCGTGTAGATAAGGTGGATTCACCTCCATTTGTTTGTCATCAATTATCGACCGTTATTACGATTGTCATTAACTTGGTCACTATCATCTGTGTGCCAATTTAATGTTTCATGTTAGTTGAATTATTTAATCTTTCTCGTTAGTTATCATCTCTGTGCGAATTTAATGTTTCATGTCAGTATAGAATGGTCTAACTAGAGGGGAATTAAAGTATGTTATTTTCTATGTTAGTGATTAAATTAGTCTTTGGATTACCCTCCAGAAGTATCGAAGCAACAGATTTTCAAAATAGTGATACAAATGCATACTACCCTATTGAAAAGTATATTTATATGTTGTGCAGCAAGAAATAGGCGTTACAGCAAAGACTAAAGTAGCCTATTTATTTGGAAACCATCACGACATTTTTAAAGAACAAAAATTAAAATTAAGGTTTGGTGTAAAGATTACTTTCCGTGAGAATGGCTTATAGCGAAAAGCTCTGTAAGGTCAAAAGCATGCAGGAAAAATTGACGTTATGCAAGCACATGAAATGTATACAAACAAGAAGGCTTCCAATCTAATTCAAATCAAGTACACTAGAGTGGAAACTGCCATTATGCATATCACAGGGGGTAAATTGCCATTAACTCTAAGAGAAATTACTATTTGAACTCATGTGACTTTAGATTGATAATAAAAGTACTCACTCAAAGCTTTTCGCCAAGCATGAGCAGATCATGATAAATGAGATATATGCATTCTCCGCTTAATTTAAAGAAGATTATATATCAACTAGCATCAATTTGCAAGATATTGAACATAGAAGGTAGGTAAAAGTACATACGTAAAAAAAAAATAAGAAGGGAAAACAATAAAAGATAACTCACCATCTGCATAATCCTCTCCCTCACCCTTTCATTTAACCAATGGGCATTTTTCACATTAAACCTCATATCAACCTTGGTGCTTACTGCAGAAATTAAATTGGGGCCTTCAATATACGAACGATTGGCTAATTAAAACTGGCAGATACAGATGGGATGAAGTATCACATACCTTTGTTGACATTTTGTCCCCCACCCCCACCACTTCCTGCATAGCCTATCTTCACATGATCTTATGCACCAAAAAAAAAAGGTTGAAGAATGTACATATTTTCAGTTATTAGTATAAGCTAAAATAGAATTCGAATACTAGCGCAATTAGATTGACAATGCCCCTCCCTCAAAGTTAATAGCACAAAAAAAATCTCTTAGTAAATCACAAATATAAGTAGGACTGAGAGGCATGAAGTCTTTACGATTTTTCCATCATGTAGAGCAAACTAGCCAAAAAAACAAAATCGCTTTTGCAAGAGCTACCAATTGCTAACTATGAGAGCATAATGGTTCATTAAGTTACAAGTAGATGGTTAACTGCTATTATAAGAAATTATTGCTAATTGATGCACCACAAAGTATTATACATTCATTGGGCCCATTTGCATCAGGAGAACCTTCCAAGATTCCAGTTTTGACTCAAAGACTTCTATTGAGAAGAATATGTACAAGTATCTAAAGAACGCGTTATCCTTATAATAGTTTGTCGTAAGTCATCAAGGGCCTACATGGAAAGGTTTTGGCTTGGTCTCGCGGTTTTGCGAAACTGGGCCAAAACCATTCCAAATTGAATTTGAGCACAGGTTTAACGAAACTCACTTTACAAGCTTATATATCAAAACCCAAATCTCAAAACTACAAAAGACAATTATTGGAAACCTACCACCCACTTTTTCGATTGAATTTCACAGCTACCACCGACTTTTTCCTTCCAAAAACCACCATTTAAACCAATCCAGATGGAGTTCAACATTTTTAAACCACAAAACCATGGATCAAAATTTCATTCGAATGTATGTTTTGGTCAGGCATATATAGAAAACTTTTTGAGGCTTTTCGGAAATATTTCGGAAATACTAAGGAAAAATTGTAAAAAAAGTTACTATATTAAGAAAAATAAGAGGGTTTCAGGCAAATAAATAGTTTCGGAATTACATCTTGTTTTTATTTAGCTTGATTGAAAAGCGGTCACTTTTCGATGTTTTCGACTGAGAAGAAGGAAATTTTGATCCATGCACAAAACCCAACATCCAAATTCAAAACAAGAGGGGTTTGTCCGAAAACCACCCAACCAATTTATAGAAACCAAAACCTAACCAAATAGACTCCAAGTATCCACTTAAGAGAAGCAAAGGGGGTTTTGAGATGAAAGTATGAACCACAGAGAAACAATATCAATGAACATTCCAATTATAAAATGTGAAAGCTATATGGTATCAAAACATACAAAAACAGTAAATAAAATAAATTGGCGAAATGATTATTACCGAGATTGATTTTGGGGATGGGCTCGACGCCGGAGGTTTTATACCGTTCCTCGGCTTGATAAAGGAGCCGCTGAACCTCGACCAAGCGAGCCGAGGGTTTCTTATACTTGCCGCCTGATTTTGTGGAAGCGCACCTAATGTTGTCAACGAAAATTGATCGAGCCAGCGGCATAGTAGTTGTTGTTGCTCTCATTATTCGTGCCATTGTCGAACCCAAAATACGAAAATGCTTTAATTACTGGTTGAAGACGAGGATTTATTTTTTTGGGATAATTTTTTTTTTCCAATTCTTCTTAATCGCGAATTTTGAACAAAAATTAAATGACAGATTCTTTCTTGCACAAATTACAATTTTGGAACCATTTTTTTTAACTAGGAATTATGCTCTGCTTAGGGGTTTTTTGCACTTTGCACCCCCAAAACATAGAAAATAAGTACTTTGCGCCTCAAAACTTAGATTTAGCACTTTGCACCCACAAAATATGAAAAATACAGCACTTTGCACCCTTTTTTATTTTCAAGCAAAAACTCAAGGACAAAATAGGTAAATCAATTATAAATTTTTGGCACATTGCACCCCCAAAACTTCAGAAATTGGCACTTTGCACCCCCAAAATAAAATTAGCGCTTATCCCCCTCGAATTAAGAACAAATCAGCAACTTGCACCCCCGAAACACAATAAATGGATAATTTGCAACCCAAAACACAAAATTAACACTTAACACCCTCAAATAAAAAAGAAAAACACAAACCCCTCATTTTCTCCGGCAAAGTTGACCGTCGGGGTGAAAAAAATCTAAGGCAAGGTTGAACTTGCCAATTTTTACTCATTCAATTGTTGTGCATAGCACATTTAATTTGTACAAGCTATAATTCATGGCTTGTTAATTTTTTATATGATGTATTCAATACAAATTCATGGTATTTAATTTGTATTTAAATTTAGGTTGTTCAATAGGATCGGAAATTTACCTATTTTGCCTTAGATTTTTTTCACCCCGATGTTCAACTTTGTCGAAAAAAATGAGGGGTTTGAGGTTTTTTTTTTTTAATTTGAGGGTGTTAAGTGTAATTATGTGTTTTGGGGATACAAGTTGCTGATTTGTTCTTAATTCGAGGGTGATAAGTGTTAATTTTATTTTGGGGGTGCAATGTGCCAAACATTTATAATTGAATTACCTATATTGCCCTTTAGTTTTTGCCTGGAAATAAAAAATGGTGCAAAGTGCTGCATTTTTCATATTTTGAGGATGCAAAGTGCTAAATCTAAATTTCAGAAGTGCAAAATGCCTATTTTTCATATTTCGGAGGTGCAATGTGCATAAAATCCTCTGCTCAGTTTTGGCACAAATTTTACTATATAATTTTGAACAAAAAATAATTTCTTTTGTCCTAAATCCTGATTGCAATTTTGGAGCAAAGAAAAGTTGCTCTTTCTAATCGCGATTAGAAAAAGCAAAAAAGAAATATATAATCCCAAAACCTCGTGTCGGTACTATTTCGCTTGATGTTTTACCAATTTCGATTCTTAACATTGTATCATCTGAAGCTCCTATTTGAATGAAATCATATCTTGCCTTTAAAAAAAAAAATCATGATTAAATAAAGTAGGTTTTATTTTAAAAAAGAATTTGTTCCAATATCGCAATAGGAATTTTAGGACAAAAAAAAAACTGTTAATTTTTGTTCCAAAATCATATCATGATTAAGAAGAGGATAATTTTTTTTAAAGAAGAAAAGAAAAGAAAACAATTGTTCCCGCAATTACCATTTTTGGACTAAAACAGAAAAAAAAAAATTGTCTTATAATCGTGATTAGGAAGAACAAGAAAAAAAAAAAACACTCGTGTCCCAAAATCGCGATTGAGGCCCTGCTAAAAGTTAAAATCAGATTTCGCACCATATAATTTTATTTTTCGTTTTTTAATAAAAATCACGATCAAATTCTTCAAGTCTCCTTCATTTGCCCGAAACTTAAGCTCACTCTCTGAATTGGACCGAGAATGCCCCAATTTACTTAAGCTTTATGACTTATGTTGTAAAATGTCAACATTGCAACTTATAATATAACAAACTTTTTAGCAATCATAAATATTTATGGAACGTATTTCACCTTGTTCCTTATATTCTCCAGATAAATTGTGTCTTGCACTTTTAAACTCTCTCTCAATAGGTAACTTGCATCTCCATAATAATATAGATATTTTTTTTGGATTCCCAAATGGTTTTATCATTTTCGATGTGCGTCGAACACATTAAGTGAAATCTCTCCCAGTAAAAATTCGAACTTGAATTCACTAATTTATATTGACTAGTCTCTTCCAGTAAATCAATAATCTGTTTAAATAAGAATATACATATATTGTGTTGGGATAAATTGCATTTTGTACCCCGAAAATAACCCATTAACGGCTTGCACCCAAAATTTAGAAATGACAAAATGCATCTTCAAATAATATTCATGTTGGCAAATCGTAGTGATTATTTTTCAAATTTTAGAAGAATAAATAATCTTATAATATGATTTTTGAGTTTCTTGTGTCATTGTCAATGATGTCCCCATTCTGCATTATGCTCAATGATGTCCCCGTTCTGGATTACTTTACAGTTTCAAAAAAAGCTATTATTTAAAAATTTGGGACTATAAATTTGCCATTAATTTCAGGTGATCATGTTGAATTGGTAATTTCCAATTGTTCAAGTTACAATATGTTAATTCTGTATATTTCGTATAAGTCAAATAATTTAGAATTGCTATATCTTATATGTTGTAATTGGAGAATCAATTTGATTAATTTTATTAGTGTATGTCTTAAATAAGTGTATATATCTTTTTCAAATATAAATCAAATTAATTAGATCAATTTATTCCCCAATACGCAATGACATATCCGGAGTGGTGGGGGCATGAGCATGACTAATTTCCATCTTCTAATAATTTATGTATTTATTATTTATTTTATGTAATATAATATTGTAATGTTTGCCTCCATTGAATATATTAATTATATATATGTCCACATCAAAAAAGAACTTTATATAATTGTTAGCTTGGAATTATTGAAGACCCCGATCAAACTTGAAATAACATAAATAATTAAGGGTCTACATGGATTCACTATGATTCGGTTTTACTTGGTTTTGATTTTGAAAATGATTTAAAAGATTATGTCAATTAATCATTTAAAACATCATTTAAATTGAATTTGGATGTTAAAGTGTTGAGCAGGAAAATTATTTTGTGTAGTATATATCAAATTAATGTTTTTATAGAGAAAAACATGTAGTATATATTTTAGAGGTTTGATACTTAGTAGATTATGATTTACTAATTTGATAACAATATCTATGTAGTAATTGATATAAAGAATAACAATGTTTTAACCGTCTGAAAAAATATTTATAATTTAAAACTCGAGTTTATTATATTATGATTTATATATAATGTCAAATTAATGTTTTAAGAGGTTTGAAATGTATTATAGTATAAATTAATATTTTTAGAGGTTTGAAATTTAATAGATTGTGATTTATAAATAATTTGATAATAAATCGATATAATAATTGATGTAACGACTAACGACGCGTACGTTGTTTAAATTATTTTTCTTGAGATGTTGAATATGTCCTTACATCAAATATTATATATATTGAATCGAATTTATTATATTGTAAACTAATTACAAATTAATATTAATATTAATATTAAATTAGAGAAAATACCACATTAATAGAAGTCGAACCCATGACCATAATCCGTTTAAACAATTGATTAAGATTTCACTGGCGTCTAAAGAAATACTCCCTCCGTTCATTGTTTTTGCTCTTATTTTCTTTTCGAGATGTCCCAAAATATAACTCCCTCTAAAAAATAATAAAAGTTTATTTTTTTAATAAATTGTTAAAACTCTGTGCCAAATATAAAAGGAGCAAAAATTATGGGATGGAGGGAGAATCAATAATTTTGAAATTTAAATTTCATTAAAGTTATACTCAATTTTTGTTTCGAATGAGTTCGACCTAATTGTGGCGAAACATAAAACCTAAAGAAAGCCATTCAAATAGCCTAACTTATTTAAAATTAGACTACGTACAAATTTGGAGGTTATAGGTTATCCCTAGTGATTGGATTAGGTCTATTTGTGGGTCATAATTGTGATGTCTACTTTTCAACAAGTGACTCATCTTTGATGTAACAACGGGGAGTCTATTATAACTCATACCCCATTCAAGAGTCATGATAACTCTAGCTTTAAAAATTGTACATTAAGCTATTAAAATTGTACATAGGTGTCCAATGGTATGAGATGTGGGGTAAATGAGTATGAGCCCAGTAAATAGTGATTGGACACCCTAAATTGACAAAAATACCCTTTCAATTTAAAAAAAAAAAAAAAAAATCTATCATCTTCTCCAACTCACCTAACCGCCGCCCACCCCACCCCATCCCCGCCGCCCACCCCAACCCACTCCATCCCCGTCGTCCACCCACGCCGGATCCAGGCCGGCGACGACCTGGGGAGAAGTTCCCAGGCCGTCGCCGGCCTGGAGTTATACTTTCGAGGCCTGCGATGGCCTCCGATTTGAGGCCGTCGCAGGCCTCAACCTTCACTTCCAGGCCGGCGACGGCCTGGGAACTTCTCCCCAGGTCGTCGCCGGCCTGGATCCGGCGTGAGTGGGCGACGGGGATGGTGGGTTGGGGTGGGCGGCGGAGATGGGGTGGAGTGGGCGGCGGTTTGGGTGGGTTGGAGAAGATGAAAAAATTTTCCTTTTTTTTTTTTTTTTTTTTTTCAAAAAAAATTATTTAATTAAAAATAAAATAAATATTTAATTAAAAAAAATGTTAGCAAATATGTATTAAAAATTGTTATGTTAAATTTATAAATAATATAAAAAAAATGTTCCAACAAATAAGTTTTTTAATTATTTTTTACATCACACCAATAAAACTTAAGTTGAATTGATTGATCGAGATTGGCTAATATACTTAAGTTGATATATTTGTAATATTTTTTCTAAAACAATATTGGCAAATATAAAATTTTATAAACATGTGCAAGACTTGTAGGAAAATATTTAAATCTAGGTAAGTGTATGTTTTTATGTGAAATATATTCAATTTATATAAATATAAACATTCAAATTTATTTTTATTATTTTTAATTATTTTATATTCAAATAAATTGCATATGTCATTATATTTTCTATCAAGTAATAAATTATATATGTCATTATATTTCCTATCAAGTAAAATATAAAATATTAAAAATAATAAAAACAAATTTAAATGTTAATATTTATTTGAATTTCTGTTCATGAGCTGAGTGATCAAGAGATGAGTGGTCATGAGCTAAGTGAGTGATCATGAGCTGAGTGATCAAAAGATGAGTGATCAAGAGATGAGTGGTCATGAGCTAAGTGAGTGATCATGAGCTGAGTGATCAAAAGATGTGTGGTCATCAGCCGAGTGAGTGATCAAGAGCTGAGTGGTCATCAGCTGAGTGAGAATTGAGTGAGTGATCATGAGCTGACTGATCAAGAGATGCGTGGTCATCAGCTGAGTGATCAAGAGATGAGTGGTCATCAGTTGAGTGAGTGATCATGAGCTGAGTGATCAAGAGATGAGAGGTCATGACCTGAGTGATCAAAAGATGAGTAGTCATGAACTGAGTGAGTGATCAAGAGCCGAGTGATGAAGAGATGAACTTTTTTTAAATTATCTCTAGAATGTTTATGTATTTAAGTTCAAATAAATTGAATATGTCATTATATTTTCTATCAAGTAAAATATAAAAACATTTAATACGAAAAATTGAATGTTTATGTTTATTTGAATTTATATACATACAATTCAAGAGATGAGTGATTATGAGCTGAGCGATCAAGAAATAATTTTTTTTTAAAAATTATCTATTGAATGTTTATGTATATAAATCCAAATAAATTGAATATGTCATTATAATTTTTATCAAGTAAAATATAAAAACATTAAAAATAATAAAAACAAGTTTGAATGTTTATATTTATTAGAATTTATGAACATAAACATTCAAGAGATGAGTGACCAAGAGATGTTGCACTTTTTTACATATAATTTTAAAATATCAACTCAAATAATTCAAAAATTGTTGAAACAAACTTGATTACAATGTGTAAATTTTTTTTATAAAAAAAATATTGTAAATATGTATTCGAGTTTGATTGTTGTGATGAAAAAAATAATTACAAAAATTCTTTATTTAAAATTACTCATTAATTTAGAGGAATTGCGGTAATTGACCTTTTCAGAAATTGAAATTTTAAAAGTGACCCTCCTATTTTCTTTTCCTTTTTTTTTATTTCTTATTTTAATTAAAGTCCTAAAATTGCTTTAATACGTAACAACACAGAACTCTCCACCCACTTAACATTTTCTCTTTCTGCTCTCTTCAATATCTCAACTCTCTTCAATTCTCCTTCAACTCTTTTCAATTACCCTTCAATTTTCTTCCAAAATTATATGTCAATTTCTAAATTTATAAAGTGCTCTCCCAATTTCAATTTTAAAAAACCCTAATCTCCTACAAATCAAATTTGAATGGATAACCAACGTGAAAGACGGATGAAACGTAGAAGTGAACAAGATCGAAACTTCTTATCCGAAGATTACTCTCACGAATTGCAGGTAATTTTTATTTTATTTTATCAAAGTTAAGAGGGCGCCTGGATGAACTTGGACACCCAAAAATTCTGATTTTAATCCTAATAGGCGCCCGGAATGTCGAACGCCCATGAAGAGGCGCCCAACATTCCGGGCGCCCTAACTTGGGCACTCGGATTCCGGGCGCCTAACTTGGGCTCTCGGATTCCGGGTGCCCTAACTTGGGCACTTGGATCCGGGCGCCCTAGGCAAAATGCAAAAATGTTCCTTAACTAGGGCGCTTGGCACCCATGCGTCCGAGGCAGAGAGCATCTTTTGTTCGTTGTCATATTTTATTTGAATCTTCCATTCTTTAATTTATAATTCCATATTTATCTTTATATAACTCTCTAAAGAAATTTAACAATCAAAATGTTCATCTATATTTGAAACTTTTGTAATTCTCGTTAACAAGATACTATTTTGAAATAATGATTTTGTTTATTTTGTAGGAGGATTACCGCGTAATATATAGAGATCAGTTGCCACATTTGCCTCTTCTTCACTACAACAAAGTTGTAAGTGTAGGAAAATTATCAGTGAGGGGAGGATGGAAAGATATTGCGCAGTACCGGGAATGGCTCAATACGCCGGTTCAAATTAATCGAACTAAGATGTACCCCCAAGTAGGAAATTTTCTAGATCTTGATACAGATGGAAAATTTAAGGGTTTTTGTTACGATCAGCTCATGATTAGAACATGCAAGCAATACAGAGGTCAAAGCTTGTTCGAGCGGTGGTTTGTGATAAATGAAAAGCCTGTGAGGCTTAGCGCTATTGAGTTTAGCCTTATATCGGGACTCAAATTTGATGATACATTATTAACAAGAGAAGAACAAGAAGCTATTAAATCTGATCAATTGAAACGCCGAATATGGCCCAGTAAGGGGAATGAAAAAGTCACCGCACCGGAAGTCGTGGAAAAAATTACATCCATTATGGAACGCGATCCAAATTCTGAAGATATAATCAAATTAGTATATGCTTTGATTATATCTCAATTTTTCCTTGCAGACCGCTATTTAACGGTCGATAACATTGTTTTGAATGTAGGTCAACTAATCCCATTTTAATGTCGTTATTTATTACTTATATTGTACTTTTTATTCAAAATTGTCTGATATTATTACAGGTATGTGATAACTTGGATATTTGCGAAAAATATCCATGGGGTCTTCAAGTTTGGAATAAGACCATTCGAGACGTCTTGAGCAATATAGGAGATTTAAGTAATTCATCCCAAAGTAAACGCAATTGGAACGCACATGGATGTCCCTGGATTGTATTGGTATGAACTCTTGCTTGGTTAAGTTTTTCTTTTTTGAATTAAATTTTTTCATGTATATGTTTGTTGTGCAGTATTGGATGTTAGAGGCTATCGAAGGCATGGAAAGAGCATCCAAGTCTAAGAAAAGACCTGGTTACTCTGCAAGGTATCCAAGGATGTTGCGATGGAGCTTAGGAGAAGTACCGCCAAACAATAAGAAGTTCAAAGCTTTTTTGAAGAAAGGGGCTCATGTATGTTTTGTAGTAATTAATTGTATTTTTTTAAATAATATCACTAATAAAATCTAATTTGGAATAATTATGTGTTTTTTTGTTATCAGGCTGTGATCCCGAGATTGATGCCTGATGCAAATGAGATAACGATGGCCTATTTTTGGGAAACCAAGAATTGGTTTCAACTAAAAAATAATCAAGCAGCCGAGTATGGTGCCCTGACTAGCGGCTTGGGCCTTGATTACGTCATCGTTCGGGATATTGAGTCATCATCTTCTCAGCATCAACCCGATGATTCTTCTAGCTCTCGCCATGCTCCTACCAGTGGAGGTCAACCCGACCATTCCTTCACCTCTCAGCGCCCTTCAACGTCGAATGATGAACTGCCACCTGATTGGTTTGTCCGAATGGAAGGAAAATTTGACCGAATGGAACAAAGGTTTGATCGAATTGAGAGTGGGCAAGCACAACTCCTAAAGAGTTTCAAGTATCTTGAAAGGATGATCCGCACTGACTTTCAGTCGAAAGGAATCGAATATCCATCCGAAGAGGTGGATGAGTGATTTAATTTTGTGTTTTTACTGATAGTTTTTTATGCTTGGATTTAGATTAATGATAGTTTTTTATGCTTGGATTTGGATGTGTTTGGTTTATGTTTTTAATTTAGGATTTGGATATTTTTGGATGTTTTGTTCTAATTTTCAATGTTTTTGTTAAAATAGAATTCTCATCATTTTGCCGGAGTTGATGATCTGGAGGGTACTCAACATAATCACAGAGCTGATGATATTCATGGTTCTCAACAGAATTTCGAATTTAATGATCCAGAGCATTTTGAGCAGAATCACGGAGTTGATGATCTAGGCTGCGATGTTATGAAAGCCAGAGCTGATGATCCGCAGGGTTCTCAGCAGAATCTCGGATATGATAATCCGGAGGATTTTGAGCAGGATCCCGGAGTTGATGATTTAGTGGGCATTGTTATGACTCCAGAAGAGAGGGCACGAAGGACAAGAAAACCTAGTGCCTATGTTAGAACTCCATTTGTTGATGATAGACCAACATATAAGCCCAGGATGCCTTCTAAATAATTAGGCAGTGTTAATGTTGGTATTTCACTTGTGGTACTTGAAATTTCTAATCATACCTTATAATTTGTTCTATGTTAAAAAATTTGCTCGTTATATTGTTGATATCGGGATAGAATCGCATAAATAGATTAGAGGCAAATTTGAAATTTTTAAAAATTGAGGGACCAAAAGTGCAAATTTGGATTTCAAAAAATTTGGGGCCGAATTGAAAATCTTAATTTTTTTTGAAAATTTTGGACTTAATTGGAGCTCTGGGTTTTCCGAAAATTTGGGGTCAAATGGCAATTTCTGAAAAATTTAGGGACTAAAAGTGCAAATATGGATTTTTGAAAATTAAAATGGACTGAACTCTCAATTCTGGGTTTTCTGAAAATGGAAGTCAAATTGTATTTTTTGAAAATTAAGGGACCAACAGTGAAATTTCGGATTTCAAAAAATCAGAGGTCTAATTGAAAATTTTAATTTTCCAAAAATTATGGAATGAATTGCAATTCAGACAGGGTTTTCCAAAATTTGGGGTCAAATTGCAGTTTTTGAAATTGAGGGACCAAATCAAATGTTGGAAGAATTTATTAACTCAAGAACAGCTAAGTGATCTTATCAGTTGAGTTAAATAAGTTAGTTAAATGTTTTGATGATAACAAAAAGGTGTCATCAACCTTTGAAGATTGGATACTTGGTTTAAAAGAAAATCATTCAAGAACAGAAGTATTCAAGAAATGAAGATTCAATCTTACGAGAATAGTGAAAATCAGATTAATGGAAGATTGAAAATCAGATTAGTAAAAATCAGCTTAGTGGAAATGAGATCATCAAATGATTGATCATGAGATGACTAGTGCATCAGCTTTGTACATCAGACTAGTGCATCAGCTTAGTGCATCAGCTTTGTACATTAGACTTGTGCATCAGACTAGTGCATCAGACTAGTGATCATCAGCGGAGTGGATCCCATCAGCTAAGTGAAATCGGTCAGTAAGCTCTCCAACGGTAACAAGCTAAGTGCATTAAATGCTGCTGACAGAAAGTACAGCAGAGTGTACAGTAAACAGTGCAGAAAGTACATCAGAGTGTACAGTGAACAATGCGACAGTCTGCAAAAGTTACCATTCAAATTATGACCGTTGCTCAAGGACTTAAATGCAATTTTTGCCAACCTTCAACGGGCAAAATTACAAATCCAAGAGTATAAATAGATGGTAAACTGAAGATTCAAGTGAGACTTGCACACTTTCAAGATCAAATCTTTAGAGCAAGAATCCATCAGTTGAGTCATCTTTTCATAAGCTTAGTCATCTTATGACGAAGCTGATTGTTGAAGAACAAGAGTGAACCCTTGTATATCTGAGTGATGTTCAACTGAGTGCTGTGAGGAGTAGATATCCATCTTTGTGAGTGATATTACTTCGGAGAATAGGTCTTCTTTGTGATTTCCTATTGCGGACTTGTGGTCGTTTCATTTGTTGTTCGACGCAAGTAGAGTATACTGTAAACTTAGTGATTATAGTATAAACCAAGATCTGTGTGACTTGGAAGAGTGGATTAAGAGGATTTGTTCCTGTATAACCACTAAAAAAATTCCTTGTGTTATTTACTTTATTTGTCTTGCATTGCATATCTCATAAGCTAAGTAAATACTTTAAAAGAAGAGTCTTTTAAATTGAGGAATTTTCAACTTGGGGCAAAACTTTCCTTGTGCTTTAAAAGTTTAATTGAGTTGAAAACATTGTTTGAAAAACACATATACACTATCCGCTGCATCACTGTTTGAAAATTGAAAATCAGATTAGTGGAAGATTGAAAATCAGATTAGTAAAAATCAGCTTAGTGGAAATGAGATCATCAAATGACTGATCATGAGATGACTAGTGCATCAGCTTTGTACATCAGACTAGTGCATCAACTTTGTACATCAGACTTGTGCATCAGACTAGTGCATCAGATTAGTGAAAATAGTGAAAATCAGATTAGTGGAAGATTGAAAATCAGATTAGTAAAAATCAGCTTAGTGGAAATGAGATCATCAAATGACTGATCATGAGATGACTAGTGCATCAGCTTTGTACATCAGACTAGTGCATCAGCTTAGTGCATCAGCTTTGTACATCAGACTTGTGCATCAGACTAGTGAAAATAGTGAAAATCAGATTAGTGGAAGATTGAAAATCAGATTAGTAAAAATCAGCTTAGTGGAAATGAGATCATCAAATGACTGATCATGAGATGACTAGTGCATCAGCTTTGTACATCAGACTAGTGCATCAGCTTAGTGCATCAACTTTGTACATCAGACTTGTGCATCAGACTAGTGCATCAGACTAGTGATCATCAGCGGAGTGGATCCCATCAGCTAAGTGAAATCGGTCAGTAAGCTCTCCAACGGTAACAAGCTAAGTGCATTAAATGCTGCTGACAGAAAGTACAGCAGAGTGTACAGTAAACAGTGCAGAAAGTACATCAGAGTGTACAGTGAACAGTGCGACAGTCTGCAAAAGTTACCATTCAAATTATGACCGTTGCTCAAGGACTTAAATGCAATTTTTGCCAACCTTCAACGGGCAAAATTACAAATCCAAGAGTATAAATAGATGGTAAACTGAAGATTCAAGTGAGACTTGCACACTTTCAAGATCAAATCTTTAGAGCAAGAATCCATCAGTTGAGTCATCTTTTCATAAGCTTAGTCATCTTATGACGAAGCTGATTGTTGAAGAACAAGAGTGAACCCTTGTATATCTGAGTGATGTTCAACTGAGTGCTGTGAGGAGTAGATATCCATCTTTGTGAGTGATATTACTTCGGAGAATAGGTCTTCTTTGTGATTTCCTATTGCGGACTTGTGGTCGTTTCATTTGTTGTTCGACGCAAGTAGAGTATACTGTAAACTTAGTGATTATAGTATAAACCAAGATCTGTGTGACTTGGAAGAGTGGATTAAGAGGATTTGTTCCTGTATAACCACTAAAAAAATTCCTTGTGTTATTTACTTTATTTGTCTTGCATTGCATATCTCATAAGCTAAGTAAATACTTTAAAAGAAGAGTCTTTTAAATTGAGGAATTTTCAACTTGGGGCAAAACTTTCCTTGTGCTTTAAAAGTTTAATTGAGTTGAAAACATTGTTTGAAAAACACATATACATTATCCGCTGCATCACTGTTTGAAACTCTGATTACATAAGCTTGATGAGCAAAATCAGCACAATAGTCTACTTTACTGAATAAGCTAAGTGCTAAATCAACATAGTAGTCTTACGAATAAGATCAGCTTACTCAGCTTATAAGCTAAGTGCAAAATCAGCTTAGTCATTTTATTGTGCTGATGAGCGAACTGTACTTATAGAAGAAAAGTTTAAGATTTATTTTTAAAGTTTTGAGGTCTATTCACCCCCTCCCCCCCATCTAGACCTCAACTGACCACTTTGGGACCAATATCAAAATTTGGGTTTTTCAAATTATATTGTAATTCCCGAAAATTGAGGGACCAAGAGTGCAAATTCATATTTTGGAAAATCTAGGGCTGAATTGAAAATCTTAATTTTGGACTTAGTTGGAACTCTGGGATTTTCGAAAACTTGAGGTCAAATGGCAATTTCTAAAAATTTAAGGGACCAAAATTGCAAATATGGATTTTTGAAAATTAAAATCTTCTGAAAATTATGGACTGAACTCTCAATTCTGAATTTTTTAAAAATGGGAGTCATATTGCATTTTTTGAAAATTAAGGGATCAAAAGTGAATATTTGAATTTCTGAAAATCAGGGGCCGAATTGAAAATTTAATTAAGTTATGATTTACGGAGGAGCTATAAGTGAATGTTTTCCATTCGAATCCTCAAATAATCAAACTTCACTAAGTTGTGATTTACGAAGGGGTTAATGTTACTATAAATGAATGTTCTTCGTTCGAATCCTCAATTAATTAAATTTCACTAAGTTATGATTTATGAAGTAGTTAATGTTACTATAAATGAATATTCTCCGATTGGATCTTAAATTTCACTAAGTTGTGATTTACGGAGGGGTTCATGTTACCAGTGAATTTTCTCCGTTCGAATCCTCAAATAATCAAACTTCACTAAGTTGTGATTTACGAAGGGGTTAATGTAACTATAAATGAATGTTCTTCGTACGAATCCTCAATTTATTAAATTTTACTAAGTTATGATTTACGAAGTAGTTAATGTTACTATAAACGAATATTCTCCGATCGGATCTTAAATTAATTAAATTTCACTAAGTTGTGATTTACGGAGGGGTACATGTTACTAGTGAATGTTCTCCGTTCGAATTCTCAATTAATCAAATTTCAATAAGTTATGATTTACGAAGGAGTTATAAGTGATGTTCTCCGATTGGATCATCAATTAATCAAATTTCATTAAATTGTGATTTATGGATGAGTTAATGTTTACAAATTTAGGATAAGTTACGATCCTCGATTGACTAAATCAACAAATTTAGGGTAAGGACGATTGTTTTTCTGATAGTCATGCGCCCAGAATATCGGGTGCCTTTGAAGGCGCCCGGAATATCGGGCGTCTTAGAAGGCACTCAGGATTTCGGGAGCCTTTGACGGCGCTCGGAAGTTCGGGCGCTTACAAAGGCGCCCGATATTCTGGGTGCCTTTGGATATTTCGAGCGCCCAAGACAGGGGAGCATTTTTTATCTCTTTCAATAATAATAAATGCTTCAACACAATAATTATCAAGTATTATTAGAAATATTGTTCAATAAACATCAAATAATACGAGTAGTTTGCATTAAAATAGACATCAACCTAAGATTGCTCTGAGTTCTCTGACTGTTGAGGTCATGCGCCCAGAATATCGTGTGCCTTTGAAGGCGCCCGGAATATCGGGCGTCTTAGAAGGCACTCAGGATTTCGGGAGCCTTTGAGGGCGCTCGAAAGTTCGGGCGCTTACAAAGGCGCTCGATATTCTGGGCGCCTTTGGATATTTCGAGCGCCCAAGACAGGGGAGCATTTTTTATCTCTTTCAATAATACTATATGCTTCAACACAATAATGGTCAAGTATTATAAGAAATATTGTTCAATAAATATCAAATAATACAAGTAGTTTGCATTAAAATAGACATCAACCTAAGATTGCTCTGAGTTCTCTAACTGTTGAGGTCATGCGCCCAGAATATCGGGTGCCTTTGAAGGCGCCCGGAATATCGGGCGTCTTAGAAGGCGCTCAGGATTTCGGGAGCCTTTGAGGGCGCTCGAAAGTTCGGGCGCTTACAAAGGCGCTCGATATTCTGGGCGCCTTTGGATATTTCGAGCGCCCAAGACAGGGGAGCATTTTTTATCTCTTTCAATAATAATAAATGCTTCAACACAATAATGGTCAAGTATTATAAGAAATATTGTTCAATAAATATCAAATAATACAAGTAGTTTGCATTAAAATAGACATCAACCTAAGATTGCTCCGAGTTCTCCAACTGTTGAGGACATGTTTTTGCATTGTGTCCGGTACATTTGCAAATCGAGCATTTGTATTTTTTTTTCGGATTTTCTAGACAAGAAGGATAACGTGATGTTCTTGGCCTTCCAACAGATATACATATTTAATTTATATACATAAACATTCAAGAGATAACTTAACAGTTAGATAAAAAAATCTCATTTTTTTTTAATTTTGGTCGACCGAGATTCAAAATGGAGAATCAAGTCGTTATGTAACATTAACTCCTCCGTTGGTAAAAAAAAAAAAAAAAATCTCAATTTTTTTTTATTTTGGTCGATCGGGATTCAAAACGGAGAACCAAGTCGTTATGTAACATTAACTCCTCCATTTGTAAAAATTCTCATTTATTTTTATTTTGATCGATCGGGATTTAAAACGGAGAACCAAGTCGTAATGTAACATTAACTCCTTCGTTTGTAAAAAAGAAAATCTCATTTTTTTTATTTCGGTCGATCGGGATTCAAAACGGAGAATCAAGTCGGTATGTAACATTAACTCCTCCGTTTGTAAAAAAATAAAGAATCTCATTTTTTATAAATCAAGAGATGAATTTTTTTTAAAATTATCTCTTGAATATTTATGTATATAAATTCAAATAAATATAAACATTCAAATTTATTTTTATTATTTTTAATGTTATTATATTCAAATATATTGTATATGTCATTATATTTACTATCAAGTATCAAGTAATAAATTGTATATGTCATTATATTTACTATCAAGTAAAATATAAAAATATTTAAATGTTCATGAGCTGAGTGATCAAGAGATGAGTGGTCTTGAGATGAGTGATCAAAAGATGACTGGTCATGAGTCGAGTGAGTGATCATGAGCTGAGTGGTCATGAGCTGAGTGAGTGATCATGAGCTGAGTGGTCATCAGCTGAGTGAGTGATCAAGAGACAAGTATTCATGAGATGAGTGATCAAGAGATGGGTGTTCATAAGCTGAGTGAGTGATCAAGAGCCGAGTGATCAAGAGATGAACTTCTTTTAAGTTATCTCTTGAATTTTTTATGTATATAAATTCAAATAAATTAAATATGTCATTATATTTTCTATCAAGTAAAATATAAAAATATTAAAAATAATACAAAAAATTGAATGTTTATGTATATTTGAATTTATATACATAACAATTCAAGAGATGAGTGATTGTGAGCTTAGTGATCAAGAGATGAATTATTTTAAAATTATCTATTGAATGATTATGTATATAAATCCAAATAAATTGAACATGTCATTATAATTTCTATCAAATAAAATATAAAAAACATTAAAAATAATAAAAACAAATTTGAATATTTATATTTATTTGAATTTATGAACATAAACATTCAATAGATGAGTGATCAAGAGATGAGTGAATGATCAAGAGATGAACTTTTTTTAAAAATTATCTCTTGAATGTTTATGTGTATAAATTCAAATAAATTGAATCTGTCATTATATTTTCTATCAAATAATATAAAAAAACATCTGTTTTAAATCCCAATCGACCAAATGAGATTATTTTTTTACAATAGAGGAGTTAATGTTACATAATTTTTAATATTAAAAATAATAAAAATAATTTTAAATGTTTATATTTATTTGAATTTATATGCATAAACATTCAAGAGATAATTTGAAAAAAAATTCATCTCTTGATTTATATATATAAAATTGAATATGTTTCACATAAAAACATACACTTTCGTTGTTTTAAATATTTTCCTACAAGTCTTGCCCATGTTACATAAAAACATCCGTTTTGAATCCCGATCGGCCAAAATAAAAAAAAAATTGAGATTCCTTTTTTTTTTACAAACGGAGGAGTTAATGTTACATAACGACTTTGTTCTCCGTTTTGTCCCGATCGACCAAAACAAAAAAAATATCGTAAATATGTGCTCGCTTGAGTTTGATTGTTGTGATGAAAAAAGTAATTACAAAAATTCTTTGTTGGAACATTTTTTTTAAAATTACTCATTAATTTACAATACAACAATTTTCAAATTATAAATATTTATTAACATTTTAATTTTTATTAATAAATTCAAATATAAAAACATTTATTTTATTTTATTTTATTTAAAAAAAAAAAAAAAAAAAAAAAAAAAAAAAAAAAAAAAAAACCTAAAAAACCTACCACCCACCCAGCCGCCGCCGCCCCCCACCTCCCCCTCAAGCCCAGGCCGTAACGGCCGATCCTAGGCCGGCAACGGCCTGG
Organism: Penstemon barbatus; assembly: GCA_003313485.2. NCBI lineage: Eukaryota > Viridiplantae > Streptophyta > Magnoliopsida > Lamiales > Plantaginaceae > Penstemon > Penstemon barbatus. The sequence continues at coordinate 25,590,237 of CM064881.1, forward strand.
GATCAACGATTCCAGGCCGGCGACGGCCTGGGGACCTTCTCTCCAGGCCGTCGCCGGCCTGGAAGTCGAGTTCCGAGGCCTGCGACGGCCTGAACTCGGAGGCCGTCGCAGGCCTCCGATCTGTCGTTTCCGGCCGGCGACGGCTTCTCCCGAGGTAGTCGCCGGCCTGGGAAGGTGGAGGGAGGCTGGCTCGGTTGGTGGAGGGTGGTGGCCGGTCGGATGGGGTGGGGATGGGTTAGGGAAGAAGATGTGTTTTTTCTTTTGTTTTTTTTTAATTGTGAGGGTATTTTGGGTATTTTCTGTTGAGTAGGGTATGGACAAGGAATGAAGAATTGACAAATGTCACTAATTGAGTGGAATGGTATGTTACTCACTCCATCCAAGAGTTAGGATAGACAATCCCATGTAAGGCCATCTCCAATGGCGGGCTCGGGGAGCGCGTGAGGGCCGGGCTGGGCTGGAGAACCATCTCCAATGGCGGTGCGGGGCGGCGCGCGGGGCGGCGCGAGCTTGGCGGCGGTCTCGGGCTGGAACGGTCTGGAGAATGGAGGCCGCGTGAGTTGTGGGGAAGAAAGAGGGGAGAGTGCTGTGCACTCTCCATTCTTTAAGTCAGGTGGCGCCACTTGGCGCCACCTGACTGGTTCTTTTTTCTTTTTTTTGTTTTTATTGTTTATTTGTTTTAAAATGTAGTAAAATAACTTTAATTGTGTAAAACATGTAATTAAAATTTGTAATATTGTTAATATTAGAATAAATTGTGTATTGTTAATATTAGAATATAACTGAATTTTTTTAATTATAATTATTAATGTTTTAATAATAGTAACATTAAAAATGGCTTTAAATATTTCTTCCATTTAAAAAATAGTAATTAAATTTTGTAAATAATTTGTTAGTATATGTTAATATTAGAATAAAATTAAATATTATTTATTTAATTTTAATTATAATTCTAATTATTAATGTTTTAATAATAGTAACATTAAAAATGGATTTAATTATTTATTCTATTTATAAAATAATAATTAAATTTTATAAATAATTTATTAGTATATTTGTTAATCTTAGAATAAAATTACATTTTATTATTATTAAGTTTGATTACAATAGTAATTATTAATGATTTATATCGAATAAAATTTCTTCCTAAATTAGAATTACAATTACTTGAAAATATAATTAAACACCGAAAAATAATTATAATATTTTTAAATTAATTATATTATTTTAATAATTTTTATCATTATTCTATCATTATTATTATTATTATTATTATTATTATTATTATTTGTATCATTATTAAAACTATTATAAAAATGGTGAGAGTTGGGAAGAAATTTTTTTGGAAGAAATTGAATGCTGGAGACCACCACTGGAGATGATCACCCAGAGCTCGGGCTGGCTCGGGGGCTGCCCCGGGAGCTGGCCCGGGAATGGCCCCGGGAAACCATTGGAGATGCCCTAACAAACCCCATTTCTAGACTCCAACCTAAAATCAAGCAAGGCCCGTCTTACAAATTTAATTCTAGGGTCTTTAATGTTAAAAAATGTGTATTCAAATTTATTTTTTATTTTTACAAATCTAACAATAATATTAATAAAATATGCGATATTACTTTTTTTGGAGTAATATTTTTCAGAAAGATAAAATGACAATTTTTTTTTTTAAGTGAAGCAATCACAAATATGTTTTTATAAATTTTTATTTTGACAACATTATTTTTTTTAATAGAAATAATTTTATAGATATATATGTACGGAATAATATTCCATAACAAGTATATATACTTCTATAAATTTAACTTGGGTAAATACCACTTTTGATCCCTCCTATTATTAACTTTTTACAGAGTGGTCCCTCTTATAATTTTTTTCCATTTTAGTCTCTGCTATAAATTATTCATTTCACTTTAGTCCTTTTCAAGTGGTCCAAGACGATTCCGATAACATTTGATATGCTCATAAGGGCAAATTTGTCATTTCAAGTAAACTAACAGAGATATTTTCGTCTTTCTAATTATTTAAAAAAAACTAAATATATAATCTCTTTCAAACTAGGCTTTCATTCCAATCCAACTTAATCGTACATTTCGTTCCAAACTAAATTTTTTTCCTAAAATCTTTTTCAAACACCAACATTGCTCACAAATTAAACAATATCTCAAATAGTATTAATAGTGAACGGACAAAAATGCCCTAAAAATATTCATATGCATGTCATGTGTTATCGGAACCACCTGATAAGGCTAGGACTAAAGAGAAACACATAATTTATAGTAGGGACTAAAATGAAATAAATAATTTATAGCAGGAACTAAAATAGAAAAAAAATATAAAAGGAACCACTCTGTAAAAAGTTAATGATAAAGAGGAACAAAAAATGGTGTTTACCCATTAAACTTTTTATTTATTGGGATTGTGACACCCCAGTGTCATCCGTTACTGTGTTTTGACAAAGAGAATGTGTTACTTGGGGAAGAAAGTCACAGGCCGGTGATAAATTATAGCTATAATACAAATATATATTTTATACTTTTATTTATAACTATGCTACAAAAGGTCTCACGAATAAACAATAATACTGGATTGAAATTAAAAAGAAAACATACTCAATGTTTGGCCATGGTCAATTGATAACTGATAAAATCTTAGTTGGACTATGTTCGTTATACATTTGATCCTACCATTATATCAAGTTTGAACAATATTTACATAAAACTCGAGAGTAGAGCTTAACTCATATTCGACTAAGTTAAAGTTATTTCGAACTCGATTCATTAAAATAATAATGTTAAACACGATCTCAAATAAAAATAAAACTAAGCATGATAATTTATCCGAAATATATCACTTATTTCCGACCGATTTAAAATTGATCGGAATAATTACGAAAAATTTCCACTGATTCAATTTTTTATTGGAATTCATTAACATTCCCACTAATTTTTGTTCGGTTGGAATTTTATTTTTTCTAGTAGTGTTTGACTTGAATATATCTTTAACACTCTTATATATTATGTATGTATAAAAAAAACAATACATCATATATCAAATTAGAAAATAAAATACGTAAACTTATATATGAAAATATTTAGGGACCCTCCACAATGCGGGCGTCCTAGCTAAATTTTTTGTTTAAATTAGTTCGATTGAGCATAAATTGTTGACATATCTACCGTAATATGTTTATTTTATGGTTATATATAAAGCCATTTTCTTTTTTTTCTTAAAGAACGATATTTATATATGATTAGAACGTACAATGGTCTTACAATAGTGAGCTTGGGATAAACTGTAGGCTATGTTTGGATGTACTTAGATTCAATTTAATATGCTTCGAGTAAAAAATATATTGGATTGATATTTTGAAGTTTTTTTAGTTAGAATCTTTTGAATGTAAAATAATGTTAATTTAATAGTTTTTTTAGAATATATTTATTATTAATCATTACATTATAATTATTTCAATAACTGTCCAAGTGTAAAGAATTACAAAACATACTAGTATTAAACTAGAATAAAGAACCACATCAGTGCATTTGGGAGTTGAACCCAGAACCTCTGGAGCCCCAACTTTACCAGTGATTATTATTAGGCTACAACCTCACTAGATTAGAAATATTAGGTTATGTTATCTGAATTTTGGATGTTGGAGTTTTAGGGAAAATATAAGTGACATATCATGTTGTTTTTTTCTTAAATTAAAATAAATTGGTATTAATTATATTGCATGATAAGTTGGATGGGAAAAGGTAAAATTGGTCCCGTAATTTATGGTCGCTGATAAATTTATCTCATAAGTATTCGGACTGATAATTTTATCCTATAAATCATAAAATTAAATTAAATTTGGGACATTTTCACCCAATCAAGAGAGTAGCATTTACTCTTGAGCTTATGAAGTTGAATTGATGAAATTGACCATGATATTTTTATAAAAAGAAAAAAACTAACATGAGTCATATTCGTGCACATGACACATGCAAAATTTGATTTTGATTTTTAGGAGGACTCCAATCTCTATTTTGGGACACAAACTTAATTCTTACTCTTCTTAAACACAATTTGGGACATTTTTTTATTTTAATATTCTAATCATGATTCTAACTAAAACAATTTACATCAAGATATAGTCATGTTACAGTCCCTAATATTCCTTTCTTCTTAAATTAATCTCTTTTATTTCTTGATAAGAGTTAATTAGTCCTACAAGTTGTCTCAAGTAGTCAAAATATTTTCAATTGCCTGAACTTTAGCCAACAGGGTTTCCTGATTAGGTTAAACACACAAGGACGAAGATGCACGTAGTCTATGCAACCGCAGAATATTATATATCTTTTAATTAAATATTTATATATAAAGTTAAATTATTGACTAGAACATATATATATAGGTGTACATATTAAATTATATTTAAATTCTTTCTAGGTTGAGAGCTGACGAATGTTTGTTTGTCTTGGAGTGTACAAAAAGATACGAAATGAGAGCAAATGGCCTTTGAAGCGGTGGACCCGTTTCGTCGCCGGATATGGACACAATATGGGGCGTGGATGTGGGCTCAATATATTTCAAACCTCTGCACACTTGCACCTTCCTCTCTCTCTCTCTATATGTATATGTGTATATATATATATTATATAGATATAGTCATCATGTTAATTGGTAAATGTATTTCAATATTTTGTATTTTCATTTGGGAAAATATTAATAAACAATGCATGTAAAATGTTTAAATTTAATTGGTATGATGGATAATGTGGAATTCTCTCCGTTTCAAATTAATTGACACATTTTGTCTTTTCATACAATTAAGAAACTCAATAATTAACTAGTCATTTTTCTAAGATAAAGATAAAATGTCAAAAATATTATTCTTAGTGATTGTTTTAATTTATGTTTTTGATAGCTGTGCACTCTGCTTAGTAAAATTGGAAAAGATGCATTGAGAAATATGTGACAAGTAATTTGATACATGAAAAATTTGTAAATGTGTCATTTAATTTGAAACGGAGAGGGTATATATGAGTTGTGATAATTAGCTATTTTCTTTGAAATCATGTAAATCTTAGATATTGCTCCACTAGTTTTGGAATAGTTTAGTTGTGATCGGATTGAATTTGTGCTAAAAAAAAAATCTAATAATCAAATTATCGGGTGAGTGATTATGATTTCAAAAATTAAATAAGTTGAATAGTCGAAAACCTTAAAATTAGATGAACATGGTAATTTGACGTTAGTTCTATTAAACGTTATTTATTTTAACAATGCTTATTTTTTAACTTTTATATAAGTTATAATTCTTGAGAATGTAAGCTTAATATTTTTGTAAACTCAACACTTCTACAAAATAAATTTTCAAAATTTTATTTCTATAATTTGATTATGATAATATTCTTCTTGATTTAAGAGTAATGTAATTGAACTACATGACAAATTGATCCAGTCTGTAAACAGCTTTGTTGTACCAACTCAATCACAAGTTAAGTAAGTATACTAATTTCGCTTTATATATTGGTCATTACTCTAGAAATATCACTCAACCAACCACATAACAAGTGTACATAGTTCTTATCCGATGGACACTAATTTTTAACACTTGTCAAGTAAGTAATATCAACGGTATGTACAACACCGTAATTGAGCTCACTGTATATCTCGCAAATATTTTAACTACAACCTAACTCGTTTCATTTTTGAATTTTCGAGAAGGTATAATAAATGAAAAACGGTGAAGAAAATGGAAATAAATGAGTTGTAAATAAATAAAGAAAATAAAATTGTATAGATATATATGTGTTTGTGCCTGAGGGTGACACCAAACACACACAGAAAGACCCTAGCTAGCTAGGTAGCTAGGTGGTATATAGCATCTTTTTCGAAAAAAATCATTTCACTGAAAGCAAAGCAAAACAAAGCAATTGAATTTTTCCAATTAAATCAAAATATATAGCCACAAATAAATATCTGACCGTCCTTTCTCTCTAGATCTCTTTCTCCCTCTCTTCTCTTTAATTTCTCTTCATCTTTAATTTCTTCTTCAATTTAATTTGAGTAGCTACATATATATATCTATATATCAAATATATAACTCTTTTAAATTTGTCCATTTCTTGAGATGGGAATTAAAAAAGCTCAATTTTGAAATGGGGTTTTGTTGCTAGTTAGTTCTTGAATTAAAATCAAGATTTGAGTTTTGGTTGATTATTTAATTTTGATGGCAGCTTCTTCTACATCAGCTTTTAGTGACAGCCAGATGAATCCAGAAGCAGTTCAATCTCAAATATCAACTAGCAAGAAAAGAAGAAATCAACCTGGAAATCCAAGCAAGTATCTTTTATTTAACCTGCATGAATGGATTTCTTAATTTATTTTCTTCAAAAATAAAAATACCCCTTTTTTTCCAATCTTTCTTTTTCAACCATACAAAACCCTAATCTCAAAACTCCCTTTGGCAAAAACTACTACTTTTCGGAAATCCGTCAGAAACAATCCTTAACTTGCTTTTAACTTTTTGACTGCTTTTATATTAATTCTGTTTCGAACAGAATTAATAATCATCTACTTTTTACACATATAAAATTAGCTTTTCAGAACCGAATAACGACCTATATACATACAAATTAAATGAAATGAATTAATGTGAACTAAGTACTATTTTTTTTTTATCATATAGTAAATTTTTATGTGGTTGAATTAATTTTTGTAATTGTTTTAATTTGTTTAATTAATAATTAATCTATTTTATGACATGATTTTATTAGATCCAGATGCAGAGGTAATAGCACTATCTCCCAAAACCTTAATGGCCACAAACCGGTTTGTTTGTGAGGTATGTAATAAAGGCTTCCAAAGAGAACAAAATCTTCAACTTCACAGAAGAGGACACAATCTACCATGGAAGCTAAAACAGAAGAGTACAAAAGAGGTTAAAAGAAAGGTTTATCTCTGCCCGGAACCCTCGTGCGTGCACCACGACCCTGCCCGAGCCCTAGGCGACCTGACCGGGATTAAAAAGCATTATTCGAGGAAACATGGTGAAAAGAAATATAAATGTGATAAATGCTCCAAGAAATATGCAGTTCATTCGGATTGTAAAGCTCATACAAAAACTTGTGGAACTAGGGAGTATAGATGTGATTGTGGCACTCTTTTTTCCAGGTAAAAATAAATCATTCATTCATTCTTTCATTCTATATATGCTAATTTTGGAGTGATATTAATTGAACCAAATTATTTAATTTTTATTTTATTGATTAATAAATTACTATAAACATTCAATGAGCTTAATAATGATTAAATGCGTCTGGGTTTTAATTCTTTATTTCTTTATTTCTTTTTTAATTGGAATTGAAATTCTTGTTGTTGGTTTTAGGGATTTAGATTCTTTTACTCAGTGATAAGTGCAGATGAAAAAGCTATGTCACGGGGTAGCTTTTCTATGGCAGTTACTGCTTCTATTTAATGTGGAATATATGTATATATATATATTATACACACACACATACACACAATATCTATCTATCTCTTTTTTTTTTTTTTTTTTTTTTTTTTTGGAATTTAGTTTTTTTATTTCTTCTAAAAAATTATTTTAAGTAATAAAATATTAATTAACAATGTTTAATTAAATAAATTTCATATATGAAGTGACAATTTATCAGTGAGAAATTAAAAGCTATAATTTAAATTGTAGTAATATACACAATATAACAAAATTGTGTCAATAATTAACTATAATGACAACCTAAAATATCATACTACATTTTCACTAATAATTCCGAATGACAAGTTTAAAATGTTTATTAGAATTTTTTTAATATGTCGCAATTATTATGACAATACAGGATTAAATGCATCTTCCAAATAGTGACAACTATTATATTTTAATATATTAATATATATATATAGTCAATAATTTTCTTGAAACTTTATTTTCGTTTTGTTGTTTTGGATTTTTGCCTGTCAGACAAATGAGTCCACGTGAAATATCTGTGGAAAACGCCATGACTAAATAGGGTTTTGTTTCCGGGTCCAATCTATTTTCTTGGAACATCCGTCCTTTAGTTTGTACCCATTATATATATGTTTGATTTTCTTTTTTTTTTTTACCTCTTTAATTTTTTTAGAGTTCACGTGATTTTATGTATCATGTTTGCCATGTTAATGTTTTTTGTTTTGTCAGTGAATAACTTGTTTTAATTTGTTTTTTTCTAAGTTGTATATATGTGTTCATGTCTGTTTTCTTGCAGGTATGTATCACTTTTTCATGCTATAAATTCATGTTTTATTTGGACAAGTGCGTCAATATTCACCATTTTTTTTTCCATGTTTGAGTTGCGTTATTATCTAAAAAATTATTGAATGTTTTATTTCAATTTGAGTTAATATTTATATTGATTTCATAGCTTAAAGTAATTATATTTAGAATCATATGTACATTTATTTATTTTAAAAGTAACATTTAATATTTTAAAAATATAATTTGATGAAAACTTTATATTCAATTATAGATGTAATTACCTAGTCATAGAATTCCTTCCACCTAAAATCCTCAATTTTATATGTCTTGTCCTCTTCCCCTAAACTTTTGTTTAATTAAAATATCTCCGAAATTATTCTACTCTTTCTCTATATATATCAACTTGATTCTTTTTCATAATGAATTCTCTCTCTAAAATTATAAAAAACAAAATATGCATCATCTACCCGAATTACAGATATTGATGAATCACCATTTTGAATTTAACATTACTTCATAAGAAAATCATAAATTTTAAACATGCCTATTAATCGTCTAAAACCCACCTCTACACATATACTTAATTGGATTATTTTCCGTTTCTCTATAAATAGATCCAAATTGCTGAAATAAGTATTCATATTGCGTTCATGATTATTATTAGAAATTTATATCTTAGCCTTTGCATTTATTAAATTACTTCCTTATCAATTACTTCTTTTTAATTAGTTCACATAATTGTATCCACAACACTTTTGGTCCCATACTTTATGAAATGCTAAATGCACTTTCAGTCCTATATTTTGAAATTGGACTCTACTTACTAAAATTTCAATTTCGATCTCAATTTTTTTTTCAATTTTACGCACTTGTGTTCACATATACTTATATATAGAGTTATCTGATCTGTACTTTGGTCCCAAATTGAATAAAAATAAGTCGATGAATTTTGTTACAGGCGTGACAGTTTCATCACCCACCGAGCCTTCTGCGATGCGCTCGCCCAAGAGAGTGCAAGAAACCTCAACCCACCACCTTCATTAAGCAGCATAGGGAGTCACCTATTAGGCCTCTCCCAAATGTCCACTCCACAAGAACACCATCAAATGATGAATCTCCATCATCATCACCAACAACCTAGTAATATACTCCGGCTCGGGAGCACCAGCAGTAGCAGATCACAACCACAACCACAACCACAACCACAACCACAACTACAACAACATGGCTCGTCCTCGAGACTAGACACCTTCATGTTCGGCTCTCCTACACAGCCTTCGTCCTCTCGTAATATGCACCAGCCACCAAATTATGAAGAAGGGTTATTTACGAACAAGCCATCATCATCATCATCATCAGTACTACATGGACAGCTCATGCAACTTCCACAACTACATGTTAATAATAATGTTAATGGCGGCGGCACTTCTTCTTCATCCAATGCAGCTGGTACAAGCCTCTTTAACCTAAGCTTCTTCCCAAACAATATGGCAAACAATAGTAGTAGTGGGGAAGATCACTCCAACTTCTTCTCATCAGGTATGTGTATATATATATATATATATATATGTACTACTTTTTAATTATTAAATTCATCATTGTGGATAATTAATTATGTAGTTAAATTGAACTTATGAAAAGATTATTAATTAGTTATGCCATGATGTCCTATTTAATGACCTCAAAAATGACTAAACATGTATACTATCACTTTGGGAGTTTGAGAAGAAATTTAAATTGGAACCCTATGTCATATATAGAAGCTTTTATATCTGCTATAAAAATCTGCTATAAAAAGTAAAATTAGCTTCTATATGTTAATTAGCAATTATAAAAAAGCAAATATGTACTTTTCCTAGTTAGTACATGACATCTAGATAATTTATTATGTACTTAAGTAGATTAATGAATCTAGTTTATTTGTTTATTACAATAGATATATTTAAGTTGTCATAGTATAATTATTTATTTAGATAAAATTGTCAGTTCACACTATAAGTTAGTAGATCATATAGAAATGTACTTACATGTTAATTTAATTTCTAAAAACAAAATTCAGTTGAAGTAATTATATATAGAATAAATTACATGTAGTTCATTAATTATAAAAACAACTTAAGTATCCTCAAATTTACAAATTAGGATCAGTTCTACTTGTTAACATGAACATAATTATTTAGGGTTACTGAATTAGAACCCATAAATGCTGATAATGTCAGAAGTGGATCAGAGTCTTTGCAATACATGATAATTATTATTGGATGTGCATATGTACATTGCACTAGATTTTTTTTAATACATTGTAATTAGTTGTAATCATGTATTCTTGTTTGCTTCCATAAAAAGTACTAATTTCTCTATTCATTCATTCTTGTTTGCCTCTTAAGATGACACTTAATTCTCGTCAGGTAATCTTATGAGCGTCGCGATACCTTCACTCTACAGCACATCACCACATGCCCAACAGCAAAACTCACCATACATGTCCGCGACCGCACTTCTTCAAAAGGCTGCCCAACTAGGCTCAACTACAAGCAACAACAACCCCGACACTTCCAATAATTCGTTGCTAAAAGCCTTTGGTGGAAACTCAAACTCCTCCGAGTTACACAACCAAACACCCCCTTCTCTCAACCCCGACATTAACTTTGGAGGCGGATCCCTCGTGTTCGGATCAGAAAACAACAACAACAACAATAGATCACATTTCCATGATTTGATGATGAACTCCATTAATGCTGGCAGCTCATCATCGATCTTTGAAAACGCGTATAATACTACTACTAATGGAAATCATGTACAAGGGAACAATATTGATGACGATGATGATGACGATGAGTATGGTAGAGGATTCGGTGGTGGTCCCACCACGGTTGCGAGTTTCGGTAGATTGACTAGAGATTTTCTTGGGGTTGGAGAGGTGATGAGGAGGAGTACTATGGATATTAGCTCATTGGATTCACAAACTGGAAAGAGTACTACTAGTTCATCTTTTGGAGGAAATTTTCAATGAATGCATCAAAGTTAAATGAGGACTTGGGAAGCTAGATCATCAAATTATAGGTATGAACACACACACACACACACATGTTTAACAAATTGCATGATTTATGAGATTAATTCGTTTCGACTTTCTATTATATCTCACTTTACTACTTCCTCCGTTTTTTAATTTGTCATTTGGGTGGATTGCACACAGATTAATAAATGTAATAAATAGTCATTTTTTTTGAAAAAAAATCCCTAAAACACCCTTTTAACAAAATAATCACAGCGTTAATTACAAGCATCAACAAGAAGGATAGAATTGATAGAAACAAATTTAATTTTGCATCGAAGTACACCTAAAGCGACAAATAAATATAAACAATTTTTTAAGTGTCTTAAATTAAAAGTTGTGTAGTCTCACATACCATGCATTGTACGATACATATATATGATTTTTTTTTTTTTTGCCATGTCAATATATAATCACATGAGAAAACATGTCATATATATAAATATGTTATTCTTTTTTTTTTTTTTTTTTTTAATCATTGCAGGAATCAATAGTTCAATTTGATATAAGAAGATGCTTTGAGAATGGGGACAATTCCAAAGAAGCTAAACATTTGGATCCATAGATATTGATATATAGGTAGGCAATGCAGAACAGTGGGACATAAGGCAAAACATGTTCTTTCCTTGTGAATTTTTGAGTGGGACTCTTTTACTTTCCCTTGAACTATCTTGTTTTCGTAAAAGAAAAAGAAAAGAAAAATCCAAGTTTGACATTTTAAGACAAAAACAAAAAGACATTTTTATATTTGGCTTAATTTCTTTGTTCGTATTGCAATTCAAGCATAATTGTATATATCCTTACCTTTTTTTTTTCTCAATGATTTAATTCATTTTGATGCGCGTCTGGCACATAAAGTGAAAATATTTGTTACTTTGTAGTGGCTAGTTCATTCCACTATACCGATCACATTTTAATACACGTATCTTACCTTTTAAAAATGATTCATGTTGGGCCATTGATTTATTTAGAGATGAAAATTCAGAAAAAAAAATATTTGAACAACAGAAAAGCCAAACCCAAGTAAGCCAGTGGGTGATACTTGCCTAGACCAGGTCTTTCGTAGACCATGAACAAAATCATATATTTGCAAAATTTTGTGTATGGTCTATGAAAGACCGGGTCTAGACAAGAATTTTTCCAGTCCGACTATTCTCAACCTATCAAAGGCTTTCCCCTTCCCTCGTCGCCCCCAAAACAATTACGATTACGACCGAAATGAGGCACTAGATGGTTGAAGAGTTGCCCTAAGCATTTTCTTCAATTTTTTTCTTTATATTTTTAGTTTATTATTAACAATAAATGAGAGGGCTAGATTTTAAAATAATTGAAGATGTGCATTTCTAGTACAAGAATTTCAAATTGCAAGAAAAACACATTGCATAAATTAAAAAATACTTTATTATTTTATACTTCTGAAAAGTAAAAGAAAATCGATTTAAATTTTTTTTAATAAGCTTGAGGTTATGTTTGTATTTGATTTGGTTTCTATGAGATTGAACAAACTCCAAACTTATATATATATATATATATATATATATATATATATATATATATATAACCTTAACAAAAATGAAAAGAGAATGAGGCCAATTGGGCAAGGCTAGTTTTGAGATTTTTCAAAAGATAGACTAGTTTGAGGGCGAAAGGAAAAGCCTAAGGGCGTCGACGATGTGAAACGTCGTACAGTTTTAGGGCCGGGGCTCAAATATCCTATTACCTATCTCCGGAATAATTAATGATCGGCCGGGAGATGAAAATTGTAGACCACAAATTAAAGGCCAATTAGTCTTTTGGTGATGGAGGAATCCAAAACACATTATGATCCAATCCAATGTGGGCTTGAAGAAAAATGGGGGAACATCTTCCAGTATATATAGTATTATTATTACGACTATAGTAAAAATTAACCAGTTCGAACCGGTGAAAATTACGACTATAGTAAAAATTAACCAGTTCGAACCGGTGAAAATCGATAAAACCAGTGAACCGCCGATTTTAGTGAACCAGCAGTTCACTTAAAAAAGCGCCTCTTCTTCCTTCACAACAAAGATAAAAAAAAAAATTAACTTGCTTATTATTAGATCTGAGACTTGATAAGAGTAATATCCAACAAATGCATGTGTTCTTCTCTAATCTTCACCTAATTGATTTTCTCTCATTAATTTGCAGGTGACTTACGATCTTTTAAAATTGCTAATCTACAATTAATGAAGCAACCATTTAACAGGATATGAAGGAAAAATATTCAAGACATTATTGAATGTGAAAAAATAGGCTTCGTGTGGCTGGGTTTTGGCCCAGTCTCACGGGTCTCACGAGACCGGGCCAAAACCCATCCAAATGTAATTTATTCAGACTAGTGAGACTTGAGCCCAAACCACCTTGAGACTAGAGCCCAAACCTTTGAGACCATCAGCTTTTTTATATTAAAACTTATTAATTAAAATTATTATTACAATCATTACACAATACATTATCATATTTAAAACTCCATAACAAACATTGATTTGACATATTATTTACTTTTTCTCCCCAAACCCCAACATCCAAACTCAATCCAAGTGAGGTCTCAAAGGATTCAACCACAAAAAACCCAAGAGCCAAAACTCATCCAAGTGAAGTCTCAAATGTTTCAACGAAACCATCCAAACCAATTTTTTTAAACCGAGACCCACGAAACCGATCCAAAACCCATCCAAATAAACCCATAGATTTTCTATAGATATGAAAGAAAATGAGATTTCCAAGAAAGATTATGAGACTATTTATGTCTAATTATAACCCAACTGAAGAAGTGCTAATACAAATAAGAAAAACGCGTTTATCAACATAATAAATGAATACAAAATAAAACGAATAAAATAACCCCAATTGCAAATCATAATCCATGGCTACATCAAGATATTTATATCTTTAATAAGTGAAAAGATAAAATTAAACTTGGCAAAGCATAATCCATGGCTACATCAAGAGGTAGCCGTCCAAATTTTAATATAATTTTTTTGGTTTCCCAAGGGTTTAATCCCTTTCGAGGTGTGTCGGGCACATAAAGTGGGAACCTCTCCCAACAGGGCTAATCACTAATGAGAGGTTTTCAAGTAGTAATTTTTTTTTGTAACTCAGGTGTACAAGCTTACACTAGACTAATCATGGACCCTCAGAACTCTTGCCCTAGAATCCTGAAGAATGTAAATCGTAGGATGTACCTCCACCAAGCCTCGGGATCCCACCAATATTGTTATACACTCTGCACACAAAGGGGTCTTCACCTCAAATATTGACCCTTAGACAGACCCATAAAAATACTTTTATCCAAGTTCCAAATGGGATTCGAACCCACACCCTTGCCATAGTAGTAATTTTTTTTTATTGTTTACATTGGCTTGCTGAAGGAGGAAATCATGTCTAAATTAAGGACAATATATCAATTAATCAAGGGGTATCAACTAAGATTGTTTGACCAATCAATTTTGTTTAGAAATTTAAAAAAAAAAATCAAAATTTAGGAAAAATAGAATTTTAGTCAAAACCATCCATTGGAGTCAAAAGACATCAATTTTATAATGTATTATTTTTTATGAAAAATTCAAAGTTAGAAACATAACTCAGACATTAAAATTTTAGTTATGATACCTCCAATATTGATTCCCAAATCTTGCAATCTTAGTTATAACTTATATATGTTAAATGTAATGCTTTCTTGGCCGTGGATAAAATTACTGCACATACATGTCACTTTGCTCAGAGTTATTCATTTGTTTTCACCTTCAATGATGTTCCTGAAATCAACACAAGAAGAAGAAAAATTAGTGCCTATAATACAAAATACAAAAAATTGAAAAATCACAATAAGCATCTTTTTGCACCCTGGAATTATAGGGTTTTGGCACTTTGCATCCTGACTTAAAAGTTTTGGCACTTTGCACCCTAGAAATCTAATTTATTTGGCACTTTGCACCCTAGTGTGTGTTTTAGTGAGAAAAATCATTGATAGATGGATAGAATAGTTATTTTCAATTTTTTTTTCACTTTTCACCTTGGCAATATAGATTTTGCACCCTTAAAATATAGAATGTTGGCATTTTGCACCCTAAAATTATAAAATATTAGCAATTTTTTCACCGCGATTTAAATTTTTTAGAACCTTGCACCCTAAAAAATAATTTGTATGACATTTTGCACCCTAATTTATTTTTCTTAAAAAAAAAAATATACTCATGAATGTCGGCGATGTAGAGATAAAATGGTCATTTCTATACACAACAATCATAAACTTGTTGTTCTAAATTTATTTTACTTTATAATAGCTTATTTTAACATTTCTCTCTTTAAAATTTAGATTAAAAAAAAGACGTTGTCTTCATTTTATTTGCAAGTATCCTCAAGAATATTTACTTTGTATCTAAAATACATGTTTACATATCTAACATATTATTGCATGTTATTTACATAATTTAGATTATCATATTAAGTCAGGGTTGAAAATGCCAGAAATTATATTTTTTGTGTGCAAAGTACCAATATTCTATATTTAAAAGTGCAAAGTGTCAAAATCTATACTTTTAGGGTTTAAAGTGCCAAAAATATTCGAGAATAACTATTATACTCTTCAATCAATTAATTTTTTCCTCAAAACACACACTAGGGTGCAAAATGTCAACTAAATTGTATTTTCAGGGTGCAAAGTGCCAAAACCCTATAATTTCAGGGTGCAAAGTGCCAAAAGCCCAGATCTATGAGTGATTTTAAAAGTTCCCACCGCTGGGCCAAACTCACCTTTAGTTTTATAACATTCATAACGTTTCTTTAATTATATTTTCTTAATCGAATTCGGATCTTCATTGAATCGAATCGCGTTAGATCAATATTCACTTGACCAAATTCGGATATTTTCAATCAAATCAGATCCCCCAGATGTCATATAGATTAAATATCCTAATAAATCATATATAATACAGAGCGGGTTCGGAATAAAAACCACCCCATTAACATCTCCAAACACAACTAAAGTTGTTGAACATATGATTTTGCATAAGATTGCCAATGTCTTCGTTATCGGGTTAGATCATGCCCGACGCACATATTGTTCCATTTACGTCAGATCATATTCGGGTTGGATCCAAATCTCTTTCAGTTGTACTCTTTTCTAGTCTATCAAATATCAATTATTTTCTGAAACCAATAAAATATTCAGTTTCAAATTATGAAGTAAGTTAGTAAATTAGTAAATATATGTTTTGAAGTAAGTTAGTAGGGCTGCTCTAAGGTGACTCTCTATCATGTCCCAATTCGGGTTGCTCTAAGGTGACTCTCTATCATATAGAGTCACCTTAATTTTGCCTTTAAGTGTACGGGGTGTACATACCCAGCCTTTCGTTTAAATGTCGAGAATACCCTTAAATTAAAAACTCTCTTTTATCTTTATTTTCCTCTCCCCCAATTCTTCTTCACATTTCTCTCTCTATTTTTCAAGCTCTCCACACTGTTCACACACAAAACCATCGCCTCACACACCAAGCCACCGGAACGGCAAGACTTCATCGCCGTTTTGGTCATCACCAACAGAGGCGGCCTCGCCACCGTTCTGGTGCAACCAGAACAGTCTAGGTTGAAGATGATTTTTCTTTTCTTTTTTTATTTTTATAAAAAAATTTAATTCCGGTTGCGACGTGAGCGGCAAGACTTCGCTTTGATTTGGTTGAAATTAGTGGGACAAGAACAACCCTTTGTTGATCGATTTGATTTGGTTGAAACTTGTTAAATTTTCATTTTTTTTAAGAATCCCTTTTTCAAATTGTGAGACCTTTTTATGGTCACAGTTTTCGAGATGGATGTAGTTAAGTTAGATATTTCTAGGTCGTGGATCATAGAACAAACTGCCATTATTGATTATTGATTTTATGAAAAGAATGGAATTAAACTGGTTTTGTATATTGATTGGAAGAGGAATTACAGAGTATGTGTGTATTGGAGGAAATAATGGAAAGCTCTTATTTTTTCCAAGCATGGTTTTGGAATTTTGGGATTTTCATAGTTAGAAGGTCCTAAAAAAGTGTTCTTGAATTTGGGTTTTTTTGGAGAAGCAGTTAGGATGCGTAGATATATAAGTAATCAAATATTTTCAAATATTCACTTTCCTTGGAAATAATTTCGGATCGATGAGACTCTTGATTTCTTGAGCTTTAGCAAGAGGACACGAGATAGGGGGCTGATTTGAGTAAAGAAAGAGCCTTCGACAATGGATGTCCTTCACTGATTTCTGGCGAAGAAGAAGAACAATTTTTTCTTTTTTTTTTTGAACTTCCTTCATTGGTTTCTGGCGAAGAAGATGAACAGTTCATCTTTTTTTTTTCTTTTCTTATATTTAATTATATAAAACAATATCTTAACTATTTTTAGAAAATAGGCAATGATGTTTAATGATATGCAATTATGTTAGAAAAATATTCAAATTAGAAAGAAAATATATCTTTATATTTTATTAGCAAATTAATTAAGACTCGATTTTATTATTTAAGATATTCTTGTAATTGGGTTCATAGAAAATCGAATATTATGTTAATCAATCTCATAGTATCATTAACCCCTCTGTAAATCGATAATTAGTGAAATTTAATTTTTTCGTCACAAATGACTCCAAACAGAAAACTTAATTCCATAGTATCATTAATCATTCCGTAAATCAATTATTACTGAAATTTTATATTTTTGGTCACAAATGACCGTAAACGGAGAAATAAATCTGGTAATATCATTAATCCCTCCGTAAATATATAATTCGTAAATTTTGATGTTTTTGGTCACAAATGACCCCAAACGGATAACTAAATCTCGTAGTATCATCATCCCCTCCATAAATCAACAATTAGTGAAATTTGACGTTGTTGGTCACAAATGACTTCAAACGGAGAACTTAATCTCATAGTATCATTAACCCGATAAATTATTGAAATTTTATATTTTTTTGTCACAAATGACCGCAAACGGATAACTAAATCTCGTAATATCAGTAATCCCTCCGTAAATCGATAATTAGTGAAATTTGATATTTTTGTCACAAATGACCGAGTCATCAATTTTTTTTAAAATTATCGATATATTTTAAAATTACGAAGTATTTAGTGTTACATAACCATCTAATAAACAATTTGACCGAAATAATGACTAAGTCATCAAATCTCAAAATTATCGATGTATTTTCAAATTACGGAGGACATAGTGTTACATAATCATCTAATAGACAATTTGATCAAAATAATGATCGAATCATCAAATTTTTTTTTTAAATTATCCAAATATTTTCAAATTACGGAGGAATTAGTGATAGAAGACAATTTGATTGAAATAATGACCGAGTCATCAATTTTTAAAAAAATTATAGATATATTTTCAAATTACGAAGGACTTAGTCTTACATAACCATCTAATATACAATTTGATCGAAATAATGACCGACTCATCAATTTTTTTTAAATTATCGATATTTGTGCAAATTATGGAGAATTTTACATAACCATCTAATAGACAATTTAATCGGAATAATGACCGAGTCATCATTTTTTTTAAAATTATCGATATATTTTCAAATTACGGAGGACTTAGTGTTACATAACCATCTAATAGACAATTTGATCGAAATAATGACCGAATCATCGAATTTTTTTTTAAATTATCGACATATTTTCAAATTACGGAGACGTTAGAGATACATCAATTAAAAGATAATTTGATCGAAATAATGATCGAGTCATTAATTTTTTTAAAATTAATGATATATTTTAAAATTACGGAGGACTTATTGTTACATAACCATAGATAATTTGATCGAAATAATAGCTGAATCATCAAATTTTTAAAAAGTATTGATATATTTTCAAATTACGGAGGACATAGTGTTACATAACCAACTAATAGACAATTTGATAGAAATAATGACCGAATCATCAATTTTTTTTAAAACTATCAATATATTTTCAAATTACGGAGGAGTTAGTGTTACATAACCATCTAAAAGACAATCTGAGCCAAATAATGACCGAGTCGATAATTTTTTTGAAATTATCGATATTTTTTCAAATTACGAAATTTAAAAAAACCAAATCAAATGAATTTGTAATTTAAAAAATGAATTAAAATTTTAAAAAAAGAAAAGGAAATTCACCATCTTCGAAAAAAAAGTTGTGTTTTTTTATTTAAGACGTATTCTGTATTAATTAAGATTTTATTTAAATTTTTTTTCAGAAATTCTTATTAAGTCTTATTTTTTTAAATTCATACTAGCTATTTCGTATTTTTTAAATTTCAGACTTAAAAATTTAAAATAACAATATTTAAACTAATCAAGTTATAAAAATTTTAAACTTTATTAAATCTTACAAAATCTTTAATTTTTAAGCAAAATTAAAAGTTTGGGGCGATTTTGACCAGGAACATAGCTTGGGGACTGAACTGAATGTGCAAATATATCATCTTCCCCAACACAACTTTGTACAGTAACAATTGAATGAATGAAATACACATACAAAACCAATTTTTAATTCCTTCCCTTTTTCAGGTGGTCGGAATAGCCGATTCATCAGCACCGTTGACCTCCAAAGTTTGAAATATAATTAAATTAAATTAAAAAAAAAAGATTTAACAAAAAAAAAATCATCTTCAACCTGGATTGTTCTGGTCGTGCCAGAACCGCGGCGAGGCCGCCTCTGTAGGTGGCGACCAGTACGACGACGAAGTCTTATACACCAAAAATATAAATTAAATGAGAAGGATAAAATGAAAATAAAGAAGACTTAATGGGTATTGTTGTCAATTCATTGTGTACGTTATAAATTGCTAGGTTCATGCACACACGTACACACCATACACCAAAAATAGGCATAAAATGCCGTGACTCTTGAATGGGCCAGATTCATAATATAATGTCCCAATTCTTTAGGCTTGGCCGATGAGATCATAATAATCTAATGATAAAAGTTAAAGTTTCAAAATCAAGAGAAAAATGAATTGTTCTTGTAATTTATGGACTCAATTTTATTTACATTTCGCAGGGCTGAAGCATAAACGTATAGGGTGCCGGATCGAGAAAGTTATTAACATGTTGGCCCAATTGGCGATAGGGTTGTATTTCTGGGGAACATTCCGCCTCAGATCATTAAACCCTAAGCCAATCCCTATAGCTGCTTCCGATTCTAACCTAATTTTTTAGTGATTTCGCCGAGCTCTAGTAATGGCGCAAGAAGTCTATACTTTTAAAGACATAGGGGTAAACGAAGAATTAGCAAAAGCGTGCGATGATCTCGGGTGGAAAAACCCTACCCAAGTTCAAGTGGAAGCCATACGTTTTGCTTTGGAAGGGAAGGATATAATCGGAGTCGCCCAAACCGGGTCAGGTAAAACCGGAGCTTTTGCAATTCCGATTCTCCAAGCACTTCTTGAAAAACCACAAGCGTTTTTTGCTTGCGTGCTTTCTCCCACACGTGAATTAGCTATTCAAATTGCTGCGCAGTTCGAGGCGTTGGGGTCAGGATTTGGTGTTAAATGTGCAGCGGTAAAGGAGAGGTCTTTTTTTGTTTTTGGTTATTTATTGTTTTCTGATTTTTTTAATTTTTGTTTTTCCAGCTTGTGGGAGGGATAGATATCGTCCAGCAGAGCATTCTCCTCGGAAAGCGACCTCACATTGTTGTGAGTTTGTGTATTTTTTCACAGCATGTTTGAAACTCTTTATACTCAGCTTTATCTACTCGATTATGTTGTTTTGTTCAGGTTTATAATTCATGTACTAGATACTAGATTTTAAAAGAGATTTGTTGGAGTTGTCATTTTAGTAGATTGTTCATTAAGTTAAAATGTCATACCTGAAAACTTCATAACATTGATTAAGATATACATGGTTTATCTTTAGGGATTGTCTTTCTGTTGCATTCAAATAAAGGATCTAATGATGAATCCTTCCCATTACCATATCAATAATTACTTAGAAATCTTAAAGTAAGCAGTCATATTTGGTTTTAAATTTCTCATGAACTTTGTTTCCTACACAACACCATCCATTTCATTCACTTTGTTGACTTTTGAAATGATAATGTCTCTGTTTTTTCTCGTTTAGGTGGCAACACCTGGCCGTCTTGTTGATCATCTTTCTAATACCAAAGGTTTCTCTTTGCATACGTTGAAATACTTGGTAAGATTTTTCTTGGAGCTTA
This sequence comes from Penstemon barbatus, assembly GCA_003313485.2. Lineage (NCBI taxonomy): Eukaryota > Viridiplantae > Streptophyta > Magnoliopsida > Lamiales > Plantaginaceae > Penstemon > Penstemon barbatus. Next base: position 25,611,736 of record CM064881.1, read on the forward strand.
AATACACTTGTACTCTGCTGGTTTATATGTGGGTGGGTGGGTGTTTGTATCGAGGAACATGACACATATGAACCAAATCACAAAGTTGAAACATGGGAATAGTACATTAGTTCCAGTATTACACAAGCTAGTGAAGATGTCAGATTATCGTATCAGTGTCGGAAAACAATAGAAAAACTATGTTTCTTCTTGGCAAAACTGTGCTGCTGAGATTTTCAATAAGGTAATGACTTTGTTATTGAAGAAACATAAACTCTTTAAGATATTGTGAAATTTGCATCATAAGATTTCGTAAAACTTATTTATAATTGTTAGGAAATAGTAATGATTGGTAACTCTTATTTGGTTCTTAACCTTCCTTCTATTAGACTAGATTATGGTGACTAAATTAGCGAACTCTGTTGTTCGACAGGTACTTGATGAAGCTGATAGATTGCTAAATGAGGATTTTGGAAAAGCAATTGATGAAATACTTGATGTTATTCCTCGTGAGAGAAGAACATTCTTATTTTCTGCAACCATGACTAATAAGGTAAGTAATTATTTATCCAAAATGCTGAGATCTTTCTTTCTTTTCCCTTTTCATGTTATAACCTTTTCTTTACCTACCAAAAATTAGATACCAGTACGCAACCGATAAGATTAACATATTTGCTTATCTAGTTCAAATGAGTTGATTGCATGGAATATAGATCTGTGAAAATTATTTCTGACTTACGTATTGGTATGCCTTCGATTTTACAGGTGGAAAAGCTGAAGAAAACTTGCCTAATAAAACCTGTTAAGGTATGCTCATGTTTTTTCCCTTGCATTGGTATTACTTTATCTGTTAATTTTTGTCTTACTTTTCTATGTTTGCTTGCAGATTGAAACTCAATCAAAATACTCAACTGTGGATACACTGAAGCAGCTATATTGCTTTGTTCCAGCAAAGTACAAGGTCTGTATGTTCAGTAGATTCACAATCTTCTTTCTGGTGACATATGAGGGAGCAATGGCATTTGAACTTACTAAAGTGCTAAATGATTTAAGTATACAGTTGAAGAAAATACTAATTCATATTCTGAATGCCACTTAAGACGAAAAAGGGTTTCCATGAGAATGAGAGCACGTGATACCCTACTTTACATCCATATAAGATATGATAGTGGAAATGACTTGAATGAAGAAAAATTAAATTTTGAAGTATATTCCAAACGACACTGTTTAAACTTAAAATTGACCCCTTATTATTCATTGTTTGGTATTTTGCAATTTAACACGGGTACTGGGTCATTTTAATATTTTTGGATAGTCTCATACTACCTTGTCATTTTTTTTGTTGGGATGTATCATACTATCATGAGATAGGCTAGATATCAATATAAAGGAGGCTTAAAACTCTTTTTTGTTGAAAAGTCTGGTAAGTTTGCTGGATTTATGCTGGATTATAGTCATGTAATGCCAAATTTTGAAATAATATATCTGAACTATGACAATGTAAAAATTTGAAAATGGAAAATAAATTGAAATACTTGTAATGCCAAATTTTGAAATAATATATCTGAAGTATAACAGTGTAGGAATTTGAAAATGGAAAATAAATTGAAGAACTTGCTCAGCATGACACATGATAGGGTAATTGGTTTCAATTTCTCTTTGTCTATGATTAGTTTGAATTAAAATCGTCAACTACCTCTTATGACGGATATATTATACCTTTGAGAAGTTGGAGAGTGATCCCCGCTAAAGCTCCAAGATGTTTGCTTTGCTAGATTATTTCACTTATGTATCTTTGATTTGGATTTCTTACCTTGCAGGATTGTTATCTTGTCCATATTCTGACAGAGAACATGGAAAGATTGTCAATGGTTTTTACTCGAACATGTAAAACAACTGATCTGATGGCTCGTATTCTTCGGAACCTTGGCTTTAGTGCACTTTCAATTAATGGCGATATGGACCAAGTAATATTTTAGATAATGCAACTAAGTGTGTTCTAATACTCTTCACGTGTTTCATATCACATAATACATAACTAAATTTATTATTGTTATCTGTATGATATGATCTTTTTTTTTTTCAATAGTCTGCCCGAATTGGAGCCCTAACCAAATTCAAGGCCAAAGAATGCAAGGTTCTTATATGCACTGATGTTTTAAGTAGAGGACTTGATATTCCAGCTGTTGATTTGGTTATCAACTATGATATACCCACAAACTTGAAGGTTAACCTTATTCTCTGACTTTGTGGGTCTGCAGTAAATGTGTGCCTACATTTAAATTTGACAATTAGTCATCAGTTTAGTCTGTGTTTTTGTGACATTCCTGCAGGCGTATATACATCGGGTAGGAAGAACTGCTCGGGCTGGACGTTCTGGGATGGCAATATCAATTGTGAATCAGTACGAGCTAGAGTCGTACTTGCAGATAGAGAATCTTATCGGTAAGAAACAAATTTGACAGTCTTGGAAGAACGATATAGATTTTCTATGTCGACATTTTGTTTGGTTCAGGTAAAATGTTGCCCGCATATCATGCTGAGGAACAGGAAGTTTTAATGCTAATGCAACACCTTACAGAGGCCAAAAGAATGGCCCAAATGGTATGTGTATTATCTTTCTACTATCGACTTCCTGAGCTACGAGAAAATATAATGACGTGGTTCTATTTTCGTTATAATTCTCTGCAGAAAAATAAACAATTTGGAGGCAAGTCGAAGCGCAAGGGGTTGGATAACGATGATGGCGAGGATGACATCGCTCAGTATCTAGGTCGTCATAAAAGGAAATCATCAAATAAGATGGCAAAAGTAAGATGAATTTAAGATAAGGATTTGATAATTTATATTTTGTTTTTCTTAGAACAGGAAAATTAGCAAATCTATTCAGCAATACCAATTTTAGTTTTCGGTTTCAATTGAAAATTTTTGGTTCGGTCTAATTTGGTTTTAGTTTTACCCCAATTTTAGACTATGTATAAATTATATAATCAAATACTAGAGAATTTATCACAAAAAGATATCAAATTTATAGGTAACTATAACATTAAAATTTTACATGTTACTAAGTATTTAACATTCCTCGAATTACTTAAATTGAACGTTAAAAATCCATATCTCTAGACATAATTTGGTTTTTGGTACCGGTCGATTAAACAAAGAAAAAAATAGGATGGAGCTGAAAATCAAATTATTAAATCTCATAACCGAATATTAGCCTTAAATATGTGATTCAATCAGATTATGGTGTACTTCAGTTGAGATATATCATCTCAACCTATTATAAATGTTAAGGCCATATCCAATGGAGATGGCCGGGCTCGGGCTCGGGCTTGGGCTTGGGGCGGGGCTGCGGCGGAAAACCACTGGAGATGGTGTGGGCTGGGGCTGCGGGGTGCTTGGGCTGGGCTGCGGTCTCGGGGCGGCACGGGAAGGGGATCGGGGGCGAGTGGAGAAGCATAGGGGCTGGGTTTTTTTTTTTTGTAGAAGATGAGGGGCGCGCGCCCCTCTTTAAAACAGGTGCCGCCAAGTGGTGGCACCTGATTCATCCATCCTTTTATTTTTTTTTCTTTTTTTGTGTTGTATTTATGTGTGTATTTATGTATTTATGTTGTGTATTTATGTATATTGTTGTGTATTTAAACCTAATTAATGTTGTGTATTATTGTAATTAATGTGTTGTTTTAATTAGTGTTTTATTTTAATTAATGTGTTATTGTAATTAATGTGTTATTTTAATTAATGTATTGTTTAATTAATGTGTTATTTTAATTAATGTGTTGTTTTAATTATATAGTATATAATATGATTAATTATTTAAAGTAACACATAAATAAAATTATGATATACTAATAAATATAGAAATAGTCCATTTAATTAAACACTCATACAAATAATTTTTTTTAAAATATGAAATTAGTTAAAAATACAAAATAAACACTCATACAAATAAAATTTAGATTAATACTTAATCTAAATTAAATATTTAAATACATTCTAAAATAGACAAGAAAAGTAAATTTAAAAACTCATTTTTAACCGTATTCTGCATAAACATCTTCATGACGCAGCAAATAATTATCCAAAGTTTGCCTTCTCGGTGCAATATCTTGAAACTGTACTCCGCGGCGGTCATAAATTTTAATTTTAAGTTACTTTAATTAAATATTCTATTTAATATTAATATTTTAATATAATTAATAATTAAATTACGAGTACTAATATAATTACTATTATTAATATTAATATAAAAAAAATTTAAAACTATAATATTAATAGGTGAGAGTGGGCAAAGGAAAAAAATGGAATTAATTCCCCCACGGAGCCCCAACCATTGGAGACGACCAGACAGGGCTCCGGGCTGGCCCTGGGCTAGACCGGGCTCCAGAGCCCGGGGCTAGCCCTCAACCATTGGAGATAGCCTAACATAAAATACGAACCAAATTTTTTTTTTCCTGAAGATGTTCAATGATGATACTGCGTATAATATTTCAGTAAATCATACATTTCTTAATTTATAAAACTCTTCAATAAATATGCCTTAAGAAAGATAATTATTTTTCTCTCTCATTCATTATTTAGAAACTTTCTCTCCTTAATCTTTCCTCTCCAACCCTCAATGTGTGGGTTGGGTTTGCTAATGGGTTGTGATGTGTAGCATAGACTATTAGGCAAAGCTGATATGTGCAACTAAATCATAACGAGAGCAAGGAGGGGTGGGTGTGAGATTTAAAAATTACATATTCATCTACAAACTATATTTTTTTGGCTCAGTTGTGTCCAATTGAAATATTTCTAAACTTTTACTCAAGTCAAAATAATGTTATAATCCCGATTTTAATAATCATGAACCGAAATTTTGCACCCCCGTCTCTAGTGTTTCGTGGGTACATTGTACCAAAGATCCAAAAATAAATTACCTATTTAGTCCCTAGGCTTTTTGAGGAAAATAAATTAGGGTGCAAAGTGTTGTATTGTTCATATTTCGGGAGTACAAAGTGCTAAATTTTTGTTTTGAGGATGCAAAATACTTATTTCCCATGGTTTGGGGGTACAAAGTGCAAAAAATTCCATATGAAAATTGAACAATTAATTAAATAGTTAAGTAGTTAACATTTAACATTCCTCGAATTACTTTAAATTAAACAATAAAAATTCATATCCTTGACATAATTTGGTTTTTGGTACTACTATAGATATTGGGTTTCACTCCATGGAAAGTAGCGATTTTCGTAATAAACACAAAGAGATTGACTCTTACAAAAAAAATATAAGAATACAAAGTGTCAAGTTTTTATGCATTATTATTTACTATTTAATATTTGACACCATACCACACATTATTCTTATACGAAGTAGTTTGACACTATTTCTTATTATGAACGTAAATTTCTCAAACGAGATCCAAATGAGATGATTCAAGATGCTAGAGATCGGCAAGAGGAACGTTGACAACTATGATCTTTAGGGATTTCCTAGATTCTGACGGGATCCTACACAAACTCGGACTTAAAGTCGGTGTACCTGTTTTATGGAAAGTTTCCTAAATATCAAGTGTAATCTATTGACTTGATGTTGGGGCAATCCTTGATAAACGAATTTGGAAAGATGAAATATCAGCACTCTCCTATTTACATTGAGATACTATTCTAATTTTTATATTATATAAAGATTGGATACCAATTTTCGAATATTCCTCTCTTTCACTTCTACATAGAGTTATAATGGTCTTAAGTGGCTAAATATTTGTTGTTGGTCGAAGAAAATAAAAGCTTGGAAAACAATAAAATTGTGAGATCTAATTAGTTTTATTATATAATTTATGTTCTGAATATCGATTGCTCTTCTGTAATAATAATTATTATGATTGTTTTGTTTAAATGCTAGGAGGCTTACTAGTATATTATTTTTTCAATCTGCTGCCTGATTAGATATCAAATCCGTAACTGTTTGATCCATCTAATTTTGTGTAGTATCTAAGATTCAATAATTTGCTGCGTCAGAAATTAGTAATCTTATGAAGATAAATCGACTAAGTTAAATCCAACCACTTGTGTTTGAATTGTTTAGTTTCATTGATCTCTCTAATTCTTAAAGCATCTGATAGATTAAACATTTAATGTTTATCCTGGGCTATTTAGTAGCAATTGGATCACTTTTTCTGATTAAAACTAAGGAGAGATATGAGATTAATTTCAAGTGTGAATTGCTATATATTTGCATCAATGATCAGTTATATGATTCTGACAATGGATGTTGACTTAGATCAGTATTTGTTACTTTGATTAAATATAATTTGCATTACTTCTTAAATATTGAAATTCGACACACTTAAACGCCTCTTTGTTCATATCCATCTAGCATAAAAATTAGACTAGATATTCTCTGTGTGATCGATCCTTACTCACTCTATTATTATTAGAAGTAGTATAGGTTTTATTTTTGGTTGCCTATGACATCACACCAATTACTACATAGTTGAAATGAACTTGGTTTTACTAGTTTTTGATACTTTGTTAACATGCTAATGCAGATAGAAAAAGTTAAAATGCAGAGAAGTGGAAGAACACAAACAACTTAGTCCTATCAAATTATATAACCATTAAAAAACACATTAATTAAATACTATTGGACAAAGTCTATAGATTACATATCAAAATAAAATAGGAACCTATTCATTGTATCACAGGGACAAGACATTCAACAAAAACAAGAATATAAAAAAAACTTATCAGACCTGTTAATTTGTGCACTCTCCACAAGACATAGGAATACAATCTTAAGAAAGCATTAAATAGTGGCATTCATATAAAAAGCTTATCAAAATGTCAAATTGTTCATCCCCCGCAAGACATTAGGCATAAAATAGTAGGTAACCAAACAAAAACTAGTCAAATATACAGTTTATCAATAATCTTAACATCGGGAGAAGAAATAGAAAATTATCGAACTTCATGTGCCACGTCCACATAAGGAGTCTCGAGTACCACCTTCTTAAAAAAGATTGCATCGCCAAAGATTCGGTGCACAACATTAATATGACGTTCATCTAGTGACAATTCTACAAATATTACTTCAACAAGATGATGGCGAAAGCAAAGTGAGGTCTCATCAGTTGAAACCTAGATAACTAAATTCGCGCGGTCTTTGAATGCCAAATGAGAATTTTAGGTTAAATTCGCGTGTTATGTGGAGATGTAATTCGAGGTCTTTTGAAAATAAATTCGCGCAACCCTTGCATTGCCTATTAAAAGTTGACATTATGTCCACAAAAGTCAATGATGTCAACTATCAGCTTCGCGGCTCTACTACAAGAATTCAAGTAAGCTACAGCTATAAGCATGTAATATCAAATGAATATATTAATGGGCCCTTAAACTAATGGATATTGGAAACCCTTCATGACCATCATTTACTAAATGACCGTTTTAAATTGATTTTCTAAAATGTAGACAAAATTGTAGATTAAGAATTCTGGTTGAAAAGCTATATTAAATTGCTCTAAGATGGAATTCTTTTTATTATATAAAATTACTTACTTCAACATTAATTAAATACTATTGGACAAATGCTATAGATTACATATCAAAATAGGAACATATTCATTACATCACAGGGACAAGACATTCAACAAAAGCAAGAATATAAGAAAAAAAAAAAAACTTATTAGACCTATTAATTTGTGCACCCTCCACAAGATATAGGAATACAATCTTAAGAAAGCATAAAATAGTGGCATTCAAATAAAAAACTTATCAAAATGTCAAATTGTTCATCCTCCGCAAGACATTAGGCATAAAATAGTAGGTAATCAAACAAAAATTAGTCAAATCTACAGGTTATCAATAATCTCAACATCGGGAGAAGAAATAGAAAATTGTGAACTTCATGTGCCACGTCCGCATAAGGAGTCTCGAGTACAACCTTCTTCAAAAAGATTGCATCCCCAAATATTCGGTGCACAACATTAATATGACATTCATCTAGTGACAATTCTACAAAGATTACTTCAACAAGATGATGGCGAATGCAAAGTGAGGTCTCATCAGTTGAAACCTAGGTAACTAAATTCGCGCGGTCTTTGAATGTCAAATGAGAATTCTAGGTAATTATATTCGCATGTTATGTGGAGATGTAATTTGCGGTCTTTTGAGAATATATTCGCGCAACCCTTGCATTGCCTATTAAAAGTTGACAATGTGTCCACAAAAGTCAATGATGTCAACTATCAGCTTCGTGGCTCTACTACTAGAATTCAAGTGAACTACAGCTGTAAGCATGTAATATTAAATGAATATATTAATAGGCCCTTAAACTAATGGATATTGGAAACCCTCCATGACCATCATTTGCTTAATGACCGTTTTAAATTGATTTTCTAAAATGTAGACAAAATTATAGATTAAGAATTCTGGTTGAAAAACTATATTAAATTGCTCTAAGATGGAAAACTTTTTTTATATAAAATTTCTTACTGCAACATTAATTAAATACTATTGGACAAAGGCTATAGATTACATATCAAAATAAAATAGGAACCTATTCATTGCATCACAGGGACAAGACATTCAACAAATACAAGAATATAAAAAAAAAAAAAAAAACTTATCAGACCTGTTAATTTGTGCACCATCCACAAGACATAAAAATAATGGTATTCAAATAAAAAACTTATCAAAATGTCAAATTGTTCGTCCTCCTCAAGACATTAGGCATAAAATAGTAGGTAACCAAACAAAAACTAGTCAAATCTACAGGTTATCAATAATCTCAACATCGGGAGAAGAATTAGAAAATTGTCAAACGTCATGTGCCACATCCACATAAGGATTCTCGAGTACCACCTTCTTCAAAAAGATTGCATCGCCAAAGACTCGGTGCACAACATTATTATGACGTTCATCTAGTGACAATTCTACAAAGATTACTTCAACAAGATGATGACAAATGCAAAGTGAGGTCTCATCAGTTGAAACCTAGGTAACTAAATTCGCGCGGTCTTTGAATGCCAAATGATAATTCTAGGTTAAATTCGCGTGTTGTGTGGAGACGTAATTCGCGGTCTTTTGAGAATAAATTCGCGCAACCCTTGCATTGCCTATTAAAAATTGACAATGTGTCCACAAAGTCAATGATGTCAACTATCAGCTTCGCGGCTCTACTACTAGAATTCAAGTGAACTACATCTGTAAGCATGTAATATTAAATGAATATATTAATGGGCCATTAAATTAATGGATATTTGAAACCCTCCATGACCATCATATACTAAATGACCGTTTTAAATTGATTTTCTAAAATGTAGACAAATTTGTAGATTAAGAATTCTGGTTGAAAAGGTATATTAAATTGCTCTAAGATGGAAAACTTTTTTTATATAAATTTACTTACTGCAACATTAATTAAACACTATTGGACAAAGGCTATAGATAACATATCAAAATAAAATAGGAACATATTCATTGCATCACAGGGACAAGACATTCAACAAAAGCAAGCATATAAAAAAAAAAAAAAAACTTATCAGACATGTTAATTTGTGCACCCTCCACAAGACATAGGAATAAAATCTTAAGAAAGAATAAAATTGTGGCATTCAAATAAAAAGCTTATCAAAATGTCAAATTGTTCATCCTCCGCAAGATATTAGGCATAAAATAGTAGGTAGCCAAACAAAAACTAGTCAAATCTACAGGTTATTAATAATCTCAATATCCGGAGAAGAAATAGAAAATTGTCGAACTTCATGTGCCACGTCCACATAAGGAGTCTCGAGTACCACCTTCTTCAAAAAGATTGCATCGCCAAAGATTCGGTACACAACATTAATATGACGTCATCTAGTGACAATTCTACAAATATTACTTCAACAAGATAATGGCGAATGCAAAGTGAGGTCTCTTCAGTTGAAACCTAGGTAACTAAATTCGCGCGGTCTTTTAATGCCAAATGAGAATTCTAGGTTAAGTTCGCGTGTTATGTGAGATGTAATTCGCGGTCTTTTGAGAATAAATTCACTCAACCCTTGTATTGCCTATTAAAAATTGACAATGTGTCCAAAAAAGTCAATGATGTCAACTATCAGCTTCGCGGCTCTACTACTAGAATTCAAGTGAGCTACAGCCGTAAGCATGTAATATTAAATGAATATATTAATGGGCCCTTAAACTAATGGATATTGGAAACCCTCCATGACCATAATTTACTAAATGACCGTTTTAAATTGATTTTAAAAAATGTAGACAAAATTGTAGCGTAAAAATTCTGGTTGAAAAGTTATATTAAATTGCTCTAAGATGGAAAACTTTTTTTATATAAAATTACTTACTGCAACATTGGTTAAATACTATTGGACAAAGGCAATAGATTACATATCAAGATAAAATAGGAACATATTCATTGCATCACAGTGAAAAAAATTCAACAAAAGAAAGAATAATAAAAAAAACTTATCAGACCTGTTAATCTGTGCACCCTCCACAAGACATAGGAATACTATCTTAAGAAAGTATAAAATAGTGGCATTCAAATAAAAAGCTTATTAAAATGTCAAATTGTTCGTCCTCCTCAAGACATTAGGCATAAAATAGTAGGTTGCCAAACAAAAACTAGTCAAATCTACAGGTTATCAATAATCTCAACATTGGGAGAAAAAATAGAAAATTGTCGAACGTCATGTGCCACGTCCACATAAGGAGTCTTGAGTACCACCTTCTTCAAAAAGATTGCATCGCCAAAGATTCGGTACACAACATTAATATGACGTCATCTAGTGACAATTCTACAAAGATTACTTCAACCAGATGATGGCGAATGCAAAGTGAGGTCTCGTCAGTTGAAACCTAGGTAACTAATTTCGCGCGGTCTTTGAATGCAAAATGATAATTCTAGGTTAAATTCGCGTGTTATGCGGAGACGTAATTCGCAGTCTTTTGAGAATAAATTCGCGCAACCCTTGCATTGCCTATTAAAAGTTGACAATGTGTCCACAAAGTCAATGATGTCAACTATCAACTTCGCAGCTCTACTACTAGAATTCAAGTGAGCTACAGATGTAAGCATGTAATATTAAATGAATATATTAATGGGCCCTTAAATTAATGGATATTGGAAACCCTCCATGACCATCATATACTAAATGACCGTTTTAAATTGATTTTCTAAAATGTAGACAAATTTGTAGATTAATAATTCTGGTTGAAAAGCTATATTAAATTGCTCTAAGATGGAAAACTTTTTTTATATAAATTTACTTACTGCAACATTAATTAAATACTATTGGACAAATGCTATAGATTACATATCAAAATAAAATAGGAACCTATTCATTGCATCACAGGGACAAGACATTCAACAAAAGCAAGAATATAAAAAAAAACTTATCAGACCTGTTAATTTGTGCACCATCCACAAGACATAGGAATACAGTCTTAAAAAAGAATAAAATTGTGGCATTCAAATAAAAAGCTTATCAAAATGTCAAATTGTTCGTCCTCCGCAAGACATTAGGCATAAAATAGTAGGTAACCAAACAAAAACTAGTCAAATCTACATGTTATTAATAATCTCAACATCGGGAGAAGAAATAGAAAATTGTCGAACTTCGTGTGCCACGTCCACATAAGGAGTCTCGAGTACCACCTTCATCCAAAAGATTGCATCGCCAAATATTCGGTGCACAACATTAATATGACGTACATCTAGTGACGATTCTACAAAGATTACTTCAACAAGATGATGACGAATGCAAAGTGAGGTCTCATCAGTTGAAACCTAGGTAACTAAATTCGCGCGGTCTTTGAATGCCAAATGAGAATTCTAGGTTAAATTCGCGTGTTATGTGGAGATGTAATTCGCGGTCTTTTGAGAATAAATTCGTGCAACCCTTGCATTGCCTATTAAAAGTTGACAATGTGTCCACAAAAGTCAATGATGTCAACTATCAGCTTCGCGGCTCTACTACTAGAATTCAAGTGAGCTACTACTGTAAGCATATAATATTAAATGAATATATTAATGGGCCCTTAAACTAATGGATATTGGAAACCCTCCATGACCATCATTTGCTTAATGACCGTTTTAAATTGATTTTCTAAAATGTAGACAAAATTATAGATTAAGAATTCTGGTTGAAAAACTATATTAAATTGCTCTAAGATGGAAAACTTTTTTTATATAAAATTTCTTACTGCAACATTAATTAAATACTATTGGACAAAGGCTATAGATTACATATCAAAATAAAATAGGAACATATTCATTGCATCACAGGGACAAGACATTCAACAAAAGCAAGAATATAAAAAAAAAAAAAAAAAACCTATCAGACCTGTTAATTTGGACACCCTCCACAAGACATAGGAATACAATCTTAAGAAATATTAAAATTTTGGCATTCAAATAAAAAGCTTATCAAAATGTCAAATTGTTCATCCTTCGCAAGACATTAGGCATAAAATAGTAGGTAACCAAACAAAACGAGTCAATTCTACAGGTTATCAATAACCTCAACATCGGGAGAAGAAATAGAAAATTGTCGAACTTCATGTGCCACGTCCACATAAGGAGTCTCGAGTACCACTTTCTTAAAAAAGATTGCATCGCCAAAGATTCTGTGCACAACATTAATATGACGTTCATCTAGTGACAATTCTACAAAAATTACTTCAACAAGATGATGGCGAAATCCAAAGTGAGGTCTCATCAGTTGAAACCTAGGTAACTAAATTCGCACAAACTTCTTCACCAATACAATATTTAACCATATGGACCTCAATTGGAAGAAATTCAGTGAGTTTAGTAACAAGATGTTCTAAACTTAACTTTTATGTAAAACCTTCCCGACTCCCAAGGTGAATAATTTGCAGTAAGTAATTTTATATAAAAAACGTTTTCCATCTTAGAGCAATATAATATAGCTTTTCAACCAGAATTTTTAATCTAATATTTTCTCTACATTTTTTAAAATCAATTTAAAACGTTCATTTAGTAAATAATGGTCATAGAGGGTTTCTAATATCCATTATTTTAAGGGTCCATTAAAATATTCATTTAATATTACATGCTTACAGCTGTAGCTCACTTGAATTCTAGTAGTAAAGCCGCGAAGCTGATAGTTGACATCATTGACTTTTGTGGACACATGGTCAATTTTTAATAGGCAATGCAAGGGTTGCGCGAATTTATTCTTAAAAGACCGCGAATTACATCTCCATATAACACGTGAATTTAACCTAGAATTCTCATTTGACATTCAAAGACCGCGGGAATTTAGTTACCTAGGTTTCAACTGATGAGACCTCACTTTGCATTCGCCATCATTTTGTTGAAGTATTTTTGTAGAATTGTCACTAGATGAACTTCATATTAATGTTGTGCACCGAATCTTTGGCGATGCAATCTTTTTTAAGAAGGTGGTACTCGTGACTCCTTATGTTGACGTGGCACATGAAGTTCGAAATTATGCTATTTCTTCTCCCGATGTTGAGATTATTGATAACTTGTAGATTTGACTATTTTTTGTTTGGTTACCTACTATTTTATGCCTAATGTCTTGCAGAGGATGAACAATTTGATAAGTTTTTTATTTGAATGCATCTATTTTATGCTTTCTTAATATTGTATTTCTATGTCATTTGGAGGGTGCACAAATTAAAAGGTCTGATAAGTTTTTTTTTTTTTTTTTTTTTTTTTTTTTTTTTTTTTTTATATTCTTGTTTTTGTTGAATGTCTTGTCCCTGTAATGCAATGAATAGATTCCTATTTTATTTTTATATGTAATCTATAGCCTTGTCCAATAGTATTTAATTAATGTTGCAGTAAGTAACTTTTTTTTCTGTAACAATCCACCACCATGATTCGCAAACATTAAAGAGGGATGGATGCGCAAAGATAGACAAAACAGTAGATAAGTTTTTATAACAATAGTAAATAGGGATGCACGCCTAAGCCTCGTCAAGGGCAAAAACTGCTGGTAGTGTTTTTCCAGCGAGAAGTTCCCATATGACATCACCTCCAATCAAAATGTGGCTCAATCTATCAGCCACACCAGCTTTCTCGACCACATATGCAGCGTCTACTCAAATGATGGTTGTCACTCCCTTAGCAGTAAGGTCTGCCAATTTCTTGGCAATACCCTCATTTCCTTTGGCAGCCACGCCCCTTTCAGAAGCCCAAACACCCATATGTCCATCCCAAATATTGGTATTGGTGTCATCCGGATGTTCACAGAATTTCTGGATACTGGAAGGTCCCACATCCACACCCATCCAGCCTTCAGGAATTTCATTTTTTTCAACAGCCATGGAGGGATACACAATCTCTCTCGAATGTTTAGCAACAATGACATCAGAAGGAAGTAACAGTTCCCCTCTCCCCTTGGTCCTCTCAGCCTTCTCTAAGAGTAAATTAGCAAGATGAAGCTTGTTTTCCTCTACTAATGAGGATCCCATGAGATTACCTTGGGCTTTCAAGAAAGTAAAGATCATTCCACCACCAAGGATGACACGGTACACTACCTTCTTATCCTCTAAGAGTAAATCTATCACACCATATTTAAGGGATAACCCGTTACCACCAACAACTGCGGCAAAAGGCTTCTTGGGATTGGAGAGGGCACCAACTAAATAATCAAGCTCCTTCTTCATAAGGAATCCAGCAATAGAAGGCTTCAAATAATTAGCCACTCCCTCCGTAGAGGCATGAGCTCTATGAGCTGTTCCAAATGCATCACTAACATAGAGGTCTGCAAGGGATGCAAGCTTCTTTGCAAAACCAGGGTCATTCTTCTCCTCTTTTTTTGAAATCTAACATTCTCTAGGAGAAGAACACCTTCCTCTGATAATCCAGCCACCAACTTCTCAACTTCTTCACCATTACAATCTTTAGCCATATGGACCTCAAATGGAAGAAGTTCAGTGAGCTTAGTAACAAGAGGTTCTAAACTTAACTTTTCTGTAAAACCTTCCGGACTCCCAAGGTGAGTAATTTGCAGTTAGTAATTTTAGTTTCATCTTAGAGCAATTTAATATAGCTTTTCAACCAGAATTCTTAATCTACAATATTGTCTACATTTTAGAAAATCAATTTAAAGAGGTCATTTAGTAAATGATGATCATGGAGGGTTTCCAATATCCATTAGTTTAAGGGCCCATTAATATATTCATTTAATATTACATGCTTACAGCTGTACCACTTGAATTCTAGTAGTAGAGCCGCGAAGCTGATATTTGACATCATTGACTTTTGTGGACACATTGTCAACTTTTAATAGGCAATGCAAGGGTTGCACGAATTTATTCTCAAAAGACCGCGAATTACATCTCCACATAACATGCGAATTTAACCTAGAATTCTCATTTGGCATTCAAAGACCGCGAGAATTTAGTTACCTAGGTTTCAACTGATGAGACCCCATTTTGCATTCGCCATCATCTTGTTGAAGTAATCTTTGTAGAACTGTCACTAGATGAACGCCATATTAATGTTGTGCGCCAAATATTTGGCGATGCAATCTTTTTGAGAAAGTGGTACTCGAGATTCCTTATGTGGACGTGGCACATGAAGTTCGACAATTTTCTATTTCTTCTCCCGATGTTGAGATTATTGATAATCTGTAGATTTGACTAGTTTTTGTTTGGTTACCTACTATTTTATGCATAATGTCTTGCGGAGGATGAACAATTTGATAAGCTTTTTATTTGAATGCATCTATTTTATACTTTCTTACGATTGTATTTCTATGTCATTTGGAGGGTGCACAAACTAAAAGTTCTGATAAGTTTTTATTTATATTCTTGCTTTTGTTGAATGTCTTGTCCCTATGATGCAATGAATAGATTCCTATTTTATTTTGATATGTAATCTATAGCCTTTGTCCAATAGTATTTAATTAATGTTGTAGTAAGTAATTTTTATTTTTAGTAACAGTCCACCACTATGATTCGCAAACACTAAAGATGGATGGATGCGTAAAGATAGACAAAACAGTAGATAAGTTTTCATAACAATAGTAAATAGGGATGCACGCCTAAGCCTCGTCAAGGTCAAGAACTGCTGGTAGTGTTTTTCCTGCGAGAAGTTCCCATATGACATCACCTCCAGTCGAAATGTGGCTCAATCTATCAGCCACACCAGCTTTCTCGACCACATAAGCAGCGTCTACTTCAATGAAGGTTGTCACTCCCTTAGTAGTAAGGTCTGCCAATTTATTGGCAATACCCTCATTTCCTTTGGCAGCCACGCCCCTTTCAGAAGCCCAAACACCCATAAGAACAAAATTCACAAACATCCTTCCTTGAGATCATAGTTGCCTCCACACACTCAGTGTCGTATAGAGTGACGCTAATATTCAACTTCCATTTGTTCTTCAGTGATTTCCTAATGATGGTTTTTCGAAATGCCATCTTCGAAGGTAATGGAGCCAAAAACTGAGTACTAATATCATCCGAGAAAACCTGAAAAACTTCTGGACTATCAGAAGAAGTTTGACGCCTGCGAACAGGAACGATGAGAGCACACCTTCATCTTTTCTTTATCTTTTGAGACATTTTCATTTCTAATATCCGAAGTTTTTGCCTCATTTTGGAAGATTGGAAGAGAGGATTAGAGAGACATTAATGAAGGAACAAGCTGTATTTACAGTGAGTCATTAGGGATTTGCGCAAGGAATATGAATTGCGTAGACTACATTAGAATTTGGGCGGGATTGAAAATAATTAATGTGATGGGTCAGAAATGAATCAGATCAAAATGAACCGGACAGAGAAAATATTAGGGCCATAGGAGTAGGATTGGGCTTGCTTTACTTTTTGTTATGGAAAGAGTCAAAATATAAGTCCAAAATACACTAATAATATACATTTATTATTAAAGCGTCTGATACGATATTTTTTGTAGCCCAATCTAATAAAATAGATGGCTTTAGGAGTAAGTAAAGAATAGGCTAAGTCAGCCTTGCTCGTCCCTAAAGAAAGATTGCTAAGTATGAAAGTGTTGCTAAGAAGATTGGAGACAAATGCTAAGAAAGTATTCTCACTTTACTTAGAAGGGACTTACAATTTGGGAGTTCTTCCTTGGATGATCTACAATTGAGTGCCTACTTACCTATTTATACTAATAGGATTGTCAATCTAAAAGGTTTCCTACATCTAGACTATTCTACAAACTCCTACTGCATATCTCTACATTATTTTAAACATCCTACAATATACCACTATATATTACCTATATGTTTCTAGAACATTCTATTATTCAGATTCTTATTATTATTTGAGTATGCTTCTACAAAATTTGAGGGCATTGGCTAAGGCTAGGTTGTATTTGAGATGGATAAAAAACTTTAGTGATAATAGGTTCTTGGACTCCTCTTCCGTAACTTAGATTCTCTCCAAACTTTAGTTTGAAAATGAAAATTAAATGTGAAACGAGCAAAATGGCCTAAGTTTGGGGGAGTGGACCATTTTCAAGAATGAAAAACATTTGAACACCTAGCTCTTAAAAGAAACGAGTAGAAAAGTTGCTAAAATATATTCACTTCTATGAGAGAAAAGAAAGGCTAAGCCTTCAAATGATGAGATTATTGGATTATTTTTGTAATTACTCTATTTCACTGTAATGTGCAAGTTTTGTAGTGAAAATTTCATGTGTAGTGCACAAAGAAAAACAATGGTGCTAATGGCCCACAAAGTCAAATGTTTAGAAGCACGAGCAACCATCATTAGTGCTAGTTTTGTATGTTATATCATTATAAAGCACAAAGTGCTATGTTATTATTGTAAATCAAAAGAAAAGCAAAGGTATGGTGAGAAAATAGCTAGGAACTAAAATTTTTAATTTGTTCAAGAATAGGGACGACACTCTTAAAGTGCCTACAACTTAGTTTCATGATTAAATTGGAGCATAATGTTTTAGACCTAAGGCTAGGAGATAATCTAAGTTAACGTGAGAAGCCTATGCTAGTAGAACCGATGATTTTAATCTATTGGGACGTATTCACCTAAGATAGAACCTAGCCTTGCCATCACACACACACACGTGGAGCTTGTTTAAGGAATAAGTAGAAAGTGTTAAGTTTTGGCATTTTGATCTTAAGCATGCACGTTTAGTATTTGTTTTTTTGCTTTCTTTGCTCGAGGACGAGCAAGTGTTTAAGTTTGGGGGTGTGATAACGGCGTGAAAACATCATTATTATGTGTCTTCTTAAGTCAATAACAACTTGCATTGATTCGAGTTTTGCGTGCTTTTGTTTATTTTCACGTTCTTTTGTGTTTTTTGGTCCTTTGTCGGGATTTTGTGTGTTTTGGTCGTTGATTGTGTGTTTTGATTGTGTTTTGTGTGTTTTGTAGGGAGATGTAGAAAAAGAGCTTCAAATGAATGAAAAATCGAAGTCAAAACATAGAAGAACGTAGATAGCTGCTCATAAATATTTCATGAATGATCCAAATGAGCTTAATTTTGGATATGTCAGAGATGAGTGAGTTAGCTACACTACGGACTTTACGGATCCAAAATCTGATTTCAGAATCAAAAGATATGCCACTCGGAAGGAAATGTGGCAGAGCAGAAAACTCTCTGCCTCAAAATTGTGGCCGCAAGGCTTGGACTCGCGGCCGCAAGATCCTGTTGGTGCGAAATATCAGCAGAAATTAAACTCCGCGTTTTTAAGGGAAATTTTCGGGTTTTCTCATAAGGGATCTATTAGGGCAAGAAGAGAACAACTTTCAGTCAATCTTCCTCAATCTTTCCTCCTTTCTTTGCCTCACTTTCTCTCTAGTCTCCCTCAACTTTCCCTCTTTGTTTTTCCTTTGTTTTCTTGTATTGAAGACTCCACCAAGGGGGTGAGTTAATCACCACCCTTGGGGAGTGATTAGGTGGTAATTAAGGGGAGGAGAATTCATATCTTGTTGGGCACCCAAACTAAGTGTGCGGGTGACAGCAATTGTACTGTGACATCCAAACTGAGTGTGCTGATGGAGACCCAAACTGAGTGTGCGGGTGGAGCCACAATCGAATATCGTGGGCGCTTGCGTGAATGCACTATAAGGGAAGGGTATGCGCATTCCCTAACACCAATTGGTTTTGGGGCAAGTGGTAGCGCCTGAGGTCCTTCAAGTGGTATCAGAGCCATGGTCACGTGTTCGATTCCCAGCAGGAGCAATTGATGAGAGGGAGATTGTTGGGCACCCAAACTAAGTGTGCGGGTGACAACAATTGTCATGTGGCATCCAAACTGAGTGTGTGGATGGAGACCCAAACTGAGTGTGCAGGTGGAGCCACAATCGAATATGGTGGGCGCTTGCGTAAATGCAATATAAGGGAAGGGTATGCGCATTCCCTAACACCAATTGGTTTTGGGGCAAGTGGTAGCGCCTGAGGTCCTACATATCTCGATTTCATTCCGATTAGATGATATCTTTCTATTTCCTAGTTATCTATGATTAGGAGATTGATATTGTTATTTTTTTTGGAACAATGATTGTGGATTTGAATTTTCGGGATTTATATGTATTTATGTTATTGTTTGTTTAAATTATGTTATGATTATTGGTATGATCCTTATATGTGTTCATTAATCCAATTACGTGTGTATCATTCATCTTATGGTTTGACAAACTTTGAGATGTGATTTATTGATTCTTGATTGCTAGACATAGTGATTTTGAGGATCTGATTATGAATTTTGATTGTGATTCGATTTTAGGATAGACATATACCTATGTCTTTTCATATTCGTTTAAGGTTTGAGTTTAATGTATTGATTAGATTTTAGTCTACTTAGAAATAAATTGGATTAGTTTAATTGATAGGTTTGTATGCAACTGGGAAGATACATACTAACGTCTTTGAATCCTTGAATAGCAAACACGAGCATAAGATATCAATTGTCAAGTCATTGTTATTGTTTGATTAGTTATGTTTTGATGTTAGGTTATGTTTGATTTGTAAGGTTTATTGTTTTATTGCACTTTTGGCCAATGATTGTAGTAGATTATTGTTTAAGTACTATGATTTGCTAGACATAGGAAGTTGAAGGTTAGACGAGTGACGATTTGTGGATGTCGACCTAGGATAGACATATACCTAGTGTGGTCCGTGTTTGTATAATGGATTCGTTCGTGAATGCACCAAATAACTTAGATTCTCTTTATTTGGGGATTTGGGTTAGTCTTAGGTCCCGGGTGACAACGGCACACCTTAGAATCCTCTAATGGATTCGGACTTTCCTTAGAGCATCGGATGACAGCGGTGTTTGTTATTGATCCGGAGATGGAGAGTTTGGGTAGATTGGTAGAATTAAGTGAAACCGACAGGGAGACTTAATTAATTAGAACTCACAAACAACAACTGAACCTAGGATTGTTTGCATATCTAACCCAACAACCACATGATTTATCTGCTTTAATTGATTGCTTATGAATCCTCCTTACCGCATAATTAACTCCCCAATTTACTTGCTTTCATAGTTAAATTTACTTTACCGCTCGTAGTTAAATAAAATACCCTTATCATAAATTTGGGTTTGATCCTTTTGTATCAAGTGTTCTTAGATGAATTAAGTCATCGATTGATTCGTTTATTCCCACATTTTACCCATTCGTTGGGATTTGATATTCGGTATGTACTTATCATTTTTTATTACTTGCGACACGTATACTTGCGTACATACACTGTGACACTTGAATTGTTTGAGTATCTATTTGTGTGTGTTTACATTGTATAGCATCAAGTTCACATGCCAACACCCTTACGGCTACATGACCAACTTTGGAAGCAGCATTCGGGGCGAGTCTGATGAGAATAACTTCTTTAACTAAATCATGAGCGATCATTGTTAAGAAAACTTTGAAAAGACGAAAGAGTGATTGTTTTAAAGAAGGCACGAGGAAAATTTCAAAAATAATAAACTTTCAGGAAGTGTAAACTACTGAGGCAAAAAAGGTCCTATCTATATGAGAAAAAGTTAAAATAGGTGAAACGAGACAATAACTAGTCTCATAGAATAGTAGAATGTTACAAAGCATGCAGGTGCCACTTGAACACGTCGTCCAATTGTCGTCTATCACATGTTAGTTGTCCCACCACTAAGCACTAACTATACCTTTTATAAAGGTATAATAAAGGTATTGAAAAACCTTATCATTCCAATCTTTTTTTTCTTCTTCTAAGTATCATAAATTCCGAGTAAAACTCTTTAGTTCTTTCATTGACTTAGAAATCAAAGTTATTTTGGTGGAATTGCCCTAACCTAGCTAAACTAATTTTTTGTAGGCTATTTTGTTGGAAAACCTACTCAGGCTCAACTTGGTGATTGTGGATTGATTCTAATGAGCAGGGCGAGCAGATTATCGAAAAATCATCCACATCAAACACATATTTTGGTCGGCTTAGCATTCATTAAATTGAAGACATCTAAAAAGTAAAACACTTGAAGTATCCCACTTTGAGCATGGAGTATTTGAGGTTCTGTCTGAATCACGTGGTGCAGCCCACCAATACACTTTAGACATGTGGAGTGATAATCAACATCACTCCATATTCTAATCATGTTCCAAAAAAATAGGGATTAAAAAAATTGTGTTCACATTGTCAGAACATGATTGATGTGGATTATTAATTCATGTCTCAAGTGTATTGGTGGGCTGCACCACGTGTACTTGATGACGTGGTGCAGCGTTTGTACTTAATAATTTCTCCTTCATGTGGGAGTGAGACTTCTGCACCATGTCATCAAGTTCACGTGGTGCAGCCCACCAATACACTTGGGACATGTGGAGTGATAATCCACATCACCCCATATTCTAATCATGTTCCAAAAAAATAGGGATTAAAAAAATTGTGTTCACATTGTCAGAACATTAGTGATGTGGATTATTAATCCATGTCTCAAGTGTATTGGTGAACCGCACCACGTGTTTTGATGACGTGGTGCAGCGATTGTACTTAATAATTTCTCCTTCACGAGGGAGTGAGACTTGGGCTAGTTTCGACACTGGACCGAAACCAGAGTCTTGGCCGAAATCAATTGAGACTTGTAGCCAAACAAGGTTTGGCCCAATTTAACTGAGATCAAACCGGGCCAAACCAAATCCATATTAGGCCTTAAAACTCCACTTTTGTCTCCTGCCAAACACTCCCTAAAGTCGCAAACCAAATTTTTCTAAAAACAAAACAAAAATTCCCAAACCAAATATGAGATTTAAATTATTAAACTAATATGTTCACAATAATTTGACGACAGCTCACTCTGCATAAAAAGGTCGTTAATCCGATTACCAGACCATGCTAGAACCAAAAACGACACCGTAACACATTTCTTCCATCTCTTGATCTAATTCTCCTTCACCTGAAAACGAAACTCAAGAAAAAATGGCTGCGTTTATCAAGCTCGAAGATTCGCCTATGTTTCATAAACAGGCAAAATAATTCTCCCTCTTTTTTTTTTTCATACTTTCACTCACATATGTATCTATATTTAAATCTCTGTGTGTGTGTGTGTTTTAGGTGCGATCTCTAGAGCAGACATCTGATGAACTAAGAGATCGATGCCAAAAGCTATACAAAGGCTGTAAGAAATACACGTGAGTACATTGTGCTCGAAATTATATATGTTATCAGTAATGTCAAACTTGATTTCTAGGGCCAAATTCAATGTACAACTTGGGGCTAAGATGAGCTTTATATCTATATCTAGATTTGATTGTAAGTTCTGCAGAGCTAAAAGGCCTAAAATGACTCTTGTACCTTTAATGAAGTTGTATAATCATTATTGTTAAAATCGTTGGCTTGATATTTCATTATTTTTTAAAAACTCATATTACTGTAAATATATAGCATGGAGCGCAACAATTCTAATCGTTATGAATAAATATGGTTTAAAACGAACCACAAAGTTGTAATCTTTATTATTTTTTTTATAATTTATAAGCATGTTCTTATTGAAAGTGGCAAATTGTTTCCGAAGAAATTATGGAAAAGAAGAAAGAAAACGAGGGAAAAACCTTAGTTAGCAATAAACATATGGAGAACTAAGAAAAAAAATTGCAAGATTTTTCCTTGGGAATCGATTTCAACCATTTCTTTCCCTTCCATTTTCCTTGACATATTTGAAACTAAAATAGTTGTTATGAAGAAGATTGCTTATTTATAATTGTTTTAGGGACCAAGTTACAACAACCAATATATCTCATACTGCATTTTTATATGATCCAGGGAAGTGCTTGGAGACGCATGCAATGGTGAAATGGGCTTTGCATCATCATTAGAAGAATTTGCTGGTGGCCTCGATGATCTGCTCGGCGTATCAATTGGAGGTATGAAAAGTGGCAGTGCAGAAGAAAAAATTGTGCAGAACCGGCTAAGGCATTGAATTGTTGCTAGAAGAGAATTGATCAAATTGCAATTGATTATTTCTCTCATTATAGAATTTCATAATTTTGCTGATTGCACGACAACAAATGCTAATTCAAACTATAATTTGTTCCCCTACTCTTTGTGACTTATTAGTTCATTTTATGGAGTATTCGGCATGAAGAGTCAATTAGCTAGTTAGTCTATTTCCTAAAATGCTTTAGTTTTGGTTGGTTTTGTAAAATCATTTTTAACAATAATAATAGCTCTGATATCTTACTTGGATTATCTTGCTTAGTGTGATAGTCTAATGACTATTAGTTATTTAGTTTTCATTATTGTTTCTGTTTGCCTCCTGACAGGGCCAGTTGTATCGAAATTTGTTAATGCATTACATGAGCTTGCTACTTACAAGGAATTTCTCCGTTCCCAAGTGAGTATGTTTTATTCGATTATGGAGGTTCAATTGTGTAAAATCAATATGTCAGACACTTTTTTTTTTTCAGTTTGACACCGATTAAATCTGGCATTTGTAGCCATGCTGCATAATATTTTCTTCATTTCTGTAGAGTTAATTTCACTTTTTGGTGGACAACAACCACAGTATTTTTATTATAGCTTTATATTGTAAAAAAATTATATATGCTTGAGATCTGGTCAATTGACTTTAAGATGTCACTAATTTGAAATATGACTGAAAATGCTAGTTTAACAAAAAATAATGAAATTTCACTCCAGATTCTGTTGAAGTAAAGTATTTGTTGGCATAATTCTTCCTCCTACTCCTATCATTAGAGAAAGCACAATTTTAGCAATGAGATTGCTAAAGCTGCATGTGGTGACCATGCAGAACATAGTGTTACTTCTAGATTAATGTGTAACTCTTCTACTCAGTACTTTCATGGGAAGCATCTTCAATCTCAAATTATAACAAAGATGTCCTAATACAGGTTGAACATGTTCTCATGGACCGTTTGTCTCAGTTCTTATCTGTTGATTTGCAAGAAGCAAAGGTAAGCCCCATTTATCCAGTTGTTATATGTTAAAGAATCCCCATGCTCAGTCTGTTAGATGTTAAATTTCGATAGTCAATTTGCCAATTCCAATGGGAAATTTTAGTTCTTTCAGTGTTTGCTCTGTCAAGATATTTTTTCACGTCTTTTTCTCTTGTTTATCACTTTCTGCAAGCTTTTACTAGTTACATGTTCTGGAACATTTCTGGTAGAGATAAGTGCTGCAATTAGATTGAAGAACTGCACTTTATGCTTTCCGTTTCAGATATTGATCTTTAAGCTTTTATTCCCAGTGGAATATTAATTTAAGGGGAATTTAAGATCTCCATAAGCTTGCAATAACGTTGGTTTTAGCATTAACTTGTCAAGATGGAGGCTTTAGAACATATTTACCGTAGTTATTGTGCCCTCAAGCTAGCGGCACCTTAGATATAACCTTACATGCTAAACTGCATAAATTGTTTTTCTGTAATTGACGAATGATCAACAACAAAATAAGGCGGTACTGTTGGGAAACCAGAGTCGGTGGGTCTTTTTTGGGTTCAATTATTGGAAATGAGATATATTGTTAATGGAGCTCTTTAAATGCAATAAAAAATTATTGGAAAGAGTATTTTACTTGCATACTTTTATTGATCTGAAACTCTTTCTTCCCTTATTCTGACATGAACTTGATATATGACCTAACCCTTTTTTTCCATTTGAAAATTCTGACATGAACTTGATATATGACCTTAACCTTTTTTTCCATTTGAAATTTATTTTTTTATGTGCAAAGTATCACTGGGTCCATCATGTGAGTCCTTATCATGCGATATACTTCACACATTAGTTGAAATGTTTTTGGAGTCCATTATCACGTGTTGCACATGTATTGTAACAGAAGAAATGTGGCATATGAGCATATGACTGCACAGATACCCTTAGTAAACTTTTGAAGATCGAACATATAAATTTATGAGTTTTTCAAGCCATTTGGGTTTGTGATATATGAAAACATTTGATATCTGTCATCTGAGTCATCTGACATCCATGGTATAAGGGTATGGTGCTCACAGCTTTCTACCTACAAATTCAAATTGTTATTGGATTTTAAATGGACAATCCTGGTTGACTAAGGCCTCCATATGAAACTCAAATTATGATTCTTTATCATTTTTCCATCTGTTGCATGGCGCATGCAAGTCAATGCAGAGGACAGAAATTTCCTCAAACAGTTGAACAAGGTCAAGTAGGAATCCTCTTCCTTTTTTTGCAATGACAAGTCAATACAGGAGTTCGTAAGATGTCAAGATCCTTAGAGGGTGGATGTAATTTCTGAAGCACTGGGGATGAGTTTGGAAAGTTGACAAATCTTGGGAGATATGATGTTATATACCATTCCAAATTATACGCCTCGAAATGCTGAAATTACTGCCATTTGCCATAGTCTTTAGTTGCCTATATGAAGTTAATCTAATTTCCATTTTAACTTTCCTGAAGACAACTGATATATTTGAATATATGTAGCATCGTTTTAACAACTTGGCATTCGATTTGAGTACTTCACTTTGTACAGTTGTGGTATTCTGGCCCTAGTATAAACACTCAGACGATTTAACATTTCTTTTTGGAATCAATGCCAATTTTCTCTTTATCATACTAAGTTTATTCCGGAAACATGGAAAGATCAGAAACATCATTAACGGTGAATTTACTTAGGGTTAGGGATGTGGCTTACATTTGAAATGGACCCACCAAATCCTTTAACAAAATTAGGGATGTGGCTTAGATAATCTTTCCTTAGACTTTCTTCCATGAGTTAATACATTTTAATGGTTTCTCTGGCCATTTTTGTTCAACATACTTGGACTCATCTTCCTATTGTTGCTTTTTGAGGTTGTTTTTCATCATTATCTTTTCAAAATATTTACTTACCAGTAGTTTAATAAATTTTAGATGTAACTCGTAATGCTTGATGGTCTTTTCATTTATTACTAAGCATGTATGCATCATCTTTATCCCATCAAAAATTCTCAGAGTTATTTGATTATACAATTGCCAGAAGATATAACTCGGGAAAAAGTGAAACAACTAAATTTTCAGTGCTATTTGTACGTTTATGTTTCTTTTGAAGATATGAAAAAACTATCGTGCTAGAGTTTCGTGTGACCTCATGATAATTAGAGGACACGATCATAGGTCATCGCAAGTTGGTTTAGAGGAAACTGGAGTATTATAAAGTAGATCTTGTTGTATGCTTTTTCTTTTGTAGTGGTTAAACTTCGGAGGAAGATCGGAATTTTAGCCAATTAAAAGATTCCATTTAGACTGATTTAAGTGTTTAAATCCTCTTAACCTCTCCTTTCTCTCTGTGCAGATCATAGTTAGAAAATCAAATTATGACTTGGTTTTGGCTTCTCTCCCGCTGAGTGCGAGAGACAACTATGTACATATTTTTTCTGTTTAATAATATAATTTGGCCTTTTGCAGGAGTCCCGTCGTCGATTTGACAAGGCTATATACACATATGACCAGGTATTGCATATATTCCTAGTAATTATTAAGAAATCAAATGCAAATATGCAACAGCAGAGACAAGTTGTTAGAATGTCAGTTAAAGATTTTTAGTAAATATACGATTATATATTGACGACTTGTAACTGGTTTGAAATTTTAACCGAACAAGACGAGGGAAGAACTGAATCACCCCCTAAATAAAGTATTAGATATCTTCTCACCACCTAAATAAGGTTCCATATCCATTTTCAGTATGAAATAGAATAAAAAATACATTGGTTACTAAGCTGGGCCTAAATCAATTGCTTTTCTTTTCAGCAGAATCTCTTCTAATACAATCATGAACAATGAAACTTGATAATCTCCTCAAATGTTGCAATGTTGGTTTTACTTAATAATTTGTTTATTGTAATAGAACAGGACATTTTAAAATATTGATTTAACAATCAAGTAAAAATTGTTTCTACTTATATTTTAAGGTAATTTAAAGCCTTAAGATCCTTAGTTCCACCATTTATCTCTATTGCCAGCAATGACTTCTTATGAACAGTTATGTACCACTCATTCTTATCTGAGCACTGATAAGTAACTGACTTTTGTACGACTGAAATATATGAGCATCTACAGCAGTAAGAGTTGGTAGGTTAATGTTCAATAATTTTTCTTCCTGTTTGAGAATGAACCTTTTGGATACCAAGTTGTGGACTAATAGCTAGGGCAGTAGAGCTTTTTCGATGAAGTTGATATTATGACATCAATAGTCACGTCTCTGACATTATTGCAATGGTGATAATTGGTGCCTACAAAGTTATCAACTCTTAGGCATTACTATTATTTTTCTTCGTGGTTGAGAATGAACCTTTTGGATACCAAATTGTGGACTATAGCTAGGGCACTAGAGTTTTTCTGATGAAGTTGATATTATCCCATCAATGGTCACGTCTCTGACATTATTTCAATGCGCATAATTGATGCCCACAAAGTTATCAACTCTTAGGCATTACTTTTTAATATAATTTCTGTACATATTTGAAGCCTTACACATAGTTTATTGTGTCAGGCACGGGAAAAAGTTGCATCCCTAAAGAAGACCACAAGGGACGAAGTTGTTGCTGAATTAGAAGAAGTACATTTTTCAATTCCCTTAGTCACTTTAATATGTCCTTTTTTCAAAAGTAAATCATGTACCAAATTTATGATTGCTCGCAACACTATTTTTGAATATTGTTGGTGAATACGGCTGTTGTTAGCTCTATTAATACTATTATTGCACTTAATCTTGATAACCTTACAACATCATATGTTATTCACATATTTAAAGTCTCATCCGAATTTTTGATACACTCGTGTGTTCTCTGAGTTCATAGCAACTTTTTTTTTTTATTATCATGCATCGTTTGTTAAGTGACATACAATAGGTTCATGGTGTATCTATTCATTGGATGATATATCTGAGGCGCCATATATTCATTTTCCGATGGAGTAATTGGAATAGGTAGGGCATGACACATTTAAGTATCAAGGAGTAGTTGAAAGTGGTAGCTAGTTGCATAGCAAAACATTATTGATATAGATGCTATTCTCCTGATCGTAAATCAGCATCGCCACTTTGAGGATGTGTTTGTTATTTTCTTCCTACTGTAATCTTCTCATGGAGTTATTTCTGTTATATGTAGTTTCCATATGTTTTTTTACTGTACTACTTTATATGTTTTATCGCTATCTCTCTTTAAACAAAAAAAGATAGCATAGGCTTTGTTTTGGCAAGCGAGCCTTTTAGGCTGGAGTGCATTGTGATATTTCTGAATCTCGCTATTCTTCATTGGATAATTTCAGCACATAAAGAAGTTAACACATGGAGTATAAAAAGTCTCAGAGAGAAGTGTCTTACTCATACATTTGCTTGGCTTATTCAGAATCATTTTTTGAGATGACTTACATGATTCATTTGTTTAGTGAAGTATGAGAGGTAAAGAAATGAACATTTTCCAGTTTGGCATTGCTTTAGCAAGGCTTGTTTTGTAACGTTTCTCCTGCACGTGTTGTAATAATGATGAGCCCCTATGCACTATATGGCTCTTTGGCGTCCCAATCTTGTCTTGCTGTTGCTATCTCCAAAATGAAAAGAGAAGATTCCTAGCATTTGCATGATCAAATGTATTGTTGCTTAGTATTTGAGTGTTTCGGTTAGTTTCATAACTTTGTGAATTGTCATGCTTAACCTCATTTTCTTTTTTCCCATTTTATTAATATCTTTTAAACAATATATGGAGGCATGGTTTATGGTTTTCTTGTCATGTTAATCAGATGTGGTGGTAAATGGTCAGCCTTCTGTCTTCTTAGTGTAAAATGAGTTACTGAAACAACTTCATTAGTACTATAATACTATCATTAAAAAATAGAATAATTATCCCTAAAACCTGTACATAATCTCTCTTTTTTTCTATAATCACGAAAACTGATATGCTCGCTACGTGACAGGATCTACATAATTCGAAGTCAGCATTTGAGAGAAGCCGCTTCAATTTGGTATAGTGATAAAAAAAATTTTGCCAACAGTCGTATTCCAATTTTTCCTGATCATCCTTTAGTTATTAACTACCTTTCCTTGACTTTAAGAATCTCAGGTAAATGCTCTCACGAATATTGAGGCTAAAAAGAAGTTTGAGTTCTTGGAATCCTTTAGTGCAATCATGGATGCTCATCTGAGATATTTTAAATTGGTGCGTTAAGATTTACTAGTTTGACCTAATAAATAATGGGTGCCAGTGCTGTCTTCCATCTGACTATACATTGTTGTATTTGTATAGGGGTATGATTTATTGAACCAGATGGAGCCTTTTATCCACCAGGTACATTTATTATTCCAAATTTCTTGTATAAGCATAACTTTGGAGGATGATGAGATATTAGTAGTAAGTATGCTAGAGGACGTGGAACTCTGCTCAAAAGATAATATATCTTTTTACATCCAGCGTGAGCTTGTCAATTCTAATTGTTAAGAGTATCAGGGTTAGGTTTAGGGGTGTTTTAGTAATTGATGTTTCTTGTAAGGTTATGAAAATGTTTACGTAAAAAAGCATCATCAAATGTATTCACCAAAGTAATCTTTAGTAGAGGGCAGGAGCGGATCCTTTGCGGGACTTTGGGGGGGGGGGGGGGGGGGGGTGGAACATGGTCCCCTTAGGAATAATCCGCTTTCATATTTTAGTAGTTATATTAGTAGAATTGATGTAATATGTTTATTGGATCGCCTGATTATGTTGTCCCAGTATCAATGTGAAGGTTCTGTGTTCTAAACCCAGCAGGCCGGCCCTCCAATGTATTTTTATGGGTTGTTTCTTAATATTTTCTTTTTTTTTTAATAAATTTTAAAAAATATTGGGTCTTATATTTTATTTTATGGTTTGCACTTGTAGAATTCCAATCTTTTCAACTTCTTGATTATATTATTTCTATATATATTTACATGTACTATATCTTATCCTCAATAAGGTCTTCTAACTTATAAACAACTGGTAAAGTCGGGTGTTCAAATTTGAGTCTTTTAAGAGTTATGAAGCTAAAACCGGGTAGTTTGAACATTCATATTCATCCATATGGTTATTTTAGTGTGAATTTCTTATGGAGGGGATATGATTTTTTTTAATTTTTAAATGTAGGAGTTTTGCTAATGTAAAGCTAGCAAAGCTTGTGCTTAAGATTTTCTAATATGGAGGTAGCGTATGTTTAAATTTCAATTTTACAAGTTTTTGAATTTGTATCAAAAAATTATTTATTAAAGTTTAGAAATATTTCTGTACATCACCAGGGATAATTTAGTTTTTATCTTCAATTAGCTAATTCTCATATAGAGAACTTTAATCAAATAAACATCGTCTATCACATTAGAAATGAAAGTGTGTTTCTGATTACGTTAGTGGGATAAATTATATAACGTGATTTTAATATAATTTTTTTTCTATCATTTTATCAAAACATGATAAAAATATCAAGTACATTGACCAAATATCTCTTGCCCCCCAAACAAAACCATCTAGTTCCGCCCCTGGTAGGGGTTGACAGAGTCCTTCACATAAGTGAGTTGTTTTATCAAGTGAGAGAACTTGCAAGATTAGTAGCATGGGTAATCCTCTAATGCTAACTGTTTATTTCCGGATCATTATTTAATTTAATCTCAGTTGTAGGCCGTTTCCTGCATTGTTACAGGAATGTTCTTGTTCATATTCTTTTTCACCTTTTATTTATTTTCATATTCTAATTTTCTCTCAGACTTGTAGCATGGGTATTAGAATATTACTGCATTGAGATGAACTCATTTGTTTTGATCTTTATGTTTAATCACTTGTTCATTCTTTGAAGCTTAAGAAATATATTGCTATCTGGACTATCACTGTATGTTATTTCACTTCTAATTTTATGTGTAACCATCCATATATTCCTGCTTGGACATTTTAATTGCAGGGCAATAATTTAAACAAAATTTTGCTTCACCAACTTCTGTATTTCTAATAATAAATCATATCTAGCACTAATCATTTTATTATTCAATTGACATTAACTTGTTAGGTGATGAATTGTTAGGGGCTATGATTTTACTTTTTCCTTGAGCTGGTCGGCTTTCTTCAGTGCTCTTTTACACATATTTTACACAGTAAAGTGCTTTGCTTTGAAAAGTATGTTTCTCTAATACTGTGTCTCGGCTACAAGTTCAGGTGTTGACATATGCACAACAATCAAAGGAGCAGGCAAAAACTGAACAAGATAAACTTGCAAAAAGGATCCAGGAGTTCAGAACCCAGTCAGAGCTAGCCGAATTGCAAGCATCCAATAATTTGGAAAGTTCTTCAAATGTTATTGGCATGAATAGATTTGGTATGAGTGCTCACAAAAGAATGGAGGCTATCATGCCTTCCACTGCTAAAGGTGAGGTGAGTCTTTTTTCCCTCTGGGTTGCTATAGAATGTCAGAATGTTCTTTTTAAATATGAATCAGCTGTAGGGCTTGGCATTTAAAAATCAATTCAACTCCATCTTTTCATATTGAAATTGTGTTTAAATGAACATGGAGGAAAAGGCAGCCAGCAATAGGAAAGTGATGCACATGTTTTCTTCAGACAAGACCCTGTTCTAGTTTTAAGACTTCCTTTCTTTTTGATAATGGTGGTCATCTTATAGTGTTTGGTAAGTTTAAGGCCATGCAGTGTTGCTAAGCAGTTTGCGACTGGTGTATTAGGTTGCTGTGAATTAGTGATTATGGTAGCAGCATTGTTGGTTTATTGTTATATTGTGGCTGAAAGATGGGTTGGTGTATTGTGGTGCTTATTGATATCCTCAGCAGCCTTTTTACCACGTGGTTGGGTAGTAGAGACTGCAAGTTTTTGAAGTTAATTCATGAATAGGTTGTTAACATTCAAATGTTTGCATTTATGACTACATGCGAGCGAAGTGTTAGCTTTAGTCTACATCCGTCAAATGATTTCGAAAGTGACCCTGTGTCGATGCGATGTCTAGATAAAGAGTATGTTTAGATTTTTATGTATAGAATCATTATGGTATGTGTTTATGTACTCTTCCTAAATATTTAGAAGTGAAGTCAATCTCTCTCTCTCTCTCTCTCTCTCTCTCTCTCTCTCTCTCTCTCTTTGTTCTTTTCTAGATATTGTCATTTTAACTTTATCCTCGTACTTAGTTAGCATGTTATTTGTTAATTTCTTAAATTAAAAAAAAAAAAAAAAAAGGGAGTATGGAAAATCCCTAAGATGCGACTGCACTGCCACCCTTAGTGCACAGGGGACACCTACTCAAGTCGTTCACCCCATCCCGTCTTTGTCTCTCCATTTGTTCTGTTGCTAATTATGTCGTCTTCGTGCGAGTTTAGTTTTACACCATCGAAGCAGTTTTGTCCCCTCTTTCTCAGCCTGCTTCTCTATTCATCATCTTTCTCACGGCCCTGCCATTCTTGCCTCACTGTCGACGCATTGTGGATCTGAGTTGTAACCCTAATCATTGTCTGCAACCTCGTCTCTGCTGTTCTTGGTTCTGTTACCTTTGTCAAAATGTCACAGGTTCAACCACTTTTGTAGGCCTACAATTTTTTTGATAGGCCAACTATTGGAAGAAAAAGGAAAGGAACACCAATGGGCTCAAAGAAACTAGTCGATCATCTAGGATTTGTTCGTGTCAATGAGTGTTTTTCATCTGTCCTTCATATATTATCAATGATCTATCTTACCCGCCCATCTTCCGTCTCTCTCTTGCTTCGTATGTTACCATCTTTGCCACTTATATCCGCCGCCTCAGATCCATTCGTCGTGGATCTTGATGGCCGCAGCATTCGCTATCTCTGTCATGCCTATAAGTTCTCCTTCATTGTCATTTCCCTTTTATTTAGCCATCGCTGTTATTGCTCCTTCATCCTCCACAGGCGCAGCTTCTTTTGCTGAGCCCCACCACTACTGTTAAACCTAGTAGTTTGCACAACCTAAAGTCAAAATGATTAAATCAGATCCAACTCAGTATCCATGTTTACTCAGATCCTAACCAACTAATTCCTCGTGAGTGGTACACTTCATCATATAGTCTACATCTACTCAGCACTCCAATCTGACCATTCTAGTCAGAATGTTTGATTGTCAATCATCTAGTAATGATTTAATTTTCAACTATCTAGTCAGCGTTTGACTGGTCACAGGTGGTCAACAAATAAAAAATATTGGTTTGAGTTATTGGCTGATTTATTATGGTGCATAGGAAGTAAATGAGCAACTCTGAAGTTTATTTATCAAGGGAAGTAATGAGTAGGAGTAATTTTTTTGGTGTTTCCTTTGTTTTCTTCTAGTTGTCAGTTTATTTTGTTATCAGCGTCTTTGGTGTTAAGTTGTTCATTGTATTGGTTGTAGTTACGGTTAATACTGACAGCAAAGTAATAGCTGATGTTGATTACATTCAGTTGTAGTTACTGAGGTTGTCAAATTGAAGTTAAATTTTGTAGTCACTTTGCGTCCCGTGGATCTGGTGGGATTCACCAAGTTCTTGATTGTTGAGTTGCCGACCATTGTCATATACTGTGAATATTACTATGTAAGAATGCAATATAAAGCCAAAGAAATGCAACTGAAAGAAACTGGCCTAGAATAGATTTGAACGGAAAGAAAGGACCATGGAAAGGGGAACGACATGTGAGCTCTTGCGGCCCTAAGCCCTAGAGTTTCAAAGCTCTCCAAGAAAAGCAGTGCAACCGATGGAAGCTAGTTCTACAGAAGTCTTCTTAACAATCTCTCATAGTAAACCTTCTCGACCATCCCACAAGGCAATTTGTTCTCCTGCAACAGATCCGCGGGGAAAAGCCTTGCTAACAATACTTGAATGAAGCCTGGAATGAACCGACAAAGAAATCTTAAGAGTGAATACAGATGGGATGCCGGTATTGACCGCATGGATCTTGTAGATTCACTTCAATTTCGGTTTTCATATGTTCTCAACCGTTGTTGCAAGTTATGTCAACTTCTTATTGTTGTTCAGGGTGTCATAATGGTTTTCTATTGAGTCTAGTCGTATTCATAGCTTGCCTAGGACATAGTATGCTCCAGTTAGTGGGGATTGCAGATGTCTTGATATGCATGTCTAGGTTCATGATGCGAGATTCATTACCTTACGTGTTTATGTACATTTCCCAAATTGTCATAAATAAAAGTAGTTAAATCAATTTTATGGGATGGATTCAATTCTTTTAACTTTGTTACTCCTACTTTAGTTGACAGACTGAGTGTTTTGACTTAGTAAGGGGCCAATTTCATGATGAAAGCCATTTGCTGAGAGGAGGCAGTATTTGTCACGATGGCATTCCTATTTGTTTCTTTCAAGCTTAGGAGTTTGGATATCTAAATATGGTGTTAAATTTGAGCTCTGTTATTTTCGTGAAATAACATCCAGTAAATTATGACACGTCATTGATTTCTTTAGGTCCAGACGATCAAGCAGGGGTATCTTTTGAAAAGATCTTCAAGCCTGAGAGCTGATTGGAAGAGGAGATTTTTTGTTCTTGACAGTCAAGGGACTTTATATTATTACCGAAACAAGGGTGCCAAACCAGGGGTAATATTATAACTTGTTCTCAGGTCGAATTGGTAACTTGCATTTCTTATGGATCAACTTTTTTTTGCCTTGCATTCTACTCTGTCAGAGAACTGGTTTGTATTCTACTGTCTACTGTAATGTCCATTTTTGCATGTAATTATCTGCCTCTGAACATTATTATCAAACAACATGAAGCATATAGTACATTTAGTTGGATCTTTGTGTTCTCTGGACTTTTCTGTTATACGGCTTATAAAGATCGTTAGCTATCTAAATCTCATTCTCATGATTTAATGCATCATTAGAAACTTAAAGCCATTTATTGCAGTCATGAATCATTTCCGGATGACAGGTGATTTACATCATCTTCCTATACATAAACTGCAATTCCGATAGTTTAGTCCCTTGAAAAGACACTATTCTGTTCAGAAATATCATGGTGCAGTAAATTGTTGCTTTACGTAGATATTGTGCTACTGCAAGTCGTAGTTCATCTTTTTCAATTCACTAAACAGTGCTCGTTGTTTGAATTTAAGAAATATGTCCTATTTGTTATTAAATTAATTGGCATCTTTACTTCCAGCTGATATCGTCAGCACTTATGTCTATTATATTTCTTGTTCCCCGCTATTAACAAGTTGCAGGGCCAATTAGAATATTCCTTTCTCCTAAGTCACCATGTTTCAGTAATTTTATATGTAAGAAGTGACCCTAAAGTTAATCTGTCTCCCAGGGTTCTCCTTCATTGCATTCCACCCAGTCTCTGGAACACAACAATCGTGTGTTTGGTAGATTTCGGCCAAGGCACCATCGAGCATCGTCATTTAATGAAGAAAGTCTGGGTTGTAGTACTGTAGACTTGCGTACTTCTACAATTAAGATTGACGCGGAAGATTCTGATTTGCGACTATGCTTCAGAGTAATTTCACCATCAAAAACTTACACCTTACAGGTATTATCTTTTGTTTCCGATATTTTATCTCAAATGAATTGTTAAAATTTATAATTATAATTTGTAGATAAAGAACTTTACTTGCTCTATCTTATATATGGCCTCTTTGCTTTAATATATTTGCTGATATTTTTTACATTCTTGGGGTGAATAGAGTTTGTGTGGTCATGGTACATTTTGTGTAGCAAAATCCGGTTACCAGGAGTTCTCTTAATCATGTTTATTGAGTAACTTACTGCTAGTATCACCAGTAGTCCTCAAACTTTTTCAACTTCACACACTGATGGATTATTAGATGTTTGAAAGTGTAAAATCTAGGTTTTCAGTCCTGTCAACCTTTTTATACTGGTTTGGTTAGGCTGAAAATGAAGCTGATAGGGCTGAGTGGATGAACAAAATCAGAGGAGTTATTGAGTCCCTCTTGAGTTCTCATCTGCAGCAGGTAAACTCTGTAACTTTTCATGACTATTAGGTCAAATGATTATATTGTGTCGAATTAAAAATCCTTGTTAACATGAAGAACATTTTTTTTGCTGCCAGGACTCTGGGAAAATGGATAATGATAAAAATTATTTTCCGAATGGCACATCTTTTAGTCAATCACTTGATAATAATGGATGTACAACAGATGACATGAGAGGAAATCAAGCTGATTCTGTTTTCAGGATTCTGCGAGAAGTTCCTGGGAATGACCAATGCGCTGAATGCAGTGCTTCTGAACCTGATTGGGCATCTCTAAATCTGGGAATCTTAATATGCATTGATTGCTCTGGCGTTCACCGTAATCTTGGTGTTCACATATCAAAGGTATATTCAGTGACAACCCAAATTCAAGTTAGAATTTTTGTTGTCTTTTTTTTTTCTCTAGTTTCTTTTCTAAATTTGTACATTACTGATTAATATGTTATTATTGAACTCCTTTGGCTAAGTAATTCTTCTATGTTTTCCCTCTTAGCTTATACTTGTTATCTGAAGTTACTTTTAACTTCTCTTGCAAAGTAAAGTCTTGGAAGTGTCTGTGATAGCCTGATATGTCTCCTTTTTTTTTCCATATAATTAGCTGATAATAAAAATGTCCCGCATGGATTGGATAACATACTAAGTTCGCCTTATAAGATCTTGGGCAATGCTCGTCTCTTAAGCTAGCTTAGGCCCAACCATTTATTGTGGACTGAGCCCAATCCATGTGAAATCTAATATGGTACTAGAACCCAGGTTAAGGTGGGTCACCTCCTTCCATGATAGGCTCCTCGTTGTTCACATGTTGGACTTTATTCTTCACCGACGCACTTTGCCCAGATAATAAGGTCTAGGTTGTTATTATTATGTTCAGTTAACAAGGCCGCTATTCTCAAGGTTGGGCTTTCATATGTCACGTGTTGGGCTGTTTCACCCACATATTCAGCCTGCCCACACTTGAAGGGGGAGCGTTGAGACTACAAATGTCCCACATGGATTGGATAACCCTTGAGCTAACTTTTGAGGTGAGTCAGGCCAAACCAATTTATTGCGGATTTAGCCCAATCCAATCCATGTGAAATCTAACATAATTAGCCACTTCTACCAATTGTTAGTTCATGGGCTCCCTCCAGTCTCATGCAAGATTCTTCCCTCATTTTCATTAGTCCATAATATTGTATGACTTGTACATACCATCCCACTAAACTGCGCATGTTTGGAACTGAGCATAAAAATGACTTAGTATACTCAGCAATATAAGTAATTGCATTTAAGAATGGCAATTTTTAATGTATTTAAACGGATAAAATCTGAAATTTCTGGTATTTTGTGCTGGTGACGTGACATTGTATCCATGATCTACCCTGTCACCTAATCCCTGGATAGTGTTGAAGGATATTGTTTCATTAATTTTCATGTCCATAAGATTTTACAAACCCTAAAATATGCAGTCCACTTGCCATTTGATAGAGAAGATTGCCAGTTTGATTTATTTATACTGTATCATTAGCATTCCGCAATAAAATAACATAACTAGAAATAATTAATCTCTTGTACTTTTTTCATCTCATCAATGGTTTACGAAATGCATTGCTTGAACAAGCGCTCATGTAACATTAGATTCTATCTTAGTATAATAAGAAGGTTTTTTGCTGTTTATTTTGCTTCTCAATCTGTGTGTGGGCATTGGGACAATTTTTACACAATAAGGATACTCATGGATTCAATTTTCTGCCATTTCAAAATTCCAAAACCTCATTTTTGTACCTGGTTTTGTGAACCAAAGACATGTCTGTTACTGATCTTCCATTAATAGAATTTGATCTAAAATGTACTTGTTTCGTGAAATGATCATTCGACAACAATCTAGTTGAGATGTGATGAGTGGTCATAAGCTCACAATAACATGTGGGGTAGGTGTCTGCCCAGGCTGGTCACTGAGGAAAAAGAGAGACGTTATCTAGTTTCTGGCAATCCGATTCTTGGTTCTCACACTAAGTTCCATTCTCTACTTTCCTTTTGAAATGGAAAAAAATATATATATTGTGCATCTTAAGATTAGAAAATTCCTTTTCGAGAATGGTTACCATTGTTGTTAATACCTTTGTAGTTAATAATGTCTGATGGACTTTTTTCACTTTTGGCTCATAAAAAATAAATGATTCACTCGATTAAGTCTTTCCTTCTTTTATTGGTTTATTCAGCATGTAGAATTTTTTTCACAAGTATGAGATCCTCTCAGAAATAAGAACATTTTATTAATGTTGTTTAAACTCAAGAAATTCACAGAGAAATATTATATGAAGCTTAATCACGTAAAATTAATTACGATAACTATCTTCTTTTCAGTAACCAAAAATATGTACTTCAAATGTACATTATCTAATAACGTGTTTTGTAATTACTGGAACTAAAACTAACATATAGTTTCCCTCCAATTCACAGGTAAGGTCTGTCACTTTAGATGTAAAAGTTTGGGAACCTAGTGTCTTGGACTTATTTCGAGCTCTGGGTAATGCTTATTGTAATTCTGTCTGGGAAGAATTGCTTCCATTGCACAAAGACTCGTAAGTTCCTCAAAACTACTGTTATCAGTTTGCAATTTTATAATTTTGTCATTTGTTATCACAGTGATATTTTAAAGTGCTCATCATGAATACAGAGATATAGAGTCTGAAGAATTACCAATTGTTACCAAACCAAGCCCCAATGACGCACATCATCAAAAGAAGGAGTTCATTCAAGCGAAGGTATGTACTCAGATAATATGAACTTTGTATAAATTGATTGTGATATCTTACGAATTGATTAGGCTTAGATTTTTGCCTTATGCTTCTCATGAAGATCTTTATTTGCTAGGATCTATTGTTGATGTGGTAGCCTTGAAGGTGGACTTATTTTTAACTAATTTTGGTTTCCATTCCACATACTGCAAAACAGTACTGTTAAATTTTAGTCCCCGTCGATTTCATTTTTTAAAATATGTTTACTGACACAGAACAACTCAATCTGATTAACTTAGCAAAACCAACAATGTTGGACAAACTATATTAAGCTTTGGGTTATTATGCTAGTATTTTTTTCCTACTTTATTATATTCTCTCTTTTAACCTGTAATGTGGAATTTGAACTTACTAGTTATCAATTACAGTATGTTCAGAAACTGCTTGTAAACAAAGAAGCCTCGGCAGCAAGGGATCTGTCTCCTTCTACCATCTGGGAGGCAGTTAAGGCCAATAATTTGCAGGAGGTATACCGTATCATTATAGCGTCGGACATGAATTTAGTCAATTCAATTTATGATGAAGTTGTTGGTTGCGATTTGTATCATGATGAACCGGGGTCAAAACAAAGCTCTCATGATCCTGAAAAGGAACAGCTTGATCCTGCAAACTGTGAAAGGATCAAGTCTTCCAATGATCCAGAAAACTGCCTCCAGGGCTGTTCCATATTGCATCTGGCATGTCACAGTGGAAGTTTAGTGATGCTTGAGCTATTGTTGCAGTTAGGTGCTGACATAAATAAATGTGACTTTCATGGGAGAACACCTCTACTACATTGCATCTTGAAAGGGAACAATGAGCTAGCCAAGTTTTTGCTTAGAAGGTAAAAGCCACTTGCAATAATGAGTACTAATTCAAATATTTTATGAACAGCCTGGTTTCTCCGAAAGGAAAGTACCTTTTCTAACAGTATTCAACAATAACGATTTTGGTAAATTGTTTATGCTAGATTTTTATACCGTTTAAAGTAATCGTTCTAGTTATATTATCTTATTTTTATTTGGCGGCCAAATACATAAATATATTATTGTAGTTACTACTCATGGAGGTGAAGGACTGGCTACCATTTTAACTTGTTTTCTCCAAAAACATTGAAATGTTCTCTTGCTTCTGTTTCACAGAGAAATAAAAGAAAATCTTTTTCTCATTCTGCTTTTTGTTATTTCGACCCCTCTCTTTTTGGGGTTATTCTGGGGAAGGGGGATGGCATACCTTTTTTTTTAATATTTTGCATCCTTTGACTTTTAAATGTGAAAATTTTTAGAGAAATTGTCAATTAAATGATGTCCATTTCTTCATGTTTTAATCTTCTTACCTAAACAATAGAAAATTCTATTATTATTCTTTTAGTTAACACTGTTCTATAAACAATTTTTAGATGAATTGTCTTCTTCCCCTGTGAAATGCTGAAAAAACTCAAAAACCCCTTTAGTTCAGGAATAATGAAGTAAGCCGATTACACCCTTGGTTTAAACTTGATGCTCACAGCCCCGCAACATTAATGCAGTGTTAACTAAGTTGTGCAATCACAATAATGACCTTGAATACACAGTTGGGCTTTATCAGTAATTCAAGGTTATAAATGTGATTGGACAGCGTGTACAAACAAATTCGCTGTTTCATTGTTAACGTCTTCATTTCATTTTCTTTCTTGCTTCTTCTTTGTTCTGTTTCTAGTTCTATCATTATTCGTGTGTTGGATCTTCACCCTAATATGGTATCAGAGCCAGGTTAAATGAGGTCCTGTGTTCGAATCCCTCGACACCCATTTCTAAATTCCACGTGTTAAGGCTTGAGTAAATGAATACCGCCTACACGTGAGGGGACGTGTTAAGTGATATATATTAAATGATTCCTCTCTCTAAAAGCTTAAGCTCTTAGATGAGTTGGTCATCTCTGATACCATATTAGAATTCACCACATGGATTGGGCTAAGTCCACTTACTTGGCTTGGGCCTAACTCAACCTCAAAAGCTAGCTTGTAAGGTGAGGATAGCCAAGTCCTTATAAGGTGGACCTAACTATTGTTTTCAACCAATGTGGGACATTTAGTCTCAATAGATTTGATTGTTTGATCAATTCCTCCCACGTATGTATCATCCTTAGGGCATTCAGTGAGTTTACCTTTCCTTGAAACAAGTCAGAGGTTATAGGAATTTGTACCAAATTTTCTCACAATGGAACACTAGGAATATTCTTGAAGTAGTATTCTGCTCTCTTTCATTTTAGCCATCCTTATTTGGCTAAAGATCCAAGTCAGTTCTTTCCAGATTGCTAGAAGAATAGCCAGACTTCACTATAAGAGTATGAACTGCATTGAATGAATAGTATATATGGCATATCTTGTGATTATGAGATTTCATTATCGAAATGGAGAAGTATTGGCTGATTACATATTTCATCCTTTTCATTGTTTGCTTTCTTCTAATCTCTGATAATACGATTTCCTCTTAACAAATATTATTTCAGAGGTGCACGTGCTTCTATAAAGGATGCCGGGGGCTTCAGTGTTTTGGAAAGGGCTATGGAGATGGGAGCAATAACTGATGAGCAGCTTTTCATCTTGCTTGCGGAGAATGAGTGAATATGCATTCTCAAAATATGTGAGTTTCCTTTACCTGTTTTGTGCCTATTTCATACTGTAATTTGGATATCTGTCTTGTTTTGTGATACCCCTTCATAATTTCAGATATTCATTTTTTATGTTAACTTTCATTTTCATTATTGAATTTCTGTTAAGATGCCTTTCATGAAGTTTGTAACAAGACATTTTCAGAGGTGGAAACCACGAATGCCTCGATCTTCCAGTAACTACTGGGAATCGTATTAATCTGATATTTTCCCTTTGTTTTTTCGTGTTTGTAGCTCGTTCCGTGAATTTGTGTGCAGCCTTAGATTTCCCTGAAGATTTAAAAGAATGAACGCAACGAGAACCAAACGCAGAGTTTTAGGTATGAGCTCGGAGAATGATTCTCCAATCGTTTCCTCTCAAAAGTGAAGCGGAAACCAGGCCATACATATCTCTATTTATTTAGTAGTTGTGTGCCTCATTGGAAATTTTGTACTGGGTGACTTCGCTCGAAACATCCATCAATTTTTCATTCAATGCTCTGTTTGTTATAGTTATCAAACCAAACAAAAACGTTTACAAACTTTGAAACTTGATTCAATATCGACTCGATAAGTTAAAATTGTTTGTATACATATAAACCTACTCGAGTGTGTCATGTGTTCTGTTTGATTGAAGCTCGTTTTAGTTCAATTCGTTTAATTATTTAATTATTTAATCAAGTTCAAACACAAATTCGAGCTCGAATATAAAATCAAATTAATCTTGAAAAATACGTTGTGATTACTCTACCTCATTTGTTTCCAATAGCTAGTAAACAACTATACTGTCTCTTCTAGGTATAGAAACATATTATATTATACTAAATGTATTGTATTGAGAATGAATCTTCTTTATATTGACCAAACAAAGAAATCTTAGTTTTTTCTGCTAGTTTAAAAATAATTGTGCCAATGACATATTCAATGAGGTATTAGTTTATTGGTAAGGTTGAGGTCCTTAGACTATGAAGTATTGATTTAATTCTCGTTAATGTAGTTTTTTCTGCTAGTTTAAAAATAATGTTTGGTGATTGACTTTCTTTGTAATTTGATTATAATTTAACACTTTCTTCATTTCATTTATTTTGCTCCCTTTGTTACAGTATTCGGTCAAACTTTTCAATCTATTAGGTGACTTATCATATTAAATTATTCACATTTGTGATGTATTAAACTTTTTAAATATTAATATATATATATAATATCATAAGATATTATCAACTTATTAGTGAAATATATTAAATAAATTAGTTATTATAATTTTTACAAATTTAATCAACTTGATTGATCAACTGTGCTAGGGGAGCAAAAAATGTGGAACGGAGGGAGTATATTTTTTGAATTAGTGATATTTGATTGTAATTCAATAGATTATCTAAATTTAGTGATGATGATGTGTGATATTAATGTAATAACCGTTTTCTGAAGAAAAAAAAATTATTGCATTCTTAATTTGGGAAGAATTACGTGAGCAGACAAAAAACTAAATATAGAAAAAGAATTTCGCAGAAATTAGGTATATTATATTGGGGAACATAAATATGTGCAGGTTAGTACTAATAATGGTTCCAAGCATATATAAAATAATAAAATAGACATTGGCCCAAAAAAAAAAGAGTAAAAAAGGACTTGTTGATGCTGTCTTTATGTTTATATTTAGATTTAGATACCCCAATATTCAATTACCGTCCGTCCGAAACTATTCCCCACATTTCAAACATATATACAGCAAAGTCAGAGATTATGTCATGCTAATTGTCACATAATTTTGGCTTCTCCAACATTTTGTCACTTAATTGTTAACAAAAGAATAAGAAAACATTTTGTCCTTTAGTTGTTAATTAGCCGGGCACTAAAAGATTTACAAAGTATGCATAAAAAAATAGTTTTTTTAATACATAAATAAGACTTGTAGGTTCCCTATAGTCGTGCAATTTTTTTTTTTTTTTATAAATAGACATGACTTGTTTGTTTCCTATAGAAAAATAATAAATAAATAAATACACGTACGTACATATATAGGTACAACCACACGTGAAATTAAGGCAACTCCCATTGCGACATCTGTCACAGTTTGGCTGTTTCTTTCTTGTCATTTTATTCCATTCTGCCGTCTCCGGCATTTAGGGTTTGACTATTTCGATTCAACTTGTAGAGATGATAAATTTCTTTCTTTCCTTTTTTTTATTTTTTATTGGTGAGAAAAGAATTATCTCATTGATGTTACAAATTTTTTTTTTTTCGGGTTTAATCTCTTTCGAGGCGGGTTGAGTATATTAAATTCGTATTTTTCCCAACAGAGATTCGAATGTGAGTTCGTTACTTTGTAGTGACTAGTTTCTTCCACTATACCAATCACATGTTGGTTCATTGATGTTACATGGTGTAGAATATACATTCATATTTCAAATAACATAAATTCGCATTGGATTTTGGGCACTTTGCACCCTGGAATTAAAGGGATTTTACACTTTGCACCCTAACTTAAAAGTTTGACATTTTGCACCTCGAAAATACAATTTAGTTGGCACTTTGCACCCTAGTATGTGTTTTGTAGAAAAAATTCATTGATTGTAGGGTATAATAATTATTTTCGAATATTTTTGGCACTTTGCAACCTAAAAGTATAGATTTTGACACTTTGCACTCTAAAATATAGAATATTGACAGTTTGCACCCAAAAAATATAATTTCAAGCATTTTCAACCCCGACTTAATATGATAATCTAACTCATGTAAATAAAATGCAATATAATAATATGTTAGATATGTAAACGTGCATTTTAGTTATAAAGTAAATAATCTAGAGGATACTTGAAATCAAAATTAAGACAATGTCTTTTTTTAAATCTAAATTTTACTGAGAGAAAATGTTAGAATAAGTTATTATAAAGTAAACTATATTTAGAATAACAAGTTTA
This sequence comes from Penstemon barbatus, assembly GCA_003313485.2. Classification (NCBI taxonomy): domain Eukaryota; kingdom Viridiplantae; phylum Streptophyta; class Magnoliopsida; order Lamiales; family Plantaginaceae; genus Penstemon; species Penstemon barbatus. The sequence goes on from CM064881.1 coordinate 25,656,376, forward strand.
TGATTGTTGTGCATAGAAATGATCATTTTATCTCTACATTGCCGACATTCATGAGTTTTTTTTTAAGAAAAATACATTAGGGTGCAAAATGTCATACAAATTATGTTTTTAGGGTGCAGAGTGCCAAAAAAATTAAATTGGGGTGAAAAATGCTAATATATATATTATAATTTTGGGTTGCAAAATGCCAACATTCTATATTTGATGGGTGAAAAATCTATATTGTCAAGATGCAAAGTGAAGAAAAAAATTGAAAATAACTATTATACCCTTCTATTAATGAATTTTTCTCACTAAAACACGCACTACTGCACTAGGGTGCAAAGTGCCAAATAAATTATATTATTAGGGTGCAAAGTGCCAGGACTTTTGAGTCAGGGTGCAAAGTGTCAAACTCTATAATTCTAGGATGCAAAATGCCTAAAACTCAATTCGTATATTTTTTTTCAACTTTTAAAAATCTACTTGATTAAAATTAGTTAATAAAGAGAACATATAATTTGAACATATTTAACTCAAACTCATTTACTCAATAAAAAAAACGTTTACTTAGATTTGCCCCAACCTAATCAACCCACGGGTCATGACCCATATTCCAAAACCTTAATTCCGGTGCACCTAACCTATAAATACCCAACATTTTATGTTGATTTTACACTTAATTAACATTCTTAAATTTTTTCTTTACACTTTCAAAATCATGGTCATTGAGTCTATAAATCCTCCTTTATCCCACGACTACAACAAAATTCTTAGCCAATATACAACAAAAACAATCACACGTAATGAGAAAATTAATGGATCAACAAATATTCAAGAATGCCACCATGATCAAGAGCTTCCGCTAATCGATCTCGGAGGTTTAACGTGCGATAACGAAGTCGAGAGAGTTAAATGCAAAACGGAGATCGCACGAGCATCGTCCGAGTGGGGATTCTTTCAAGTTATAAACCACGGAATCAGTATCAAATTACTCAACAAAATGAGAAGAGAGCAAATCAAATTGTTCAATGCTTCTTTCTCAACAAAATCAACTTGTGGGCTTCTGAATAATTCATACAGATGGGGAACACCTACGGCTACCTCTCCTGAAAATTTCTCATGGTCTGAAGCATTTCATGTACCACTTACTATGATCCCCGACCAAGATTGTTATGGAGAATTTGATTCTTTAAGGTAATTATTATATATGCATGTTCATATTTTTAAAGGATTTCAAAATTTTATAAATTTAAGGGTATTTTAGTCTTTCATCAACATAAATGATGTGTAAATTTATGAAAGATTTGTGAGCCCGTTTGTATTACAGACAACGTGCATTCTATTTTCTTTAAAATAATACTCCCTCCGATTTTTGTAACTGTCGTTTTGGATAACTGCACACGAATTAAGAAATATTATAAAAGATCATTTTCTTGAAAATCCAAAAACCCTTTTAATCAAATAACCTTAATATTAATTAGCATTAATGACAAGTATTAGTAAGATGGGTAAAATTGATAAAATAACATTAATTTTACATTGAAATCTTAAAACGATAAATAAAAGTAAACGAGAAAATTTTGCCAAAGCGACAAATAAAAAAAACGGAAGGAATACTACATTCGTTCATAAATACATTTTAATTTTAAAAATTCAAGAGAGATTTAAGTCTTTTTTGACAATTTTACCCTTTCTCATTAAAGATTGAACTCCAATATATTCTGAATGTCATTCAATTTCAAGAGTAATTTTGTACCATAGACTTCTATTATCCTTAGATAATTAATAATCTTCTTAATCTTTGTGCAACAACATTAAACGACGTGTATTTAGAAGTTGAGGGATTAATCACTAAGCTTTTAATATTTAAAACTAATAATAAATATGTGATGAACTATTTATAATTCATATATGTCACAAGAAAAATTAAATGAGTTTGCTAAGTTTAACTATAGAAAATAATACTAGAAAAACTTTAGTACAAAGATTTATATATATATTTTATGGGCGTGCAGAGAAGTGTTGGTGGAATATGCTGCAGCGATGCAAAAATTGGCGAAATTATTGGCTGAGGTTTTGGTGAAGAATTTGGGTGGAAAAATGGAAGATTTTGAAAACATGATATCGGAGAAAACGTGTTTCCTTAGATTAAATCGTTATCCTTCTTGTCCATTGTCGCAAAAAATTAGTGGTTTGGTGCCGCACACGGATAGCGATTTTCTTACGATTCTTCATCAAGATCAAGTTGGAGGGCTTCAACTTATAAAAGACTCCAAATGGGTTGCTGTTAAGCCTATTAAAGATGCACTTATTGTCAACATTGGTGATCTTTTTCAGGTAATTAATCATCTAAATATTTTACATTTATTTTATTTAAATTTAAAGTAACATTTTTTTGTAAGTATCATTTGTTATGTATTTTTCCAGAGAGTGAATATATATCCATAATAGGGTAAACACCACATTTGGTCCCTCTTATCACTAACTTTTTACAGAGTGGTTCCTCTTATGTTTTTTTTTTCAGTTTAGTCCCTATTATGTATTATTTGTTTCACTTTAGTCATTTTCAGGTGTTCCAAGGCGATTCCGGTAACATGTGATATGCTCATAAGGGCAATTTCGCCATTTCAAATAAACTAACATGGATATTTTCGTCTTTATAATCATTTGAATAAAAACTAAAGATTTAATATCTTCCAAACTAGGCTTTCATTCCAGTCCAACTTAATCGTCCATTTCGTTCCAAACTAAAGTTTTCTCCGAAAATCTTCTTCAAACACCAAAATTGCTCACAAATTAAATAATATCTCAAATGATCTCAATAGCGAACGGACGAAAATGCCCTAAAAAATATTCATATGCATGTCACATGTTATCAGAATCACCTGATAGGCTGATAAGGACTAAAGTGAAACACTTAATTCATAGTAGGGACTAAAGTGAAATAAATAATTCATAGTAGGGACTAAAGTGGAAAAAAAACATAAGAGGGACCACTCTGTAAAAAGTTAATGATAAGAAGGACCAAAAGTTATATTTATCCATAATAATATAATTTCATACTTTTTCTTAAAAAAAAAAAAAAAAGGAATTATAATTGTCTCAATCATAATCAAATAAATTACACATAAGTATTACAATACACGTGTATAATAATATATGTCTCTTCAAACATTCTGTCCCATTGGTCCCTCATGCTCAAGACATCAATTAAAATGACAAAATTTGTCACTTTGTATTTGTCAATTAGTCTAGTTTTTGTTGCCTAATTTGTCTTATAATGTCTTTTAACATCTAATATTTGTTGCTAGCTACCCGCCGCAAGAAAATTCCTTTCTTAATGTATCATAATGATTCAAATATTTAATTTTTATCCGACAGTTTTGTCTAAAATTATGAGAGACAAAAAATTAAAGAAGAAAGACACAAAAAATTAAAGAAGATAGTTGTCGCTTTGGAAAAAATAAATTATTTACTTGTACTTAGTCATTTTTAAAAGTTCAATGTAATATTTTTTTATTAGTTTAATTCTTTTCTTTAATGTTTGTAATTATTGTCAATTAATACAGTAATTATTTGATTAAAGGATATTATGAAATTTTTGCTTCAAAAAATGACCTTTTATTACATTTCTTAATTCGTGTGCAATTCTACAAAACAACAAATAAAAAAGACCGAACGGAGTAGTAACGATGAGATTGAACAGAAAACGTATATCTTATCGGTCTAAATTATATACTAATATCATCATTTTATCCGAAAGTTTAAGCTATTAAAAGTAAATAGTTGTAGTATCTAACGACTCAAACATGCAATTGTAGTATACTTTTTGAATTTATTATCTTTTTGACAAATGATGATAAATTAAAATTTTTTTTTTTTTTAAATGGTGGGTGCAGGCTTGGAGCAATGATTTATATAAAAGTGTAGAGCACAAGGTGGTTGTAAATCCAGAAGTGGAGAGATTCTCAGTTGCCTATTTTCTCTGCCCTTCATATGATTCTTTTATTGGAAGCTACGAAAAGCCATCTGTCTATAGAAATTTCACCTTTGGAGAATATAGAAAAAAGATTCAAGAAGATGCTAAATTGCTAGGACACAAAGTTGGCCTCTCGAGATTTAGAAAATAATTAATTATTATATGATGCTACGTTCTTTGGAACAAACAAACAAAAAAAAGTTTAACAAAATACATAATTTATTAAATCACACATGAGAATAAGAATGAAAATATCATTTAGAATTCCTATTATTAGAATTTTTTCGAGGGATTTAAATCATGTCTTTAAAATTAAAGGATTGGTCGATATTTCACCATTAGTTAGAGGGAGATATATGTAACGTTTATATATTTCAAAGATTGCATACATATGTTTATTTTTTCTAAATTGTAATCCATATTTTTATTTTTATTGACCGAAAAACAAAAAGTTATCGTGTTGAAATTTCAACTTGTATATTTCGATTAATAGAATCTCCCGCTCAAGGTATTATTTCGCGACGTTTCATATACGAGATTCCTATAGGTTGTGGTTAGCGAGAATTAATTAATGAGAACAAACAAACCAGTAAAACGGCAGTAACCACATATACGATTCTCAATTAACAAGATAAAAAATAATATAATATGGAGAATAAACGTGTTAAGAATAAAATGTCCAATCCTTCAAAGTTGTACGAGACCAGCTGGTACACATGTATACAAATGCCACACACAAGAAGTGATAAATCAATCACCTGAAGCTGAAAATCCAACAAAGCACTGTACATAAGAGTGGCTTTGAAATCAAGTTACATATTTGCAACATAATCGTGTTTGTACAAATCTCACTAAACTATCATCATCAACTTCACTAATGAATAAAGAGTCGATATCTTAGTTAGAACAACAAACCATTAAGACGGATCCGCATCCACTCCTTGGCAGTAAGCAGGTTTCCATTGGCTTTTAAAGTTATGTTAAAACAAAAGAATCAGTCGTCCTTCCACTTTAGCATGGCTTTACACAATCGTCCTCCACGTTAAAGCATAACAAACGATGCATAGTAACAATCCCATGTTTTATATGCTGCTCGTAAGTTATGAATACTGAGAACTATTTACTCTTATGAAACTTCCTGAAGTGCAAGATTCAATTCGTGTGCAGACTTGGCAATAGAACCCCCTCTTCTGCAAAATGCAATAGCATACAGAAATTGAATCTAGACTCAATTTTGATCCATACATCAGTGTCTTCGTAAGAAACGGATACCTGGAAAGGACGGGTAAGCATTGCTTTACTTTCTCAAGTTCCACAAAGCAAAGGTTGCAGCGCTCCAGCCTTTAAGACAACTCCAATCAGATAATTTCACTATAGAATTCAAAACAAGGTAAAAATTACAGTTTTAGTCCGACGGGACTGGACCTTCAACTCTTTTGGTCCGCGTAGTTAGCAAAACTGCAATTTGGTTCCAATTTTTTTAAATGTTTTGCACATTTGTTATATCGCCTTCTTTCCATCCAATTTGGGACAAATCTGGTGCAAATTCATGGGACCAATAGTGCAAAACAAGACAATTCTATAGAACGAAATATGTGAGAATTGGAAGGAAAAGGGGACGATATGACCGAAAGTGCGAAATATTTTTAAAAATTGGGACCAAAGCACAGGACCAAAAGTGTTGAGGACCAATCATGTTGGACTAATACCGCATTTTTGCCTAGAAACATAGCAACTTATAAATGTTTTAGAATAAAGCATGAGCCCAACCTTTGCTCTGCCTCGATATCTACACCAACAGATGATGACGCGGATAATGAAGAATAGATCACAGAGCCAAATACTCTGACCAGTTTTAGAAGCATGTCCAATGCAATTTCTTGATGCCTAGAGAGAAAGAGAAAGTTCATCAGATTTAGCATGACCATCAGATGATTTTACTGTTTTTCGATTCTCTCAACAACAAAATATCTGCATGAAGACAGTATCCAGAGCCTTTTTTTTTTCCTATTTCGCAATAGTTACTTCAGTTTATGATCAAACAAGAATCCCACAGGACCAAGTAACTGATTCCCAAAACGCAAAAGGTGATACTACATTTAGAAAGTATACGATGAATGGAAAAACATATTGTGTGTGTGTTTGAGCATGTATGCTTGTTTAAGCAAAAGTTCAGAAGGACTGAGTTATACCCATTGTAAAGACAAGTACCAGTCATGCAGATAGAATATAATACTGCTATATCGTTAACAGCTTAAGAAAACCGGTGAAATTCTCCTTATTTCATTCTTATTCTTTTAGTACATGTTTGGTGTCCAGTGTGAATTATTAAGACAACATCCATAATCTGTCTTTAAAAGAGCTAAGAACGTTTTCTAAGTCTACAAGAAATTCCTCCCCAATAACAAATTCCTTTAACGTATTCAACCGATGAAACATGCTAGAGAAGAGACGTTCAAATATAAGCTTTACTAACACAGATCTTCCCTTTTTTTTAGAGCGTTTCGCCAAATAGTAGCCTTTCTTGCAAAGAAAGTGGACTGGTTTTATTCCCAAAAACAAAGCACAGCCTCTCAACGACAAGATTAAGAGGATTCAAATGCCAGTATTAAAGAATCTTGAGAAGTCTTAGTTACCTATCCGTATCACTTTCAACAAGTCCTGCCAGAAGTGGCAAAAGACATGAACATATATCTAATGTGACAGTATCAGTTTTTTCTGCCAAAAGGCTGATTACATCAGCAACCACCTGCATTATGAACAACATGCAGAAATTGAGTACTCCATTATTGCATGAGAAGTGTAAAGTTGACATTACACTTCTAGTTTTTACTGCAATCTTGGAAATATGAAGCAACTCTTCTTCTTACAGACATTCTGCGATTAAAATTATGACACTCACACTATGATCGGCCATTTTGCTGATAGCACTAAGGGCCCCTTTGATATCTTGCCTTCGCCAGTAGTTCAGGACCATCTGCATATAACAAAAATTTAACTTGAAATTTTGATTGAATTGTTGAACCGTCGAGTTGCTAAATTACGACAATCGCAATAAGACGGTTTTATAGAGACACTATGTTCAAAAAAATCTGTTTGGAGGTAATTTCCAGAAGCTGATTTGAAAAGGATAGAAGTTGTTTCTGGAAACAAAGCATAAAGATTTACTTCACACGCTAGAATCATAATAACTAACTCTGCCAGCAACCTAATGAATCTATTTGGTTAATCTCTTTGATTTAGCGAGTAGATTGTCCATCAAAGTGGTAATTGTTGGAGTTCCATAATAAGGAATACCAAATATGCACCCCCTCAGTAATAGCTCCTTACCCACCAACACGTTCACAAGGAAGAAAAAGCTTTTCCATCAACACAAATAATCTGGATTAAAAAGTAAATGAATCCTTTATTGCTGATGGTGTTGAAATAACAAAGAAGTACAAATATTGTCTTCACTGTGGGCTTGGTCTACAGTTATGAAAGTGTAAGTTTCCTTTTCAGGAAAATAGAGGTAGTTAAGAATTACATGGACTCCAGAAGGCCAGCTCCCTGGCAAGTATGTGGGAGCTTACATTAGCACCTCCATTCATAAATTAAGAAAGTCTAGGGCAAGGGTGGATAGATTAACTTCAATGATAAAGTCCAGGGAAAACAGAAGATTTTATGTTGTAGTTCACAAGCAATTGGAAGCAGTAAAGTCGAGCTTTCCAGGAAAGCAACCAAGGACATTTACTGGAGCACCAACTCAGAAAAGGATATATTTCTATGTGACAGATTGAGCTTGTATGATATTCAGTATGCGCTATTACTCAGACTAGTTGGATTGTCTCTTCTCCTCTCTTTCTCTCTCATCATCGACATCATCAAAAAAATAATGGATTATCAATGTTAATATTAAATATTAAATGCATGTCATCTAACACCTTAAACTTTTATAAGAGGTGGTTATTAAATGTCATAAGAGAGAGTGAAACCAAGAAGAGGACATGAGTTCGAATTTCACCACCACTTATTTATAAAAAAAATAGATACACGTGTTAGGCTTGAGTCTAAGAATCACGCCTACACACAGTGGTGACATATCAGAAATAGTAAATATTAAATGTCTATCATATATCTAACAGATTAAGCTCTTATATGAAATGGTCACTCATTTGTATCCCAATTTGAAAATTTTAAGGTATACAGTAACATATAAAGGAATATGGTCGACTCCACTTTAAAAGTATTGTGACATACAGAAGTATGATGTGGACAAGAACTCCAAGAACAATGCTTCTGAGTTCAGAATATACCTGTAGTTTGGCTAGACGAGACTGCATCGATCCAACAAATTGATTGTGCATTTCCATCAAATCAGCAATAGCATCCTCATCACTAGCAGAGACTGACTCGCTTTCACCAGTCAAAGGATAGCCTCTCTGTCATGGTGGAAATGAATAAATGTTTTATAAGGAATGAGAAAATTAGGTGAAGCTATTAATCTAACTTTACATTAGGTTGAGAACTACAGTCGAGAAGGCAGTAATAGATGTAAAAAAAAAAAGTGACAAGAGTCTAAATGGCCTTGGCAAATTTTAATGTAACGATTCCAAAATCACTACTTATTATATGATAATGTTTCATAAACTATAATATTACACATCCTGAACAAAACAAATCTAAATTTTGGGTTGATGCTACGGAAAAACTTATGGCCTGAGAAAACACAAGGTATTATACTTATCAAGAGAAGCGAGAGTCAGGTAAGATATCATGCACACACAAAGTGCATATGCTGGTGGCTAAAGAGTAGCACATTTTAAACGCAAGACTTAACGGTTATGCGGTGTGGTTTAGGCCAGTCTTTGGATTAATGGATCAATTAATACAGATAAGTAAGGACTGGCAATTCCATCATCCTATCCAGAAATACATTTATGACTATATAGAATGAATCAGAAGTTATTCTTATCTTGAACAAGTTGGCATGTTCTTACAGCAGTTAATTTCCCGGAGACATTTCCTGATGTGAGACCTGAACGGTATGAACTTCTTTCTTTTTGCTCCCAATTTGAGACAAGTGAGTGTCTTCTACCTAAAAATTATTAACAAGAAAAGATCCATCTTCAACTTTCTTACAAAAAGCTTTCGAAAAAGGGCAGTACAAAATTTTACAATAAAGCACCCATTAGACAGGATGGTTCCACCTCCTTTTTGGCCTTCCACGTGTGATGTATCCGGATTCTCGTTATTCCCACAAAATTGATCTGCGACAGAAAAGAAAATTAATTGAAGCATGAAAACCATCACTCAATAACATCATCATACTTAATCATACATAGGCTAACTTAAGAATTGGAATTGATTATTAATATCGTAAAGTATGTGATGAAAAGGGTGGGAAAAAAGCAATCAAAGGTATGAAAAAAACCAGTAGTATGTAAAAAAATATTTGTAATCAATGTAATACAGTAATACACAGTAGTTGCAAAAAGAAGCCAAGGTGGAAAGCCAAGATCCAGTGAACGTCTCGTAGAATTGAATAGCACCTTAAAGCTCAAATTGTTGTCTCTTTTTGGTCTCATATAATTGAATAACAATGTCCTTATGTCCATTAAACCAAGGACTCTTCAATATCCAAATGGGCAGTGAAATTCATTGCACATTTACTAGGCAGCATTCAATAAACTCTCATTGGTGACAATATTACTCATATGTTTTATATCCATTGATCGGCAGCGTGCTGTTAAAAACATAATTTCATCACTACCTTATACCGGGGAGTGAGGCTTATTTGGGCCGTGTTATAAACGCCCTAGCTAAGCCTACTAAAGATGCAATTCAGATTGGAGAGTTTTTAGAATATGCGGAAGAGACTGGACTTTGGTCCCATTGAGACAAATATGCAGAATTATTGCCTTGTGTATGTGATATTTCTACCACCAAATCTCTCATTGTCCCCCCCAGAAATCACCATCATATAGCTACAGACTAAGTATACCACCAATGGTACGCTCATGCAAATGACATAACCACTCCAATTTATTCAATTTCTCATCTCACCGAATAGTAACACTAACTCACATCCAGGTACATCAAAGTCGTAGGAGTCAGAAGTGAAACAAGGCACAAGCTTGTAACAAGACCAACATATAGCAATGTTCAAAACAAAATAACAGTAGGTGAAAGATGAGCATTTTGAGAGTGGACATACAGCTTTCATTTTGATATCTGGCAAGGTTATCAAAAGCTGCACTTGTATTGACTTTTCCAGAACTCAAGAGTTTATCATCTTTGGCTTTTCTCTCAGCTGCAGCAACTCCAACGACTGAACTTGTAACTGCAGAAATATTCCTATCCGAGGCACTCAAATCCATGGCATTACGGAACTCAGTATCAGACTGGGCAGGAACATTAGACATCTCCACATTATCTCTCACATTCATGTATTTTCGAAATTCGGATGTTTTCGACTGCGAAGGTAGAGGAACTGTTTTCATTTGAACTCCTTCTTTTCTAGATTCAGCAACCTGCTCTACCTTAGGATTATTTCTAGGCACAATCACTGGTATAATATCAGATCTGTTGAATACCGATATACTTGATGATGACTGTACTTTAGCAGATTGCCGCTTTGGAAGTGCTGCATTGGTTACGGGTAATGAATTGACCTGAGTTGTTTTCAGAACATTGATACTTGGTCGTTGGGGGGTGCTTGGAGCAGTTGCAGTAGCTTCAATAAGAATATAAAAATAACATTATATAATACGTGCAACTTCAGGTTTATACAAGGTAGAGGAAGGAAATTTGATAAAAAGGGGAATAAGACATTCAAAGCAGCTAGAAAGGTGACCAGAAAAAAGGTACAAATTTAACCACCAACCCACACAAGGAAACATGGCCAAGAATAGCTTACATGCAATAGATTTAGAATCCTTGTTGAGATCTGAATTCTGCTGGACAGAATGCCTCGCTAGAGATCTGGATTCCTTCACGGAATCTGAATTATGAGAAATTGGAAGCCTGCCCATATTGGCCTTTATGTTGTCCTCTGCTGTTATACTTGAACCACCAGAATTAGAATTCGGCTCAAAGTGACCATTTTGTCGAGCAGTACTACTCATTGCATATGGTTCAATACGCTGGAAAATGAGAAGGTCATCATGAGGCATTATACCTTTCAATTTCAAACAAAATAAAGTTTCATGGACAGTAGACCAAAATTTTTGTTTTATACCGAAATGTCAACAACCCATACTCCGACGCAGCTTTGATTGTAAGAACATCCAAGAAGCTTCCCTTCATGAACATTCATGTCTGATAATCTAGACCAACCAACATCCACAGTATCATGACTTCTGATTGGTTCCCATGAGAAAACCTGATAAAAAGTAATTAAAGAAAATGAGACGAACCCCACAGTGTTTCCATGTATCACCTCCAAACGAATATAAACTAATGTGCGTACTTTCAAACTCTCATGCAAGCCACACAGTAGGGTTCTTCCATCAGGATTAAAGGTCATACATCGCACTCCTGAGGACTGGATTTGGGACAAGTGGACAAACAGTTATTTAAACGAAGTCCAGGATCAACAAAAGAAATAAATAAAAGAGAAGGAAACAGCAACTAAATACATCAAGACAAAACAGATAAGAAGAAAAGCGATAGTAGAAACCGAAACTAAGATGTATAAATGGAAAAACCTCAGGTCCGGCTGAGCCTATTAGCTCAAAAGTTTCTAGATCCCAGAATTTAACAGTTTTGTCAGCTGAACCTGGTAAGATTAAAAAATAAGTCCAGAAAATAAAAGATTATCAGGAGGTTGGTAAGAACACTTCAATAACAGTTCAAACAACAGATTTTCATCAGAAAGCATAATGTGTAAAAAATTCAAAACAAAACGATGATAGTTTAGAGAAACAAAAGAGCAAATCTATGTGAGTGCCCAAGCCGGCATGCTCATGCGTAAAGTACGTGCATTGTCATAAAGTGTTTTATCATGAATTTCTAAGCAAATGAAGACACAATTCTACTAGATAACAAGGAGAACGAATACGCAACAGAATCTAAATCTAATGCATTAGACAACACTACAAGAGTGAAAAGACATCAATCAATAATAAGCTGAGTTACAAGTCAAAGCTTGACCTAGAGTTTAAGCATTGTAGAAATGCAGGCTATATATGATTGCCAAGTGACTTTCTGCAGAAGCTAAATTTAGTTGAAATGTACGCGCAGGTTGGGAACAAGAAAAATGGGATCATCTTCCATGTACATATTTCTTCCTTTAATTAATTTAGTACAAACTTTTAAACTTAGAATATATTTTTTTATTTTGGATAATCTCAAAGCTGCACAGCTCATTTGATGTTTTCCATATTACCTTAATTATGTAGACAAAGATTCCTAAAAAGTTCTCCCGGATTTGTGTTGTGAAACATGTTTGTAATATCTATAGTGATATCTTGGCACTGAATGATTCAAAAAAAAAAAAAAATAGGGGTTCAAGGGAATGCCTATTTTTTCATTAATGTTTCTTCCTTCTATTTCTTCATTCTCTGTATATCTTTCTTCATGTTTTGTTAGTAAGATAAAATTAGCTGTATCTCAGCAAAGGCACCATGGCCCCCACCAATCCTAAATGACAGTGGAGATTGTGGTCACTATCTAAAGGTCCATTACTGTGACAGTTCTGAAAAATGATTAAAGATTATTTTCTAGAAATAATATGCAACTATGCGAAGAGCTCGTAAATGAATGGATAAAGTAATCGTGTTTCCTTCAACTAGTAATATAATTTAACACATCAAAAGTGAAATGTGTATTTGCATAACATTCACAAATATCATATGCTACAAAGAATAATTGTAAGATAAAGATGAATCAGTTAGACAGTTACAAACTATTCTGCACTTTGTTTTCATATCTTATAAATTAAAAAAGCATATGATGGTTTGGCTGAAACGTGTCCAAAATTAGAAACCAGGCCCCTTCTAGTGATTAATTGGTCACGGCTAGTAGTACCTATCCGACTAATCCAATTTGTTTGTTCCAGAACATGTTTATGATCTCTGTTCACTGGTTGTTCCTGGTAGCTGATGCTAGTAGGAATCAAGGAGAAACACTAAATTGCATATCTTACAATGAAAAGTAGTTTTCCCTACCTGTTGCCAGCAAAAACTCGTGAGGATGGAAATCAATGCATTGAATTTGGCCCTCGTGACATTTGAATTCATGCATTAGTTTTCCCGCAGTTAAATCCCACAGCTGTAAGAGGATAAAAGTTTTTTGAGGAACGGAAACACTAGAGAGATTATTTAAAATAGCTGTTTCAGTTGTGCAGTTCAGGAGACAGTGAAAACATAAAGCATCCTTGACATTTTCCAACGGAAACAATGTAAACTGATAAAGATATACAGGACTTAAGTTTGCACAAACTACAAAAAGCCAGCATCATAAGTAAGGCAACTGAAAGAAAATGGATTTTTAGTTGTCACTGGAAGATATTACAACAGAAAGACATGTAAGGGGAAAAAAAAGGTAAGGAAATGAAGATTTTAACCTTCACAGTGTTGTCCTCTCCGCCAGATACGACCCATCGCCCATCAGGAGTAAACCTGATGGCATTAACACCTCGCGTATGACCCTTATAAGTGTGTATACACCCTTTCCTTCGGATATCCCATATTTTCAGATTTGTGTCAAGAGACCCAGATGCAAAAAACTCCCCAAATGGATGAAAGTCCAAAGATATGCAATTGGAGCGGTGACCAGTGAGGGTACGAATGACTATCAAATACATGAAAAAAAGTCAAAAAGAGTAAAAGTTATCTGAAGTGAATGTCAAAATTAAAGTGGATATCAGAAAGCTTACTTTTTGCCTCCTCCAAGTCCCAGAGCTTAATGGTACCGCTAGCTGCACCTGCAGCTACTAAAACCTCCGAAGAATCAAAGCTAACTGAATCAATTCCACTTGTATGACCCGACAAACTCTATGCGTTGAACCATGTATAGAACACCAAATGAGAAAAAAATATGGGAAAAGTAATAATCAAATTCCCATTCATAGATATCTTAAAAGGAAAAGACAATGGATATCATGAAATGGGCAAGTACAAGATAAGGCAATGGTAAATTTCATACCCCTCTACCTTCAGCCCCAGCTACCGCAAAGAGAAAGCTAAACGTAAACTATAATTTAATCTGATAAAAGGGGTAGTCTAGTGTTTTTATAAAGCTTAAAGTGCTTAGGAGGAACTGCAGGCTCGATTGACAAGAAATAGTTGGGGTGAAATCAAAACCAAAGTGCAAGGGGTTAAATAGAAGAAAATACGAAGCCACTAAAAATAAAAAAGTAAAGGGAGAATTGAACTGACCAGTATAGAATTGGGCTTGCCAATAGCCCAGAGATTGACCTTATGATCTTCTCCTCCAGTCACGAGAACCCTTGATGATTTCCTACCAATCTTTAGGCAATTCACACTTGAAGAATGAGCTACAAATTCCTCTGTGGCAAACAGATTGTCAAGGGTCCCAAATTAACATTTTATTCAATTTCAGCTTTATTTAGCATCATCGCTAATATTTGTGTGACCTGCACAGGTAAGGCATCTAAAACCAGAGGGTGCCAGATATTTTTTTTAACATAGAGGAACTTTTGGAGCAGAGTATCACTCATACCAGGTAGTACCATTAGCATTTACAATGGATTGACATATATATATTGAGAACTTATCAATGAGATTACTAGTCACCAGATAGTATTACAAGATAGCACTCTTCTTTATTATGTATTGATCAATGTAAGAAAGCATCATGCTATGAACAAGTTGAATTACTTAATTTTGTTTCTCTTCGAATACAAAATATTGGTTATGTTATTATTCGTTTATTGGATTACTAATGCAAGTAGTAAATTTGAACCTCAATAAAGATTTCACTAAACCCCCCGAAGCATGTGTACAAACTATCATTACTTTCAAACCTTATTAACCATAACTAATCACTTCAACTTATTGACATGCTTTCCATATATAGTAAATTTCAGAAGTCTAACTAACTAAAGTTTCATTTTTTGTGACAAGATATAGTTTCCAGTGCTATGTACAACAGTCACATAAAGCCTGGAAAAAATATTATCATTCACGGATCCTTTTTGCCATTTCCAAATATCAGATTTCTATAACCAATGTCAATCAACAGTTATACCTAATAACAAAAGCAACAAAAACATATACAAAAGTGAAAAGAATGATATAAGCACATATGCACCCACATTCTTCAAAACTCTATTTGACAAGTTATAATACTCAAGAAACTTAAGGCTGTGCGAGATCAATAAAAATATATAGAGCATGTTCATCATGAAATAAGTAAACTATGAATAAGCACGCAATATGATAGAACAGGTCATTTTCTTCTTCACCAGATCTAACCAAACTTGCCGCTGGGAATGCATTTTCCTTCTCCAAAGTAATTTTCAACTCGTGAAAAATTAGATTCATATAAAAGGATACGTAGCTTGTAAGCACGTTTCGTCGTAGACGTCATTTCAGAACTCTGCAAAAAAAAAAAATTCCGAAACGCGAAAAACCCTAGCACAACCTCTAGCTCAATTGAAATGGAGACGATTCAACTGCCGACGTCATCGGTTCGAGATCCGAATCTGTCAGCATTTCACATTCCTTAAAATGCTTTGCAATTTCGCTGAGACCTGTTCGAATTTGTGTCTTCTGGAAAAATAAAATCAAATGCGAAGTGGTAAAAGTAACTTTTTGTTTTTAAGAAAATGAACTATTGAAGAAGGTTATTGCAGGGGCTGTTGCAATGTGGGTATTTTGAAGGAGGAGCAAGAAATGTTGCTTCACAATTAATTACTACATACACATTCTAAAAAGTAATTTTTTGAATTTGTGTGCTGTGAAAAAGTGTTGGGGAAACTTTTGGATTGGGGATTTGAATGGCGATCCATTAATTGCAGGTATTTTTTTTTTTTTTTTTTGGGAGAACAATTAATTGCAGATATCATAAAGATATCAATTTGGCTTGGATTTAAATCACTAAATTGTAAATTCAATTCGACCAATAAAAATTGAAGAGAAAAAATCAGATTTTAAATTAAAGGAATCAAGGAGTTTATGAGAATTTTATTTGATTTAAAGCATAATAAAAAAAATGTATAAACATAATAATATTTTACTTTTGAAAGTAACATTATTAAAGTTTTCCATTAGTGAGTTAAATTATTTTTCGACGAGCTCTATTAAATTATTTGAATCAAGAAGTCAAATTTGTCTAGAATTGATTTTTTTATATTGAAGCAAGGTGTAATATGAAGAAAATTTGATTATTTGAGCTGAACTAGAAGATTGTGTAACGTTATCAAAATTGTTCAATAAAAAAAATGGTGATAATTTTGAAAGTGGACATTTTGTTTGATTGGGAACATATTCATAAACGAGTTGAGTCCAAGTAAGATCTATGGTCATAAAATGATGAGTAGGATATGAATTCGACTTGAATTTGACTCGATTGAATTGGCCGGAATATGGGTATCGGATTTCCGGATCAATCTTGCTTTGATTTGTTGATAAAACTATCTCCAATAAATAAGGGAGTAAATCCAAATTTTAATCACTTTTGGGTAAATGGAATTATGCAATATTGGGGGGGCCTAGTAGAGAAACACTGAAACAGGAATACTCACAAGTTGTAGTTAGAGACACTAACTACACTAACACAAGGGTAAAGGTTGTTAGGGATATGGAGAAGACAAGACTTAAATACTTAGAGGATACGAAAATAATACACTAGTTGTGTTTTTCTCTTGTGTTTGATACATTACAAGTGCATCCCATTTATAGAGTCCATGAGATACTGCTACTCTATGACAACAAATAATCAAAGACCAAAATTAATATAGCAAAGTATCTTCTGAGTTTGCCGATTAATTGATTTCTCATTGTGGTTCTAAAAAAAAAAAAATTAATATAGCAAAGACCACAATACTAATATTACAAAACCCAATACTAAAATAGTTTGAACATCACCTACTAGGATTGTAAGCAAGTCGAGTAGTGCCGAACAACAAATTGTTCGAGTTTGGTTTGAATTTTATCGAGGTTGAAATTTTGTGTTTGTGTTTGGTTTGATTCCTAAACGAACCGACCTCAAACGATATTTATCGAACGAGCTCGAGCCTAGTATCGAGTAGTTTGGTATTTTACATATATATTATTAAGTTTTAGCTTATCGAGTCAAACTCGAGCAGAACTTCAAAAGTTATCGAATGAAAAATGATGTTCAAGCTTGTTTGATTAGTATGACAAACCGAGTTCGAGCTCGGATCGAGTAGTTTGGTTTGATTTTCAGCCTAATCACCAACACAAAGTTTCAACTCCATAATAAATCCAACAATCACCAACATATTAAATTAGCACAAAGTTCAACATCCCTTGATACTAATTTCCGGTATCATCCCAAACTTCGAACGCAACAATTCAAACTTTTCTTTGAGTAGATGTTTGGTAAAAATATCAGCTACTTGGTCATTTCTACCAACTTCGATGAGCTCAATCTCTTTGGACAATACCTTTTCTCGAATGAAATGATGATGAACTTCATTATGTCTAGTTCTAGCATGAAACACAGGATTTGAGGCCAGTCGAATTGTGCTCAAATTATCACAAAAGATCTTTACAAACACTTTGATAGGATGATGAATATTGTCAAATCCTTAACCAAAAACCACTCTTGAGTTGCTAAAGTTGTAGCATTCTATTCAGCTCATGTACTTGACAAAACATGGTCATATTTCTTGTTACACCATGATACAGCCCCTGATCTAAAATTGAAAACATAATATGATGTAGATCATCGAGTGGATGTATCTCCAACCAAGTCGGCAATCGTGAATCATTCAAGAGTACATTTTTCTTATACATCAACCATGGTCAATAGTACCCCTTAAATACCAAAGTATTCTTTTAGCTGCATCAAAGTGAGGCTTTTGGGTTATCAAAAATAGGCAATACCGGTTTCGCAAGGAGGGCTGTATTGAAAGCCTCAAAGTCCTGGAGTCGAACTCCACCATCTCTTTTATTTTAGCACATCGATTTCCAATTTATACAATGGAGTTTCTTTGCTTTTTCGTCATTCCACCAAAAGTTTGCTACCAATGATTTAATCTTCTTCGGTAGATAAGTCGGTAATCGAAAACAACTCATAATATACAAGGTTGTATAATTTGTACAATTGAAATCCAATAAGATATGTATGCTAATTAAAATAAACAAGGGACTAATAAGCAGTCGTATTCCTATAATATGTATGCTAAATAATATACACATACCAAAAACAAAAACAAAGTTGACAATTCAATAATTTATGTGACAATTTGAAATAGATTGATGAAATTTAACTTCATATCGAGTCACAAGAAAGTCAATATAGACCACAAATTGGGGGGTTGAAAGTTGGATGGACTAGTATTTGATTCTTTCAAAAAAGACAACAAATTATAATCGAGCTTAAATCTATTTTTTTATAGACCACAAAAATCGCATTTAACCGCAATGTATATATACTCAATATGTAAACAATGACTTGTAATTTAACTTTCTATGTATTACCCTAAAGCCCAACAATGTACTGAAAAATCTTATTACTCCTACTCCTAAGTGCCAAACATAGAAAAAACTATCATTTTGCATAATTATTAATTGATGCTCGCTGATCATAATTTGCAATAAATTAACATGTTTTCTATTGCATATTGCATGGAAAAATTCTATAGAATTAATAGTATTTTCTGGCTTAGTATACATTATTGTGTATCTATTGCTGCATGAAATAGGAAAACACTTCTTTAGCATCTATGATTGTGCTTTGACTCCATAATACAAATGAGATGTTAGTTCATGTTAATATTTTCGAAGGTTATATTTTTTTATTATATCCATGAATTTTCTTCTGAAATGTACAAAAATTTATAATAATAAAACGTAAAGAGGTAATTAGATAGTTCGTACATTTAATTTACTAAGTAGCAAAAGAAACCCCATCCCCCACATCGCCCAACCCGCATGGACTGTAAAGTGCAATTATATAACTTATTGGATTGGGCTTGTGCTAAAATGTGAAAAGGCCGCAAATGTCAATTTAGGTTAAAGGTCGCTTAAGACCACACCAAATCGCGCCGCGTACGCCCTTAATAATTTGATCCTTCATACGGAGGAGGACGCGCATGTATAACATAGTAAATTATTTAATGCAATAATATATTAATAGACAAAAAGTTATTAGATGATTCAAATTATTATATTTCACTAAAAAGAATAACTCACTGAAGTTGGTGATTTTGTCTTGGCTAGGAAAAAAAAAAGTTCAAATTTTTTTGACTGACAAAAAGCCATCTCATTGAATTTTTTATATTTGATGAATTATTACTATTTTTAATCAAAAGTGAAAAGAGCCAATATCTAACCCGGAGATATTCCCAAAAGTTAAAATCGGGAGATTCATAAAATCATAATTTAATTATATTTTATTAATAATAATTTATCTATATATACCCCACGAGCCCTACAAACAGGATTTTTATTTTTTATTTAATAAATATATATAATACAAAACCCCATAAGAGAAGCGAAACCAGAACTCCTTTGAGGAAGCAAGCGCAGTAATGGAGGGTGGTGGTGGCGTCTTATCTGCTACTGATCAGCAGATCATAATTTCTTCCTTCCTCGAAATCGCCGTCGGCCAAACCGCCGATACCGCTCGTCAATTCCTTCAGGTAATAATAATAGGAAGAGTAATCCCCTTTCGTCTCTATTTTCATTGTAAGTTTGGGATCTGTTGATTTACGATCATGCATTCTGAACAAAAACCAGTTTTTCCTTTTGTCTGATTGGAGTTTTTATTTGTTTTTGTTTTTTTGTATGTTATAGTTGTTTGTGATTATTATTATGTAGGAGTGTTTTCTTGTTTCAATTTTGTATTGTCATTTTTCGAGGGTGAGCTGTACAATTACCGTATGAATGATTAATATACAGTCCAAGACAAGTGAAGAATTAAAAGACAAGTGTAAGAACACATATTGGTTGGGATTTGTCAAACTAGGTGTGGACTAGGACTAGAATTTTCAATTTTTTAATGCAGCTTATTATGTGGCACGGAACCGTTATTGCCAACTTGGGCGTGAGGCCCCCTGAGAAGCCTGATGTTTGGTCGGGCCAATTCTTAATATGATTAACTTACCTGCTATAGAAAGTAAACGAATGTACTTGAAGAACTAATTCGAACATAGGCTGGTAAATTAGTATTCTAGGTATGGTAATCGTGGCTGAACTTTGTTATTTAAAGAAAGAAATTGGGAAAAGATTTCATCTTTTCTGGAACATATAGAGAAAAGTTGATTTTATAGTGTGGTTTATCAATAGGAGGCCGCTGAAGTTAAACATGTTAAGTACCCATGTGTGGCAAGGAATTGGTGTGCTGCCACAGGACATACTAGTTTGCTAATTACGCATGTTAAGAAATGCCTATATATTGGGTGATGTTATAAGAGGAAAGATGTAGGGAGAAAGTGTAAAGTTATTGTTAATAATAAGCCTTGGAAGAGGTATTT
Source organism: Penstemon barbatus (assembly GCA_003313485.2). Classification (NCBI taxonomy): domain Eukaryota; kingdom Viridiplantae; phylum Streptophyta; class Magnoliopsida; order Lamiales; family Plantaginaceae; genus Penstemon; species Penstemon barbatus. The sequence goes on from CM064881.1 coordinate 25,676,949, forward strand.
ATACAAAGAGATATGACTCCACAAATAACTCTCTAACAGGTGACAAAAGAATTTTGCATTTCATATTCTTTTACTACTTAAATAATTGTCTCAACCCTTAAACCTAATCCTAATACGCTTAACACGCAATAACTCTCTAACAGGTGACAAAAGAATTTTGCATTTCATATTCTTTTACTACTTAAATAATTGTCTCAGTACTATCTCTTTTCCTTTTCCACTCATCCTCGCTACTCATTTCTAAGTTTATCCGTGACTTTTTAAGATGGCAGCTTCCTGCAAATCCTCTAGCCATTGCTTTTACAAATTAATTGTTAGATTGGATAGTGTGAACTGTCAAGCAGTTGCACTATCATACCTTTGCCTCCTACATGCCTCCCCTCGTGCTGCAAAAGCTGTGAATTACTATAAGTGTCGGTACTATTTAGCTTGGAAAGTTGTTGTTACCGCGCACAAAATTAATAGCTATGTTTTCCAGATCTGCACTTGTTACATACAGAATTGGTCCACAAGTTCGATTTATCAACTGACTTTTTAATACATTTAAAGAAGAACATTGTTGCATCTTAATTATGGTTACTCTTTGCATTTTGAAAATATATATTTTTCATTTATCTACTTTGAGGATTAAAAACTACGAGTCATGTAAAATCCATTCAGAGTCGTTATGTATCTTGCTAAGATTTTAGAAGAAAAATGAGGAATAGCTTATCAAATTGGTATTTGTTCTTCATGCACTTATTATTGTGACTAGATGAACTTAGTTAAATTAGCAACAATAGTGAGCCTTAATGGGTTGCTTCAAGTAAAAATGGTTATAGTTGGGATGTCCATTGGAATTTGTAGAGAAAGAGTTCATTGTCCTGTAGGACTGGTTTGTTGGTAACGTTATGTGGTTGTCCTATTTACTTCATTGTATGGTCTTGGTACTTGAATATTGGGACAAGAAGAATTTTCACAAATTCTTGACAAGACAACTCAATTACGAATTATATTCTGTTTATTGTTTATGGTACAGCATAGATGCCTGTTTGATATAAATGTTGTAAACATCTCAGTGTTTAGATTTTATTTATGGAAGGTTATGTATAAGTTCACATGACACAGGCCACTAGCTGGAAGCTTGAGGAAGCTATTCAACTTTTTTATGTGGAAAATGAAGGTGGAACAGCTGCACCTCCTGTATATTCTCCCCCAGTGGAAAATGATCTGCCTCTCCATGATTCAATCTTAAGGCATGTTTTCCGAAAATAAAATAAAATAACGTAAATATGTTATTCATTGTTTATAGTTCTCCTTTTCTTATTCTTGTCGTTGTGGTTTATTCAATTGTGTTTTTGTTTGGAATGCAGTGAACATGTAAAAGTATTAGAAGACCCATATGTTCGAGAAAATGATGGAAATGATGTACGACCACCTTTACCAGTGAAAAGGGATGTTCTTTATGACAGTCCGATGCTCTATGGGTATATTAATTTCTCTTATCTTCATGGTTTACTTGCATATTCTGTGACTTTTCTACTGGTAATTGAAGGGGTATTTTAGTAACATTGTCTTGTTTGGCTTGATTATGTTTGATTTTGTGTTAATTCTTTCATGATTTTCTCTTATGTGTTTTTTGTTTTGTGAGCTGACATTGCTTGAAGTTGATATATTAGTGCCGAAACTGGTCAAATTCTTGAGTACGACCTGTTTTTTCCTAAGATTTTGCATATTTTAATTCAAAGAATTCACATACTCTAATAATATAACTAGCAGTGACTAGTTAGCTGAATAGTATATAATGTAGTAGGTATAGAGGGCAATGAAAGGCTAAAGGAAAAGTGTATATAAATTTGAATTTTTGGATGAGAAGTCTCGATTAAATTCAATTTAGAGAACAGGAGTAAATTATCAGAAATTTTCAAGCATTGAGAGTGAGTGAACTACCGGGGAGAGAGGGTCATTAAGAAAGCGAAGAGGCCCTCCTTCATTGAGAGGACGATGAAAGATCTCTTATAAAGGTGGGAGCTCAGACCCGACTTCTAATTATTAAATGAAGCTATGCCATTCGGAAGGCACTCTACAGATATATTTCAAGTTGGGAATAGAGCTGTGCGTACACTGACAAGCCTAATTCCACAGAAGGGAAAAAGGGAAGGTATTAGGGCAGTGACTACTGAAAATGGCATTGATTCATTAAACGCACGCCAACAAAGGGGAAACTGCCAAGTGGAGGAACGTCGTTGGAGCAGAAGCCGAATAGCTTTGAAAACATGATGCATAACTAATCTACCGTTCTTTTATTTTATATTATTTTTTATGCATTCAATTTCAATTTGTTTTGTCAGATGTTCTTATTTGTCAGCTGTTAAATGACTATAAAAAACAGAATGCGTATGAGGAAAAGTTATCAGAAATATAATTCAAACTCTCAGCTTCTCATCTCCATTCTCCATCTGCTTCCCACCCCATTCTGTTCTCAGCAGCTTGGCTGCTAATTGCAGCGAAGTGCCTCAACTAGGTTCTTAACATTTGGTATTAGAGCCGCTCGATCCTCTGATCTGAGGGGCTAAAGGTGTGTTAATGGAAAATGGTACGACCAGAATGCAGAACCTTATGGCCGTGCAGAAAAAACATTGCGCTCTTTAAATTGAGGAAAGAGCTCTACAGTTGGCGGCAAAAACAATATTTTGGCGCGCAATTGGAATACTATGTTTGGGGCAAAATTCTCTGCAATCTTCCATGCTAGGGATGGAGGATATATGATATAGCTGGCAACTGCATAGTTGTAATAGGAATAAATTGGTATCACCTGAAGGTTTATCTTTAAATTGAGGAAAGAGCTCTACAGTTGGCGGCAAAAACAATATTTTGGCGCGCAGTTGGAATACTATGTTTGGGGCAAAATTCTCTGCAATCTTCCATGCTAGGGATGGAGGATATATGATATAGCTGGCAACTGCATAGTGTAATAGGAATAAATTGGTATCACCTGAAGGTTTATCTGCTCCAGGTGATGGAATCTCACCAATCAGGACACTCCACACCAAACTGCTCAAAAATCTGGTTATGATACAACACAGGAACTCAGCATAGTTTTCCATCATTCCCTTAGGTAGATTTCCGTAGATATGATGGTGGAAATCATAGGGCTTGGGATAAGAAAATATTACCGTCATCTTCAGATAGTTTCTTCGTTTAGTGACAATCAGAAATTTTTGCTGGCATCTATGCATTTTGATGACACAAACTATGGTCTGATACATATACCATATTGCAATCCAATAAAGTTCAAATAAACTGAAATCTTGGCAATGCATTTTCAGAAATACGTATGAGTTGGAGCTGTATATTAGTATTCTTTAGGAACAAAATCTAGAATTAATCTGTGGTCTGCCCTTTGTGTCAACCAACTTCCTGAACTTGGCACTTCATTGAACTAGCTTTTATTTTAGTTGTTCTGATTGAAGCCCCGCCCCCCCCCCCCCCCCCCCCCCTAAAGAATTAATTGTTTATGAGAAATTGTTTCAGTAGTAATTTTGATTGTTCTGCTAATTTAAACTAGCAAATGTTCCTTCCTTTGTCTGTTTCTATTTTTTTGATGCACTGATTTTTCTTATTCCTGATTATTTACTGCTATTAATCCTGTTTGTGATATCCACTAGAGCGCAAAGAATGGGAGGTTCGTCTTATGGAACTCATTCTGTAGTTCCATTCCGCAATTTCGAGGAGGAAATGAAACGTCCTGGAGTCTGGGAAGGTGAACAAGGTTCATCTTCTTCTGTGGCAGAGAAAGCTCACGATAATCTCGCGTCTTTATACCGTCCTCCATTTGCTTTGATGTTTCACGGGTCCTTTGAAAAGGTAATATGTCTGTTGGTTAAAAAAAAGTATTCTCTTTTCAGATTAAGCTGTCTCTGTTTCTTTTGTGTGTGTTGGGGGGGGGGGGGGGTGGTGGTGGTGTGGTTTGATACTAGCTGGTTCTTTCTTTATTTCTCTATTAAGTTATTGAAAATGTGTCTGATGTTTTTTAGTGCACATGTATTGCTAATTTCTTCTGTGTAATTTACAACAAACAAAATACCTTGTAACATTCCTTTTCCAGCTGATGAACACTATTCTTTTAACTGGCTTACATGTTGAGAGAGGATGCACACAGCATGAATTTTATAATGTTTCGCTGGTAGGAAATGGAATGGATGTTTGTTATTTATTTTTCTTTCTTAAAACTTGGCAAGAGGCAGAACAAACATGTTGAGAGAGGATGCACACAGCATGAATTTTATAATGTTTCGCTGGTAGGAAATGGAATGGATGTTTGTTATTTATTTTTCTTTCCTAAAACTTGGCAAGAGGCAGAACAAGTAGTGATTGTAGTTTTTGCAAACATCATCCTTTTCTTTGGCATCATATGCTTTAGTTCGTTTCTTTTCTTTTCTCCTCATTCATATGTCCATTATGAAATGTGATTTTTGTTTAGTGGAATAGAGATGTTTATATAATCTTATTTCCGATCTGGTGTATCATTAACAGTAATTAATTATCGTATATTAGAACAATGTATTGGAGAATCTTTTTAATTACTTGCTGGGAGTTCTTGCACACAACTTCCTCCTTCATAATAATAAGTTATAACGCATATCTTCAACTTTTTAAATGATACTTGTTTGCTTCAATTCATTCCAGTGATTGCTTTTGATATCAGCCTATTTGTCTAACAGGCTAAAGATAATGCAAGAATGCAGAACAAGTGGCTCCTCGTAAACATGCAATCCACCAAAGAATTTAGCTCCCACATGGTACTGGGTTCTCTCCCCCCAACCCCTGCCTGTTTGTCTTTATATATATACCTGCCTCTGTTTCTAATAGCTCTGACTTGGCAAAGTTTTCTAGATGCTTGTGTTGACTCACTTTTGTATTTGCTGCTTTGAAGCTTAACCGTGACACCTGGGCAAATGAAGCTGTTTCCCAAACCATCAAGAGTAACTTCATCTTCTGGCAGGTTTGTATTATTGATCAGTTCTCAATTTGAATAGCAGTTGATCTGTAACTTTTATATGCATTTTTTAGTACTTTATAAGTGACCCCCCCCCCCCCCCCCAGGACGACTCTTTGGTCTTAAGAACGCTAGTTTTAAGAATGAGTGATTGCAGATTGCCCATGTCCGACCCTCACTGCCCAACCTGAGAACGGACAGTTGGCATAGTATGCTTTATTCTAAAGGTGACATGTTTAGTGCCAATTGTGCCTCTGTCCCGGTGGTCCTATTTACGTACTGTATGCCTGCTATGCCATGCAAGAAAAATAAGTTGAAACTTCTATAAAGCTCCGAGTTTTATTGAGAACTAGAAATGTTGAGAATATGTGAAGTGCAAATTCTTTTCTGTGATAAGAAAACATGGATATCCAGGCAGGCCTTTATTATGACATTTAGAATTACTGTGATTTGAAATTGCAGTCACGTATGCATGAATTTTATCACCCCTAGCAAATAGCAGTGAGATATGCATAAGTTTAGTATTATCATCCCAAGCTAATAGCTGTCACTCTTCTCCTAGCAGATAAGAATAAAGGAAAGCTTACTCTTGCCTCATGGAATAATTCCAAAGTAATTTATGTTGGATGGAGTAACTTTTAATTAGACCTAATGGCACGAGTATCTTTACCTTTGTCCAAATTTTATATCATAGTCACTTTGATATAAATCATATAATGAAAGGGGAAGGCGCTACTTTTACCACCATGTTGTACTAATTCTAATTTTACTGATATATGCTGGTGCATTTCTTTGGAACTCTACGTAATGAGCTATACCTTGTTATTTTCTTGTATGAGTCACTATAATTGGTGCTTTTTAGATGAGTTTCCTGTATACTGATTATTGCCAAATATTCTACGTGTTATAGATATATGACGATACAGAAGAGGGCAGCAAGGTCTGTACCTATTACAAATTAGACTCTATACCTGTCGTTCTAGTGATTGATCCAATAACGGGTCAGAAAATGCGCTTTTGGCGTGGAATGGTTCACCCAGAAAATTTACTGGAGGTATATGAGCTGTTCATCTTATTGAGATACACACATGTTTGTTTACTACATTTGAATAAGCTAACATGCTTACTCTGACTGAGGGCTTCAAACTTTCAATGGAGGTTTTTATTCTCTTACTATGTCCCTGAGCTTTTGTTCTTTTTTTTCCAGGATCTGTTACCATTCATGGATGGCAGCCCCTCAGATCATCATGTCAGTCTATCCAATAAACGTCCCAGAGAAAGTTCTCATACACCAATTCCTTATCTTCAAAGTAAGCCAGGTATATTTGGTTCATTTTTAGGGTTGCTTGGTGCTGTAGTACTCTCCATAACGGGGTGATGTTTTAACACGATACCAAAATATATTAGAATGGGAGAAGGGTATTGGGAATATCCTGGAGGCATACTATCAACATAAAAAAAGTATCCTCAGTATAACTCTTCATTGTGGAGTTGCAAAATCATCTTTAGTGTAGCTGCTGAATTGTCAACTACTTAAAAGGGAGGCAGAAGTTGAGGCATTTTTGGCAGGGCTCCAAAGATCATTTCGCAACTAGCAAGTCGAAGAAGGCTTGAGTGTGATAGGAAATATATCCATGAACTTAGAAGTATTTAAGTTCTACATGACATATATGTTGTCTGGTCAACATAGAGTGTCGTAATACATTTCTGCTTTAGACTGTGTACCCTTTTTCTCTTACCCGTTATGGCTTTAGATTGTTTACCCTCTTTTCCCTTGCCCTTTAACTTTTTCTTTTTTTCCTTTTAGTTATGTAACTATTTAATGAACTAAGAGAATGATTAGAAATGCTTCATTGTCTGCAGATGACAATAATGAAGAGGATGAGGAATTACAGAGAGCACTTGCTGTCTCTATGGAAAATAATGCGGAGATTGTTGGAGATGACTTGAAAATTGTGGATAACGCCGATGTTGAGGAGAAAGGGAAACAACCTGCTTATTTACCTCTACCTGAAGAACCAAAGGGTGATAGGAACCTGCTTTGTAGAGTTGGAGTCCGTCTCCCTGATGGGCGCAGAGTTCAGAGGAACTTCCTCCGCACTGATCCAATTCAGGTAAATGATTTCATTTGTTGGATAATTTCCATTTTCTATCTCTATTTTGTATACTTCATTGAGTTCATTCATATTTCTGTTGCCAAATTTCTGCCACTTTTCTCTGGTTGGATTTTCTTTTACATTTTCAAATTGAGTTGTCTTGCTATGTCATAGTCCATTATTAAGGTTCTTGAGTTTTTCGATTCATGTTAGTGATGCCAGAATGTTAAATAGATTATCATGCGCCATTAAATATATTATGCTCCCCTTTTGGTAATTGATTTGAATCCTTGAGCTCTAATTCAATTATGTTCTCTTCTATGAGCTGTTGATTTTTTGGATTTTTTTCATGCCTCTTGTATCAGTATATTGTCTTGTTGGCAATCAATGCTTGTTGAGTTGTTAAGTGGGTGTGGTATGATTGGTTTGCAGTCAATAACTCAATACATATAGTTAAACAAACCACTTAACTTAATCATAGTTAAAATTATTGATAATGGGTAGGCTTTGGATCATGGTGGCATCATATCTGTTAAAAGTGTGCTTCAGCTTGAATGGCAGAAATCGCTGTGCCTTATGTGTTTTTGTTTGAGAAAGTGTGTTATATGTAACAACTTTAATACCAAAATTACTTGTTTAGACATAGATTTCATTGAATTTTCTGTTTTATGTGCTAATATTTTTCGGAATGAAAGAATCTTTATTACATAAAAAACTATATATTCATGTGATTACCCCGCGAAGCGCTTTGCTCTAGCACCAGACTGCTTTGCGCCTTAGTGATCTCCTTGCACTCTTAACTACTTGGTGGGGATAATAGATACGAATGGGCAAAGGATTTGAGAAGGTATTTAGTTGTCAAATTTGTGAAGAATTTAAGCTGTTGGTTCCGGACCTCAACCTTCAAAGTTTATAGTGAAGGGAAATTTCCAATTCGTAAGTCTTAACGTAGGCCTAATTGCATTACCTTAGATCCAAAAACTTGCTGGTAGGTAGAATGTTGAGATTACTCATCAACTTTATTCGGTTTTGAGGATGTTGTGCAATTATCCACCTTTTTGGGTTTTAAGTAGATGTCTAGAGCTGAAAATCAAATATAACTACTTGAGTTCAAGCGAACAAAAGCTCATTTGAGATTTTTTTTTTTTGGTTTCGCAAGGGTTTATTCCCTTTCAAGGCGTGTTGTACATATTATATGAGAACCTCGTCCAACGAGATTCGAACTTGGGTTCGCCCCTTTTGGGGGGACTAGTCCCTTCCACTAGACCAATCACGAGTTGATGTTTGAGATTGGTTTATTATACATACCAAACAAGCTAGAATTTTGAGCTCGTTTCTCAAAATTCAGATCAAGTACAAACACATATGTTTATAGGAAAATCAACCAAGCTTCAACGACTCTTGACGAAATTCATCTTGTTAACACCCCTATTATTGTCTAGTATATTTACTTTGTCAAGTGATCCCTTTTGATGTCAATCATTTGCTACAGCTGCTTTGGTCATTCTGTTTTTCTGAGCTGAAGGAAGATGGTATGAGGCCATTTCGACTGTCTCATGCTATTCCAGGTGCTTCAAAGTCTTTAGACTTCGATGTCAGTTCAACGTTCGAGGAGTCGGGTCTTGCCAACTCTATGATTTCAGTTACTTGGGAGTGAAAGAAGACTAAATGCGAGGAACTTGAACGAATCAGTCTATCTTGTGCATATTTATGTCAAGTGCATGGAAAACAATGGATACAAAAATTACTGCTGTACTTAACTGCACATAATTTCTATGTTGGTTTTCTGCTTGCTTTTGAACTCCTGGAAGGACTCATGGATTTGTAAATTTCAATATTTTATGTTTCTCTTTCCCTGCTTTCCTTATATGAATTTTTATTTTTTATTTTTTATCTTATTAATCTTTTTTGGTCCTCTAACTAAAACCAATATGTAACAAGTTCCATCCTGAAAATGTCAGGGGTCAGCTCCTCAAACTTCCTCAATTTAATATTACAGATTAAACTTTTTCAAATTATTCGATTTGACATGTATATAACAATATTTTTCTCTTAAATTTCAACATTCAAATTATATTTCAAAATTTCATAATCATAAAACTAAGCGTTTTTATTTCAAATATTTGTTGTAACTATTTACATCAATCTAAACCAAGCAAAATTTAGTCAATACTTATCAGTATGATCCAGTTTAGTGGAAAATTTGACATGCCATGAAGTTATAATTTTAAAAATTGCTGAAAAGAATCTAATGCTTGTGCTGAAAAAGAAAAATCAAGTTTCCATCTTTTAAAGTAGCCGTGGATTCAATTTTGTTCTCAGAATGTCTGCATATGCCATTTTAGACATCTGTCCTTTATTTATGGTTTACACTATTTTGGTCTGAGTATTGAAATAAGTTTTCAATATAATCATAATTTGGTTTACACTATATCAAAGGCCTTATTTACCATAATTTTTTATTTAATATACATAAAAAAAATCGCGCGATTTACCTCTTACTTGAGCTAAAATATCTGAAATCTGAAGGTAAAAATATTCTTCTTAACCAGCATAAATTTGTGCATCTAGTGCATCTAAAATCTTAGTCTGTATGGCTCATTTGTTCCTGGATTTCAGTGACTAAAACAATTTAAAAAAATAAAAACGAACCCGAATAAAGTTTAACATATTATATCATTTACAAATTTCATGTAAGAAGAACATATTTTAATATTTTACTCACTAAAATTCAAGATTCAAACACAGTCCAGTTGAATCCAAGAACCAAACATGGCCTAATTGTTTCAACGGATAAGTGAAAACATAAATGGGAAAAAGAAACCCAACATTCTTGGATTCTTCTTTTAAAAGCACTACATTCAAGTAGAAGCCATTCCCAAACTACTATCTACACAACTCCCACATTCATCATTTCATGAAAATCAGAATGGTTCTCAAGAATTAAGAGACCAATCAAAATTTTGGTAAACTACATGAATAGGCCCCCCATCACTCAAAAGATGTGTTAAAAGTCCTGCTTTACTTGCATCCAAGTAGTTAATGATCCACTTCAAAATTTCTTTTTCTTGCCCAAAATCAGCAGTATACCTGCAGGAGAAAAATGTTTTTAGAAGCAAAAAGGGGAAAAAGAAAAATTTAGATTTTCATTGCTAATATGATGATTGTTTCATTATATTCTATAGTTGCTAGTAATAAATGAACTCACCATTTAACAATCCGGGAGAGGTAGACCGTTCTCTTGGCAAGATCTACTTGCATCGCGTCATCCCTTTGGAAAAACTCTCTGGCTGCATATCTCAAATCAGATTCGATGCTTTTGGGACTGAAAAATTTAACCAAGGGGCTTCCTCTTGTTGCATTGCATGTCCCAAAATGAATTAATTGATTAACTTTTGGAAAAACCAACTGCATGAAAACAAGCAACAACATAGTCTCAGTTTAGCTTCCATTTTGATGCATGTATGCAAAATCTAATGTTGTCAACCAAACTGTTTTTAATTCGAATCTGATCTACTTGATTAGGATCCTTCGTCAAAATAATCGACTATACTTATAATGAAATAATCCAATAATCTGAAATACATGGAGGGAGGGAGTCGATCCGTTACATCAAATATGTTAAATATTGGTATCTGATAATCAATTAGAATGCATATGCAATATGCACACATGACTTGAATGGATTTTTCCATTCATGATTTCACTTTTATGCCTCGATTTTCACCTAAAAATGTAAATTTCCACTCATCATCACAAGCGTTAATTTAACACCAAGCGAGGTCTGATAAATTCTTCCGTGTTAGAATTCGGTACAATGGACTTAGATATGGTTAGAGATTCTGAAAATAAATAGAAAAAGGGATACGAATAATCTGAATCTGACCAGACAAACGAGAATTGTAATTACCTCAAGGCGCTTGTCTCCACCGCTAAAAGGCTTTATCAATGAGAATGGTGGTCTTCTGTTGCTTCTAAGAATACCATTTTTAATGGAGTTCAACGAGTAAGGGTACCCCCCTACTACATACATGAATTCCGAAAAGAATGATCTTCTATCAATCATTCCTCCGGGATGTCCAATTCGAATCACTCCATGAATTGCCATGCCATTGTATAGGTTCAAAAAGAACGCTAGCTTTTCATTTTCTGAAAGTGTGAGGAGGTTTACTCTTTGCAGATCCTCGACTAAATTTACATATCTGTAGTTATAAAGCAAACACAATATGAATAAAGATTATTAGAACATAAGTAGCAATGTTTGTCAAACTCATATTACCTCCGAAACTCTTCACTATTGCTGATTCCGATATAATCAAGATGGGTTCGATCATCAGAGGCGTAGGACTCAAGTATTGCTGACATTAAGCTCGTAAGCCTTTGGCTCACTGCAGCAGCATCCTTTGGCTCACAATCGTTCACTGTACCTCTGAAGTTGTGGCATTTTGGTATGAAGGCTTCGTGTTCAAGAAATCGATAGAAATGGTTTCCATCTTCAAATTCATTTTCACTGCATTGAGTAGATTGTATAATCAAATTAATAATATGCTTTGGAAAAAAATTAAAATATTTTTGTGAAAAAGAATTACTATAACTTACCCAAAAACATGATGAATGAAATGTTTTGTTGCAAGCTGCTTCCCAATCTCAATGGCCTAAATGATGTAATATTATTAATATTTTAGCAGAAAATAGGATTTCAGTCGAGTTCAATCGATAAAATAACTATTAGAGTTCGGTGTTAAACTCGTATTATACTCGATTCTACAGGCTAAAGAATTTATAAGTACATTTAAAATATTAAATTACTTGAGCTTGATTTTTGGTTTTCGTCTTTTAAACAAATGTTTAATAATAAGAAATATATATACTTAAACTATATAATTGTTCAACTTGACTCATTTACGCTTGAAAAAGAGGTACTTTTATTTGTGTTGCGTTTTATACAGGAAATTGACGTAGTTAAGCATGACAATACAAGACTAGTATAAATAATAATGTGCGGATTGCACTTTTAACCTTACGGGATAAGACCCTAAACACGTTCGCACTATTGGTCCCACCAACTCTTTTGGTACCAGAAATACAAAGTTGAAATTGTCCGGTGGGACCAAAAGTGCTAAACATAAACTCTTTAATGAGAGCAAAAGTGTAAAATATTTTAAAATTTTGAGATAAAAAATGCAATTTATTATTACAGGAGTAAAAGTGCAAGTCATTTTAAATGACCAGGACCAAAAAGTACATCTATACAATTTAGGGGAAGCAAACATGTTAAGCATCTTTTTTTTTTCTTTGGTTTCCCAATTGGTTAATCCCTTTCGAGGCGCGTCGGACACATAAAGTGAGAACATCTCCCAACAGAGATTCGAATTTAAGTTCGCTAGTTTATATTGACTAACCCCTTCCACTAACCAATCACCTGTTAGTACATGTTAAACATCTATTCGGACTTATTTGTAAAATAAATACCTAAGTCAACTTATTTGAAGTTACAGTAACGGCCAACACTTGCACAAAACAAAATAAAATAAACTAAAGGGGTAAGTTGTTGTCCTTTTTTAAAATAATTCTTAACTCTATCTAATTCTGACTTTTCAAAGTCTCCATGTATTCACCTGTTGCTTTCAAGTGTTTATGGTTCACGTCAATCTCGCCTTAAATAGCTGAAATTCTTATGATCAAACTTAAAATTGAATTTAATCAGTAAGAACTAGTTCAAATTTTTTCTAAAAACAAAGAGAAAAAAAATCTAATCAATTTCCATTCAGATCCAAATGTCCAATACAATCTGAATCTGGGAAATTCTTATCCGAAGTATTTAAATTTTCATAAATTTAGAAAGGTACTAACTACAATCCCGTTTTGGATTCAAGGTATCATTTTTTCTTTATCATATCTTTCTATTAAAATGTATCACTGATTGAATGAACTAATTAATATCATAAAAAAATTTCCACAATAAATTTCTTTTACTACAATTAGAAAAGAATTAAAAATATTGAATAGTTTTTTTCATGGAAAGAATAATGGTACTCAATTTAATTTCTTCAAAGAATTGAATCTAGAAAATGAAAGCCACTCATTTTGAGCACCAAACTTGTCTCTTAATGTTATTGGTTTTAGCCAAAGTAATCATGCTCAACCTTGTGGTCCTAATTATTAGTGTTTACGCATTTCAATATAACTAATTAATTGTATATTATTTTGACTAAATTTTTAATTATTTTATGATTTTATCCAATTAATTTATGCAGAAATCCAGTTTGGTAAACAACTTCCAACGTCTCGATTTCGACCGACAATAACAGAATTTCACCCTACTAGTACAAATTAATGATAATTTTATTAATTACATCAAATCAACATATAAAAATACATTAATTTTTTTATTAAAAAAAGTCGACTTGGGCGTATCAGAATATTAATAATTAATTACCATAGCAGGCAGATATTAATCACACAATTAAGATCAAGATTAACGTTGTCACGTTGAGCATGGATGTGCACCACACCACAACCAATGAATTAATTAATTAATTAATACATGAATTAAAATAACTATATCCAAAACTCATTAGAATAGAGGTTGATATTTATATGCTTTGAATTTATTAAAATAACAGTCAAGTTGCATGTCATTAAGGTAGTCATTTAAAATTCAAGCCAGTACTTATTTCTAATTAAAAAGGTTGAATTAATAACAACCCATAAGTTACGTCTATACAATATCGATATGTTCAAATAAGACTTTATTTTTACGTGAATATGCGTAAATGACCACTTTACCCACTACTATTTTTCTTAATATAGACACTTTATCCTTGTCCCCCAATCACTCCTAAGAAGATGTAAGAAACAAGAGGGATGTGATGTGATTTTTTCGCAAATAGGGGCCAAACTGTTTTTAAGCGTAACAAAAGGAGTAATTTGCAATTCGCTCGCGTATCGTTTTTTAAAAAAATAAATTTTATTTAAATTTTGCGCCAAAACTGAAATGAACAAAAATTAAATGACGGAGGAATTTTTACGATGTTGGACAATTGTATATTCAAAATTGATGCGAATTTTTTTTATTGCTCATCTTTTTAAAAGAATATCTAAAATAGAATAAAAAATATGTTTATTTTGTGAAAAAAATAAAAAATAAAAAATAAAAATTAGTTTTGCGTGGGCGTACCTTTCTACGGCCGCAGTCCAAATGGTGTATGAGAGCCTCAACAAGCTCCGCACCAGAGAAACAATTCCTCACAATTTTCATTTTCGTAATCCTATCCTGAATTGGTACTTTCTGCCTCACCACCTTCACCACCGCCGCCATCTCATCCACCTCCGCCGCATCATCCGCCTCATCGAATCCATATACCGGCGGAGCGGGCGCATCATCTGGACACTTACCTACCAAAATCTCCTCCAATTTCTTCTCCAACATCCCCCCATTCCTTAGCGAGTTCAAAACCACCAATCCTCCGATCAACTTCTCGTTAAAAAAAATCTGCGGCACGGCGGAGCCACCGGTTCTCTCCACCAGCTCCTTCTCCCTAGCAGGATACACGTCGACGTTGATTTCCACGAAGTACAGGTCTTTCTCGCGGAGAAACGAACGCACGGCGCCGCAATCTCTGCAATTCGAACGCGAGAAGAAGGTAATTCTCCCTCTCAATTGATGATCGCGATTCGAATCCTTCAAACTTTTCGTCACTTTCAGACCTAATAAATTGAATTCAGTTACGACGTCGTTTTTTATTAAATCCTCCTCGACGTCGTCGTTTGTGAGGGAGGATATGCGTTTTGTTATGGCGGCGGAGAAGCTATTGATGAATTTACCGATGGAGGCGGCGGTGGGGCTGTCGAGAGCCTGCGCCGGCGCCGGCGCCTCCTTGGAATGGAACGGCGGTGGTTCAGGTTTTGGTAGCTGTGAATGAGGTTGGATCATCATCGTCAATACAGAATCAGTATTTTTTTTAGGCTTGGTGTTATCCCCTTCCATTCGTTTAGGTATGGAGGAAACCCGAACCGAGATGAAATGTAAACCTTTTTTCGGACGTGAGGTTTTTGTATGTATATATATATTCGGGAGAGAGAAACAAGATGAAATGGAAAGTGAGAGGGAGCGGAGGAGACGGGAGGGACGTTATATAAATTATGCTTAATTTTATTAATTATATATGTATGGATATTTATTTATTTATAGAGGTTTAAATGGAAATTAGGAATTATTGCCAAAAAAAAAAAAATGGAAATTAGGAATTGAATTTGACTATGCTAATTAGCCAAACAAAAAACATTTATATTGCTATTTAACTAAATAATTCCCACTTTGAAATATTTCTATTAGAGAGATTGTAATAATTGTTTTGAAAATACACGATTGTTTAATTAAGTATGGTATACATGTACTCGAATTATTACTAAAATAGAAGTGAATTAAGAAATTCTTATCTTTAATTTTAATGTGGTTGATGAGAATACACGATAAAAAGGCTTAAAAGTTTTTCTTTCCTTTTTATAGAATAAATTTAAAATTGAAAGGTGAGATGAATAGAGGAAAATGCACGATTCTACCCTGTGTTACGTGAAACTAGCACAAATTATTCTATGAATTTTTTTTTTCACCAAACTCCCTTGAATTTTTAAAAGTCTTGCATAATGCATTCAATCTCTGTTAGTTACTAACACCATTAAAGTACAAGGAGTTTTGTGCAAACATTCAAAAATATAAGGGTTGTGCAAATGCTAAAAAATACAAGAAGTTTTAGGTAGAAAAAATATGCAAAAAACAACAAAAATCACATATTGTTCGCATGAAACATACGCTCATTAAAAAATGAACAGAATGAGACGAATTGGTGTTTTATGCAGGATTTTTGAAACTAAAGGAAGTTTGATGAAAAAATATTCACATAATAATTTAGTGCAAGTTACACAGGGTAATATTGCATTTTGTCAGATGAATAATTAGGAATATATTCGATAGATAAAAATGATATGGGAGAAGAGGAAATTACTATGGTTGCATGTTATTTTGTAAAATGCGAACTTTTAATTATTTTTAAATAACATGAATTTTCTTTTTACTGAAATGGTGAATATATTATTAGATATTTTTTTTATTAGTGAAATACAAAGAGAAATCAAATAACAAACCTAGTATAAAATTAAATTAATACTCACACATATGGAGTTGTTAAAAGTAGGATTTTGTCTTTGTGTATAGGTAAGTTTGAAACTTGTTTTGGAGATGAATTATGAAAATATATATACATTGGAATTGGTCATACTAGATAAAAATGATATACTTTAGAAAATAATCAAACTACGTTGATTGCATGTTGCTAATTTGAGAATCATCTTTTTCTTTTTTTTTTAAATAATTATTTCACAATATCAGGACCCTTTCTACAAACCTAGAAAAGACTAGACAAGATCTTTCGTAACCATTTTTATTTTTATTTTTTTTATTATGGAGATAATGAAGAAAATAAAATTTGAAGGAACATAGTCAAATCCAAAAGAAGGGGTGACATTTGGACCTGGTTGATTCAGTCCACTATATCTAATGAACCGGCCAACTGACATTAAAAAATATTAGGCAGAAGATACATAAAATAAATTAATCAACTTGCCGGCCCACATATTTATTGCAAATTAAGTTAAATATGTATGAAGAAATAGTGTTTATGACATCATCTAATAATAGGTCAATTTCTAGTCCCAAGCAAATCAACCATAAGAATATGAACTGATCAAATCGAAGTAGTATTCGTGTAGAACGAGGCTATTTGAACTGACTTTTTGTTTGAGGTTTAAATCCACTAATAAGTTTTTATTCCAAGCAACTTTTATTTGGCAAAAATGCACACGCCCTCATCCATATTTTTCAGTGAATAAATAAATATACGAGGGTCAAACTATATTCTTACAATTTGAATTCAATTTTTTTTTTAAAAAGAAGAAAATATATACCTTTTACAGCCTAAATTTGGGGTGTAGATCCTCTGTACCACTTTTAGTGTACCACACTTGTGTATCACTACTAACTAATTGCCACATATATATTTGACAATTAAAATAATTGTCACATGTACATGTGGCAATTAATTATTAGTGATACACAAGAGTGGTACACTAAAAGTGGTACAGAGGATCTTGGGCCCTAAATTTGTAGTATATGAAAAGGTCAGTGATATTGCCAGAGCAATAAATGCTGTTGTCAATGCAATTTTAATGAACTTCCTAGTATGTCCTTCATGTTCAAAATATATTAATTGCACAGTCATTAATTGATGAAATATATTGCTCTCTTTCATCATAAATACACATATTTCCTTAGTTACTTTTTTGAATACCTACCTTGCTACCTTATGTATTTTTAACGAAGAAACTTATTCTTCTAATTTTTTTTTACTTTTACTAATCAAAATTATGTGAAAATAAACCTTTAGTTGCAATCAAGAAAATTTGTTATTTTTTTTTTTTTTTGGTGGTATTTAAACACTTTTGTAATCGAAAATGAGCAATTGTGATAGAATTAGTTATATAGTATTTGTAGTGATTTTTTTTTTTGAGGTAAAAGATAGCTTTCATTCATTACTTAAATCAGAGAGTACAATATTTTGGATCCAAATAGGAAGAACAGTCAAGGCAAAACTATCGTTCCTAGAGAGTTGAGCTATTTCATGTGCCACTCTATTTCCTTTTCTTCGCAAATGTTGGATAGAGAAAGACTCAAACGATAATACAATATGCTTAATATCCTCGATAATAACTCCATAATCTGCTCTTGATTCCGAAGAACACCCTATGGCACTGACCACAACACTGGAATCCCCTTCTATTATCACTTTGCTCCAATTACGTTCCTTTGCAAATTCCACCGCAAGTAAGGCATCTCTTGCCTCAGCTGCAGTAGGGTCGAGGCTTTGCCGGATACACACAGATCTCCAGTCGACACAAATTCCGTGTTCCGATCTAGCTACCACTCCCAAGCCACACCGACCAACTCTAGAATTTATCGCTGCGTCGAAATTGATCTTAACAAATCCAGCAAGAGGGACTTTCCAAGACATGTTTGTAACCTGCCTTTGAGGCCTTAAAACTGTAGCAAAGTTACTCCATAAAGTTGTCTGGTAATTTCTTGCAAAAGTAACAATACTTGGGGCTGCATTTTGAATTCCTTCGAACAACCATTTGTTACGTGCATGCCAAATAGACCAACAAATAATAGAACATAGCTCAAAGGTTTTCAAGTCAGTTTTTCCTTTAATCTCCTTCAACCAGTCCCTAAAATTAGATGCATTTGAAAGGTAAACAGAACAAGAGATGCCACTAAGACCATACCTGTCTAGCTAGATGGCACGTATAGAAGCAATGAAGGACATCTTCTACCTCCCCATCACAAATAGCACAGCTACAAATATTTGTAATCTTTCTCCTCGTCAAAATTGCACGAGTAGGAAGCAAATTTTTACATGCTCTCCAAAGGAAAATTTTAATCATTGATGGGATTGACAAAGCTCAAAGCCATTTCCAGTCATTCTTATTTCTCGCGGACGAGCTCGCAGCCCCTGTATGATCAGACTCCCTTGCTATTTTTACGGCGAGGTGATATGCACTTCGAACAGAAAAGAGGCCATTACGATTATAATGCCACAGTCTTCGGTCATCCTGCCTACCGCTTCCCAGAGGAATAGATAAAATACACGCGCTATCCTCTTCATTAAATAACGAGATTACTTTGTCCGCATCCCATTGCCCCGTGCCTTCATCAATAAGTGCGCTAACTTTCATTTTTGGCTCTTATTTAGGTTCGAACCCATCATATACTTGGCGAAGCATTTGGGGAGCTAAGGAGATCATCGAGAAAGGATCCCGGTGGAGGGTCGGCAATGGTAATTCGATTAAAATTTGGGGTGATAGATGGCTACCTAGAGAATCCACTTTTCAGATTTTTATAGTATTTGTAGTGATTGAATCCATTACTTAGATCTCACAATATTAAATCAAACTTTAAATAAAAAAAAGGAAAAAATTGCAGAGTTTAGAAAAAAAAAATCTCTAATATATTTATTTTTGTTATTATTTTTCACTACTATTTCTTTTATATGCAATTAAAACATAATTGACAAAAATCCCACATATGATCTTAGGCTCTTCGTCATATTCAAATCATGGATTAAAGTTTCAGCGTATCCACCGGAAACATTTAATGGTTTCGTTTTTGAATCAATGGAAAAGAAAAATAGGATGTAATTTTAAAACTTTTTGTTTGTCTTTTGATTATCTTATTTTTTTTTTAAAGTTTACGGAAAAAAATCGATTTTTTTTTCAATATTTGGCTGACCGAAACATACCTTGAAATGAAATTTGATCCATGATCCAGATCATTATCTCATACCACAAATGCAAATTAATTTGTTACACATGAAAAACTAACGGATATACAGACAAATTGGCATATATAATTGAGAAATGACATAAGTTAAATATTTATTGCAAATTAAGTTAAATATGTATGAAGAAATAGTGTTTATGACATCATCTAATAATAGGTCAATTTCTAGTCCCAAGCAAATCAACCACTAGAATTTGAACAGATCAAATCTAAGTAGTATTCGTGTAGAACGAGGCTATTTGAACTGACTTTTTGTTTGAGGTTTAAATCCACTTGCCTCCAATAAGTTTTTATTCCAAGCAACTTTTATTTGGCAAAAAAGCACACGCCCACATCCATATTTTTCAGTGAATAAATAAATATACGAGGGTCAAACTATATTCTTACAATTTGAATTCAATTTTTTTTTAAAAAGAAAAAGAAAATATATACCTTTACCAGCCTAAACTTGTAGTATATGAAAATGTCAGTAATATTGCCAGAGCAATAAATGTTGTTGTCAATGCAATTTTAATGAACTTCCTAGTATGTCCTTCATGTTCAAAATATATTAATTGCACAGTCATTAATTGATGAAATATATTGCTCTCTTTCATCATAAATACACATATTTTCTTAGTTACTTTTTTGAATACCTACCTTGCTACCTCATGTATTTTTAACGAAGAAACTTATTCTTCTAATTTTTTTTTTTACTTTTACTAATCAAAATTATGTGAAAATAAACTTTAGTTGCAATCAAGAAAATTTGTTAATCTTTTTTTTTTCTTTTTGTGGTATTTAAACACTTTTGTAATCGAAAATGATCAATTGTGATAGAATTAGTTATATAGTATTTGTAGTGATTGAATCCATTACTTAGATCTCACAATATTAAATCAAACTTTAAATAATAAAAAGGAAAAAATTGCAGAGTTTTAAAAAAAAAACTCCAATATATTTATTTTTGTTATTATTTTTCACCACTATTTCTTTTATATGCAATTAAAACATAATTGACAAAAATCCCACATATGATCTTAGGCTCTTCGTCATATTCAAATCATGGATTAAAGTTTCAGCGTATCCACTGGAAACATTTAATGGTTTCGTTTTTGAATCAATGGAAAAGAAAAATAGGATGTAATTTCAAAACTTTTTGTTTGTCTTTTGATTATCTTATTTTTTTTTTTAAAGTTTACGGAAAAAAAATCGATTTTTTTTTTCAATATTTGGCTGACCGAAACATACCTTGAAATGAAATTTGATCCATGATCCAGATCATTATCTCATACCACAAATGCAAATTAATTTGTTACACATGAAAAACTAATGGATATAAAGACAAATTGGCATATATAATTGAGAAATGACATAAGTGTTCATAACCTTTTTTCATTAATTTTACTCGTTCAGTTTGTTCACGGAAAAGAATTATAAATAAAAAGGTAGAAAAAAAGGAATTCCATAATTGTATGTTGATAATGGTAAGTACTGAAAATAAAATAAAGATACATATATATTAATGATGAAAGATAACCTTTTCAATAATAATTGTAATTAATATGTTTGACCATTAAGGGTAAGTTTGGAATTTTGTGAAAATTGCTCTGGCAGCAACATTTGTTTCTCTGGCAACATCACTAGCCATATGGAAATGAAATTCCATTTAGTTGTTCCATATTTTTTTTAGAGCGCATTTACTTGTTCCATTTTCCATTTGTAGAGTGAATTTAGAGTGATACCAAATATTGTACCATCCCACATTACACCTTACAATTGGAAAAGATTCAGAACTAAGATTACTTTAAGGTCCAAATCGAGCGCAAGTGATGCATGGATATCGATACAAGAATGACCGACATACAACGCTATTGATTTTGACGAAAAAGACTATAGTGCCCCCGAAACAATGAGACAATTACTAAACACTCCGAGGATCCGTGTGTTTTAATCCGGGTCGACCCGATGCAAATTCACCGCTTATAAATACCCCTCATTAATATGTTCCCATGTACGCATTAATGATCACACCTACTGTTTACTTCAGTCGATTTGTCTCCTCGAGCTGAACTGACTTAGGCACCAGAGGGTCGTCATTGGGTTCCATCCAGACACGCCTTGACGAGCTTCTTTGAGTACAAACTTAAGTTCACAATCGAAAAAATGGAGTTATGATATATGTGACCGTCATGGACTTTATATTGAGAAAGATTGTTGACAGCTAACACACTTAATCTGATTTGTACACATAGAGAGAATACCCTTCATCATTGAGCATGATTCAACTAGTAAATTAATATTTTTATTATCGTTTCTTTAGTAGTTCATTACAAGATTAATTTGGATTGATACTATGAAGTATGAACGATATTTCCATGTCATTTGATTATTTGATTTGACCATTGTAATTACAAGAATCTTGTTCGTTCGGTCCCCAAAGAAGTCTTTGCAAGGCTTAAATCAAATCAAAGATGGGACATGAACATAGGAGGGAGACTTTAATCCCCCCATTTGGGTGGTGAACTTAATTAATTTTGATAATCTCCCCTTGTCAATTATTTTTTGATTTATTTATGTACCTTTACCCACCCGGCCACCCCCACCAAAAAAAAAAAAAAAAAAAAAAATCAAACATGACATAAATGGAGGTGAAAAAAATGGGTTATTGCTAGAAAAGTCAATATCAAAATATGAAGGTAACAATTTGCTAATACCAAAATAATTTTGTCTCCGAAAATTAAGGGCCTGTTTGTTTGGTGTTTCGGAAAGTACTTTGGGAGAGTAGTGAATGTTTGTGAAATAATCTCGATTTGCATAATGTTGCTTGTTTGAATTTTGAGAGATTGGTTTGAGAAATAAAATAGGTGTAGATTTTTTTGGAAGAGTGAGGTTGTAGGTGTAAGATGTGTAAGACTTTATGTCAAATCATGTTTGTTATGTGAGATAAATGATGTAAGTAATATGTTACTTTACGTCAAATCATAGTAGAATTTGTATAGGTTTTGTTTGAAAATTATTGTTTGTTTGGCTTTTGAGAGAGTAGTTTGAGAAAATTGAGAAATGAAAAATTTATTTGAAAAAGTAGAAAACATGTTTGTTTGGCATTTTCCAAACACGAAATTTTTTTGGGAAATGCCAAACAAACAGGCCCTAAGTATATTATATATATACCGTGCGATTAAATAATAATACTCATAAAATTATTACAAAACCGAATTGAATTTGAACTTGATCTAACCAAGTGCACCAAACTTCAGGTGAGAAAACACAAAATCCGGTGAAAAAACTCTTACGGGAGATAACATTACCAATGTTGGTGGTCCCTTGCCAAATTTAACTCATACTGAAGAACTATTGAATGTCATTCTTTCCAAATGAGAATAAATTTGTTTTTATGAAAGTCATGTAATAATTCTTTACGAAAAATGAAAATTATCCTAAATCACATTCTTCGAATTTAAATAATTCCAAAGGCAAATAACTAATTGCCAAACTGATGAGCAAGAAGTATATAGGAGCTAAAAAGAACACAATTAAAACATTTCATGGTAAAAAAAATATTTCTTAAATCTCAGATATCGGCCATCTTCACCAGCTTATCATATAGAATCTTGTCATCCCTGCCTGTGTTGCTCTCCAAAAGAGCACTTTGAACAAGTTCCTAATAGTTAAAAAAAAAAAAAACTTAAATCAAATACTGATCATGGGTAAGGTTACATTTCTACAGAGAATCCTTCCCCCCCACCCCCCAAAAAAAAAAAAAAGAAGAGCTAACCTTGACATCACGGTGTGTGAGGAATCTCCGTAGGTTATGGATGACCAACCTCAAATCTTCAACCTGAAACGAGAAAAACCGAATACAATCATTCACTGTGCTCTAGGCAAATCTCATTCACAATAGTTTAAAGTCAGCTTACCCTTATGTATCCAACACGATTTCGATCAAAAAACCTAAAAGCCTGTTATATGACAAGAAAAAAAAAGTCAATTTCAAAACATAAACATGTAAAGGGAAGGACCCGTAGATCAGATGAACATTAAGTAACATACCTGCAGAACTTCCTTGTTAATAACACTTGGGGTTCCTTTTTTCTCTGGTTCGACTTTTGCAGCTTTATCTTTACTACTAAGATCAAGATTGGTGATTGTCTCTGAAGTTTGCTGCTGTTCTTTCTTAGCCACATCTTCACCAACAGCATCACCATCAGTCTTTACTGCTTCTTCAAGAAGTTTCTGCGTGGAGAAGAGCAGTATATAATAACCACATCTTCACATGAATATAGTGTTCTATAGCATTAGGCTACTGAAGGTGTTTTACTGGTAAGAAATGGAATATAGTTTCAAGTTACAAGAAATACATTGATTTCTATGTGTATGGAATACCCTAATTTGCTGGGAATTCATGCTAACGAGGCCCTAGATTGACCCTGGTCTCTCTATAATAAGTACAGCATTAGCCCTTTCCTTCCTTTTACGATTTTCATTTTTATGGTACTTCATAACTAGTGGATTACCAACAAACCACTAGATGCAGGGAGAAGATGGAATTAAGCATATTCTTACCTCTTTAGTCGAGTCATTATGAGGGCTAGCCTCCGCCATTTCTTCATCTTCCTCAGGATCTTCCTCTGGATCTTCTTCTGGATCTTCCTCAGTTTCATCCTCGGTCTTAATTTTTAGTGAAGTTTCATCCTCAATCTTTATTTCTTTAACCAGTTCAGTAGCACTAGAATCTTCTTTCTCTATCTTTCCTTCTTTAACCTGTTCAGTAGCACTAACATCTTCTTTGATAACAGAATGGCCATCTTGGTGAATTTCATTGTTTCTATCAAGTTTTGTTGATTTTATATCCACTACCGCCTCATCTACCTTAGCACGCTTTGTTGGCGAGCTTTCCTCAATGTTCTTCTTGGGAGTTTCTTCTCTTTGTCGTTTTTTGTTTCTTTTTACCACAAATTTGGTGCGCAACTTCTACAAGCCAAAGAAAAGAAGGTGAGAAGATTTTAAAAAACACAGGAAGAAATGATAAACTCACAAGACTGATGCCTAACCAACCTGAAGAAATTCTAATAGACGACACCCCATTTCATACTGAAGCATCTCGTAAAAGGTTTCCGCAAATAACGATAACTGCAATAATGAAATTTCAATAAGATAGGGTATACATAAAAAATATATCATGACAAAATGATAAAAGTGATGAAAAACTGACAAGAATATGAATACAGACAACAGCCATAAGGAGAGTCAGTAATAAAAAAACTTCATGTCAACAAAACACACCTCAAAGGTTGACTCATCGATATCATTGTCACTATAATCCAAAAGTGAATCCAACGAAAGTGATAATGACTGGAGCTGTGAAACCAAAGAATATCATTAGATTCTCACTGATGGCTCTTATGTAAATAAAGTTTTTAGAATTCGACCTTACCTTCGAATCTTTGCTTCCTTTTGTTTGAAGTAATAACCCAGGATGTCGAGGTGGTTCATCACTCCTTTTTCTTTCTTTCACCTTATTTGCTTTGCTGCTAGACTCAATTTTTTCAGCGTCTTTTCTTTCTTTCTCACTCTTCCCTTCATCCATTTCCTTTGATTTCTCAGGATTATCATTCTGTGAAGCTTTTCGATTAACGCTGTCACTCTTCAGTACAGACCCAGATAAATCTTTCTTGTCTGCCTTTTTCTCTTCCTTTTTGTCTTGCTTCTCAGAAGTATCTGTTTGCTGTTTCAATTTGGGACTTTTGTCTTTGGATATGATATCGCTCGTATTCTTTCCAACAGCTTCTTCATTCAGTTCCCCCTTACTCTGTTCAGGCTGAATTACCTTTTCCATCGCCTTCAACCCATCTTCAGCATTCTTACTGCTAGAATCTGCTGACAAGGCCTTTCTCTTTACAACCCTTTTGATTACTTTCTTCTTTGCTGTAACTTTAGTGCTACCCTCTTGGACCACAGTACTCGGAGCATCTTCTGATTTAGCCTTTGTTTTATTCTCAGCACTCTCGCTTTCCTTTGCAGCATTTACCTCGGGGGTTGCTGATTCATCTTTTTCCGGAGCACTGGCAGGCTTTTTCACATTTTTCTTTCTTACAAAAGTTTTAATGGATGTTGGATTAGCTGATAAGCCATCCTGTTGCTTATCAACATCAGATACAATGTTCTCCTCTTTAGCACCAACTTTATCAGATACATCATTCTGCTTTGTAGCATTTTCTGTGCTCTCCTTATTGCTGGCAACTTTTCTCTTGACTATCCTCTTTACAATTTTCTTCTTTACAGTTTTGGCACCACCAACAGCTGTCTGGGCACCGGAATTTACTTCCGGGAGAGTCTTTACTCCATTTTTCTCTTTCTCAGCGCTTCCAACCACATCTTTATTTTCATTTGCTTTATCTTTCTCATTCCCATCTTTGTAAACTATAATTCCGTCGCCTTTTAGTTTATTATCATCTTTCTCCTTTTTACTGTCCTCTCCAGACTTTCCTGAAGATGATGTCTCTTTCTTTTTCTGCATCTCACTTTTCACAGTGACATCTTTCGGATGCTCGAGTTTATTCTTATCTATATAATAAACAAATACAAGTCAGAATATGTGAAAGAATCAGATAGTGCGGTTCCAAGCTCACGTGTTACCTTTTGGGGCTTCCTCGTCTCCAGGTACCTACATACAAGAAGATAAAAAGTATGCATAAGAAATAAACCCCAGGGGCTATGGATGCAGGGGAGTGTATAAGCAGGAGAAAATAAATAAAAGAAGTACAACTCCACAGTCCAGCAAAACAATTAAATCATTTCATTATTAATATGAACCCATCACATTTCTTAAAGAAGTACAATTCCGTATGCTTTTTTTTTAATGTACTCAGACCATCTCACTGAAATTAAATTAACTTGAATCCACCCCATCATATTAGCTTGCACTCCTATTTACGGCTGCTTTGCAAAAGCTTCTGCTTTACCCAAAAGTGCTGCTGGCAAACTAAAATCAACTCTAACTTTGCTTCTAGCTTTTACCTTATTTTTCCAAAGCTGAAGCACTAAAACCAAAAAATCAATAAATAGCTTTTAGAAGATAAAAGCTAAAAATCACTTCAAATAAGTTTTTGCAAATTTCTCAATCACAATTTACCGTGAAAGTTTAAAATACCAGCGTTGCAGCATAACTACAGATATACACTGTAATATTATTCAAAAAATGCGGAAAAAATCCTGAAGGTAAATCTAATAAAGTAGTGGTGGCAAATTGGACGATCATTGCCAAACTCCAATACCTGGAAAACCGCCCAAAATATCAGGTTGCAGAAGCTCCAACCTGGTGATAAGTCGAACCATCTTTGACACACTTTAACCCGTTTTAAGCTACCCATATAACGAGAATAATATTTCATCATTACCTCCATAAAATATGTTTAAGATAATCGAGACTAAATTGTATATTTGACTTAATTATGTATAGAGTAATTTTGATATTCACAATCAGGGTCTTGGTTTATGTTTATGCTGACCAAATTTGTAAAATTGTCCATTCATTTTCTTAACGTATTCTTAAGATTAAATCGGCCAGGATCAACGCAAGCAATAATTAATCATTATCTAGTCAATAAGAATGGAAAAGGTGCCATACTTCAAATATTCTAGACAATCAGTTTCACTGGACACAATTATCCAAACAGTAACATCATCAAAATGCAAAGATTGGATTCAGATAAGAATAAGATGCATACCTCTTTCTTCAGAGTGTGCTGAAGTTCCCTCTCGGTAACAGCTTTTTTGTGATTAAACCAATGCTCTCTCCATGAATCCAGTGAAGGAAGACAAGCAGAGAGATCTGGAACATAGAACACAGTTACCTCTTTGTGGCTGAAGAAGCCATCTTTCCCAACTCTTTCGTAATGAACCTGCAATGCCATGAACAGTTTTATATAATGCAAAGGTGGCTGAAAGTTGGAGATGCATGTAAAGTTTCTTAAGTCAGTAATGTATGCCAAAACTTCGAAATCGAAAGCACCAGAAGATTTGATACAGTAATAACCTTAACAATTAATAGCTTGTAGTACTGAAGCAAACGAGTATTATGATACCTCAAGAAAACGGTTCCAGTGAAGACAGTTCTTCAGATCAAGATTAGTTACATTCTTAGCATACCTACGAATGGATCTATTTTAGCATAAAGAAACAACATGGTACCACAGATTTAGAATATTACTTCGGGAACAAACCTCAGAGCTGTTCGAATTAAAGACGAGTCATCAATCGATGGATCCCCACCATCAACTGTGTCCCATGGGCCACCAATTGCCATTAAAGAGTTGTTCTTTTTAATAACAGCATATCTAAGCATATTGCAAAAATGTGGTATGCGGTCATCGTACGCTCTTTCAGATGACAGCTCTGCAAGTGCATTTTGGCTTAGACCACTCATCAAAATAATCTGACAACAGAAAACCAAAACAAAGGCAGAAATTAAGATCTTACCCATGTGTCTCTCCAATGCATAAGAATATAAGATGTTGAAGTAACAACCCCAATATGTCAATTTTTTAACAGAATCATTATTTCGACACTATATATTCCAAAGAAGTTTTCTCAAGGTTAGTGGAATTTGTCAACAAGTCACTGTTAAGAATTATTTAGAACTTCAAGTGGAAGCTGCATTCTAGCTCTCATAGGATATTCGAATATAAACTTAAAAGACATGCTATAATATACTTCTAATTTGAGAGTAAGGCTTCATATGGGTTATCATAAAGTAGTCTTGCACACAGAACAAACAACAATCAGCATAAAGTCTAACCTTCGCATTCCAGACAGTAGTTTGTTCTCCTGATTTTGAAATGTCGGTAACCACCTGTTTGGACGGTGATTCTTTCCTCTCCGTAGTAGCCTCTTCAACAAAGTCGTGCTCAAAACTATTTCATCATGCATAACAAGAGTTACTTTTCACTTAATCTTTAAATGAACTTATGATGCTTTTATTATGATACCATTGGAAAATAGCATCAGAGGTTCATTTCATGATGAGAACATCAGAATTTTGTGCAGTGAAGTATTCTTAACCATAAAAAAATTGCACCAACAGTATATATAAGTCATATACTCCGTAGTGATAAAGCAGAGTATTTGTATGAAGCAAATGACAACTTCAATAATATGGCCATAAGAGCACCGAAGAAAAATATACCTCACTGGAGTATAAAGAGAGAGCTGCAGCTTCTTTTTAGGCCAACATACAACTACCTATAACCAGCCAAAATCAATTAAGTCAAATAAGCAGCTGAGATAACAACAAATTTCTTAAAGATGAAATAAGCCATACCTTGGAGCATTCTGGCGATATATAAAGCCGGGGATATCGCTTGTCCAATGATAAATAATCTCTCTCGGCATCAACGAAGTTGAATGCAAAGACCTACGAAGGGAAGTAAATAAATTAAAGGAATCACTGAAAATCTCTCAATTACATTTCAGCATCATTTTCACCCATCTCTAACATGTTAGTGTTTTTATCTATATCTCAAAAAATATTTGGTTCATGACATATCTTAACAACACAAATCAAGTCCCATCTTCAATAACGCAAGAGTGGTGGCAGCGGTAACTACAAAATAGTGAATTTTACACAAATAGGGATCTGCGTGTAAATGAAAGGCAGTATGAACGAATGATTCAAGATTACGAGCCCCAAAGTTGACCATAAATGACAACATAAAGTCCATAATTTTATTGATGAAAGGGATATCCACAAGTTCTGCATTAAAAGATACTAAAGAAGATATCCAAAACAGCACAAGCAAAGTAGATTACAGGAATGTGGAAGATTAGCTGGAGAAAACAGGAGTAAAATGACATCAAGAAGATATGCAGTAGGAGAAGTCGAATCGAATTTGACTAATAAAATATATCAGATCAGGAAGGTTGAAAATGTGTGGAGGTTTGAACAAATATTCCAAGACGAAAGAAGGAAGAAGACACATTATCCAACCATCATAGATCTCAATCAAGAGTGATCAGCCAATGGAAGCTATTTGTGTTGAGATCTCGAAATGGAATCCAGCCATAAATATTTAACATGAATGAATCTCCATATGATGGAACAGCTAGGTTTTCGCGCAATTAATTTTACCTTGCAAACATACTCTCTCTTCTTTTCTTTAACAGGGGAATGAAGCCTTCACCATTATAAAACACCAAGTTAGGAAGGCTGCAAGATAGATAAGTTGCTAACAGACAGAACTTTTATAGGATGCAATTAAAACAGGATCCACCTATGCAATGCTTCACGGCGTGGGGACTCTCGCCGCAGAGATTTGATATCCTTTGCCTGTGAGGAGCCTCGGCGGTCCCGGGAGACTCTAGGAGGAGTACGTTCACGCTTCAATTCAAGTCCACGTTTGGCCTCTCTATCTCTCTCCTTCGCCCTTCGATCCCGTTCCCTTTCACGTTCCTTCTCGCGTTCCCTTTCACGTTCTCTTTCGCGTTCTCTTTCGCGCTCTCGATCTCTTTCTCTTTGTCTTTCTCTTTCCTTTTCCCGCTCTCGTTCTCGTTCTCGTAGTCGATCCTTCTCCCTTTCTCTCTCTCTCTCTCGTTCACGCGAGTAATCCCGGTCTTTATCTCTTCGTTCAAGTTCTCGGCCATATGCTCCCCTGTCATCTTTTCGTTCATCAACTCTCAAATGACTAACATGTCCCAACATGCTACTTGGATAATTTGATTCAAGCGCTGAGCCATGAAGGCCCTTTCCTGCCCCATAATCCCTACCAGGAGGCAAGCTCACTCCGTAGCCAGGATTCAAAGAGCTTTGAGGGTAGAGAAGATCATCGACACTTCTCTGAGGGGCTGCTCCTAAAATTGATGCAGCATGCTGGCCACCATATGAAGAGCCGCTAACCATTGGCAAACTACGCGATTCAAGGTCGCTTCTCCCACCATAAATTATGGGATCTTGAGCAGAATGACGAACCGTGGCCCTTGCTGAAAGATACTCAGATTGTCTGCCAGAAATTTGTTGCTACTTAGTGCACTATATTTATTGCCTTATAATGAAACAGCACACAAAATTGATGCGTGCAAGTCCACTATCAGAGCCAAGACTTCTCTCAAATTATCAACAAAAAAATTCCTCCATAAGGCGTTTAGGGTACCAAGTAAGTTATGATCATTATATGTACAAGACAAAATATGTAAACATTGCAGCTGTATTTTGCTAAGAGCAACTACTTAAACAACCATCACTCATCTATATTACAAATAGCTTAGCATACCTAGCCCCTCCTTCAGCAGCGGCAGATTGGAGTGCATGAGCCTTCAGCATTTGTTCTTGCCTAAGCCCGGTTCCTTTTTCCAGACGATCATACAGCTTCGACTTGAAAAACATAAAATCATTCATCCAAATAAGGTTAGATATTTAACGATATATGAAACAAGAGGGCATATAAGAGGTAAATCAGATTATTCAATACCTGGTGTTCATGGCCAAAAGAAACTGAGTCGGCATATCGACTAGCTGTTTCACTGGGCAGATCTCTCCCCAGATATGCACTATGGTGTTCAGCATACGGGCGTCTGTCAATTGAAGGATATTCCGATATCCTATCAGAATATAATTGATCAACTTTGTGACCGTAACCACGATTTGAAGATGAGACATATTCATTAGCTGCAAACTTTGGTGAGTCTGAAATGGAAGATCCATAATTACTTCGACTTTCTAAAGCAGTAGTCATAGAACCTTTCGTATCCATTGGTGAAATCTGAAAGAAGCAGAACAATGAGCCGTCCCGAATTTGACAGATATCAAATAATACTAACATTCTAAGGCTTCCATAAAAAAAAAAAAAAAAAAAAAAGGATCTCTGGAAGAAGAAAATTCCATCTTTCGCAAACATAAAAAAACCAGAATCTCAGCGATTATCACATAAAGAACATAGTTGAACAAGAAATCCTTGTACAATAAGTCAACTTTAATGTGAAATGCATATTACAACAAAAAGGAACAAGAACAGACAAGAATGGAAAAATCAAATATGGATGGTGTAAATAAATGTATCTTAATTAAAAAAAAAGGAGAGACAGAACTTATTCTTTTCTTCCAAAAAAGACTCATAACTCAAGAAATGGTCCCAACAAAAATTTTCCCATATGAACACGTACTCACAATCTAGCCAAACTTTCATGTCCCAAAAATTTCCAATAAATTACTTGAAAGAGACTGCAAAATAAATCACCCATAAAGCTACAATTTTTCATGGGACAAAGGAGAATTGACTACTTATTAAGTTGAAGAATATACTTCTAATTCAAGTATCTTAACTACTAGATCTCTAACATACTTTAACAACAATCACCAGCATCTATTGTGGAGACATTAATGAAATTAAATAGTGCTTATGAACTTTCCACAACAAAGACATTCTATGAATTTCCAGATGTAAACCAAACTGTCTTCACAACTAGTCAAATTACACAATCCTATGTCATTACCATCACAAACTACAAATTTCCAGAACATCTAACTACGACCATGTTTTGAATTTATTTATTGGTCAAAAACAAAGGTGTGCAACTAAATATTTGACACTGTGTGTAATCAAACATGAAATTTTTTGCACATTTAGGCACTCGCTGTGCACATCTATAGGATGCCATACTTGGGTGGATTTTACCAGGCCCCCAATTTCCTATGATTGCATATGTGGTTAACAATCTCTAACTCATTATTAATTATCACTCCATCTATCACATCAATTATTTTCCAAGGATCTCCAACATTGCTATAGCTACTTCGTACAGCAACAATAAAAGCAAAACCACTAAACAAAGTGTTCATATGATTGAAATTGGAAGAGATTAAAAATAAAAATAAAAACTTATAAAAATAACAGCCAACAACCTGCTGTCCGGCTGAACTGTAGATAGAACTATACTGCCCTCCGTAATGAGAAGGCTGGGGGGCCGCAGCTGCAGATGTTGCTGAAGGATGTCCATGAGCTCTGTAACCACCCAATTCTGATTCCTGTGGACCACCTCCTAACAAATTTGCACCTCCCACCTATAAGAAATGAAAATTCACAAAATAAATGATTAAAGCTGTACCAGGAGCTTCAATCATTGTACCTTCATAGGGCAACAGTAATTACAAATCATAAGCAAAATAAAGAGGGGAAACGTACGTTCTGAGGGTAGGGTTGCTGTTGACCATAAGCATTGGTTCCCCGAGAGGAATACATCGAGAAGATGATTTATTGATTTTGTAAAGGTGAACTTTGCGGCGGCGTCAAGGGCGGCGACGGGGAGGTTCAAGTTGACGGCAGAAAAATCATCAGTCGTTTTGTTGTATAGAGTCAGAGACCTAACTTTTTATTTATCCAATTTATATACACAACACTGGGCACTGGCTTCAATCTCGGGCATTGTCCGCTGCCCCGGGGACCCGGATGATATATTTTGGCAAAAATGCAATTTGACCCTAAAACTATTTTGACTTGCAATATAACTCCCATTTTCTTTCAATGGTATCTCTTAATTTCCTGTAATTACAGAAATTCAAGATAATGAAATTTTACCATAAAATTTAGGCAAAATTGCAGAAAATGTCCCCAACTAATTAGTAATTTTGAATTTTCATCCTGAACTATATCACCTCGTCGAATTTCATCTCGTAATTTAATATTTTTCGAAATTTTATCTCAAACTAATTACTATTTTTTTCATCCCAAACTATATTAACTCGCTGAATTTTATCCCGTAATTTATCATTTTGCATGAATTTAATCCCAATATTAAATTTCTAATTTAATGGAAATAAGGTTCAATTTTGTAATTAGTTTGCAACGAATTCTGTAATATTGTATAATTGTTCATGTTAAAATTTGTCAAGTCATGACATGCAAGCAGCCATATGGTAATTTAACGAAGACATGTACAATTTCCGTCTCATAATTAGCGGTGGGATGATATTCAAAAAATATATTAAATTACGGGACGAAATTCGGTGAGTTAATATAATTTGGGACGAAACCCCAAGATCACTGATTAATTTGAGACATTTTTTATAATTTGCCTAAATTTTACTTCAATTTTAAATCATAACTCACGTGGAGTGCAGTAGCTGAGAATATGACTGAAAATCAAATCAAGCTACTCGATACTCGACTCGAGCTCGTTCGAGAAAAGTTCATTTGAGCACGGTTCGTCACACTAATCAAACAAGCTTGAACATCTTTTTTCGTTTGATAACTTTTGAAGTTCGGCTCGAGCTCGATTCGATAAGCTAAAAATTAAAAAATACATGTAAAATATCAAACTATTCGATACTCGGCTCGAGCTCGTTCGATAAAAGCTCGTTTGAGCTCGGCTCCATTGGAAGTCAAACCAAGCTCAAACACAATATTTCAAGCTCGATAAAAATCAAACCAAGCTTGAACAGTGTGTCGTTCGATACTACTCGGCCCGATTACAGCCTTAGCTAAGAATCAGAGAAATTGTTTTGTGTAGAACGAAAAAGATTATTTTGTGCAATGATTGCAGTTAATTCGTTTGTCAATGTCATACATATGAAAATTGAATATTGAAATATCACTACTACTTAAATTAGAAAATTATATATATATATATAATAACAAATAAAGATGGATGGTTCTTTGAATAGTGCACTTTAATAGGTTCAAGTTTCTGTTATGGACTCATGATATGAAACATGGTCTTTGTGATTTTGTTAATGATCTAAGATTTTGTGTTATGATATGAAAATAGCCTAATAGGTACAAGTTTAGCTGAATATTTACTTTCTTTTACTTTTTACTCGTCTAATTGTTGGTGAATGTTGTGAACGGGAAAACAGTGAAATCGTTACAATTTGTTCATATTGCCATTTTCAGCTTCGGTTCTATTAGGGGGCGTTTGGTAGGATGTAGGGATTAAGATGGATTAGATTGGAGCCGGATTGAAGGTCGTATTAAAAATACGTTTGGTAGATTTGATTGAGTCATATTACATTAAAATAACCTACCGTGATATGTTTTGTAGAATTATTAGTTTAGGCATATATTAATATATTTTCACTAATTAATTGGCATATTATGTTAGTTTAGATATATCAATTCATCGAAGTCATTCCTTTAATTTGTAAGAGTATGTGTTGATCAATGTGTGTTCAATATTTTAGTTTGAATGCCTCCATGTTTATTGTAAATCGATATAAATTATAATATGTGATTTATTTATGTAGAATGTGTTTCTATTTTCAGAGATTTTAGAAGAATTTGTGATATTTAATGATATGTTCAAAATAAAATATGTAAATTTGAGGTTATAAGTGACATTTTACCTAATCAATATTCCCCCCGATTAACTAATCCACACATGCCTAGGTGGATTATAAGCTAGTCTTAATACCGGGTCGTGATGATTTAATCTATTTGACCCGGTATTAGAGCAATATCACCAATGTATTGTTTGGTTGTCGGAAAAGTGAGGAAAAGTGAAGGAAAGTCAATTTTCTTTTTCTCCCACATTAAGTTAGGATAGCATGAAAGGAAGTTATTATTTCCTTGAAATTTCCTACAAGAAAAATTTGTGAAGAAAAAATTTCCCCAATTTGATGGGGAAATCATAGGAAAATCTTACATTAAATTGCAAAACATCCCTTGTATTTTGTCTAACTATTAAAATCCCTCATTTGTGATTGTTTCTTACCGAAAGCACTTTGTGCTTATTTATTATTAGCAAAAAAACACCTTCTCAAGTCATATAACATTATACCCCCACAAAATGACGCAAAATCACTTTTTTTACCTTAAAAAGTTATCAATTACCCCCTATTAACTTTAAAAATTAACAGTAACCCCCTATTAACTTTGAAGATTGATGTATATTTGGTGACTAAAAATTATAAAATAGCATCAAATTAATTTATAATAAAGTTAATATAATAAAAACGTGATTATTCATACGTACAATATTTTATTAACAAAGAAAACGTAATTCATAAACAAACAAAAATATTTATCAAGAATATTATGTTCCTAAACTTTCTTAACAATAAAAAAATTGCAAGAAAATAGTTTTCCTCACAACCAAACATGTAGAGGAAATTGACATTATTTTCATTTTTCTTTTCCAACAATTTTCCTTCACTTTCCTGATAACCAAACAAGCTACAAATATTATAATAATCTATATTAAGTCATATAATATGACCTGATACACCCTATTAGGTCCTACAAAATGGCCCCTTATTGAATATGAAACTGTAATTGAACCTAATTACAGTTTGATGATCTTAATAGCCGAGTCGACTTGTTATATTGTGAGAAAAAAAAACTTATAATTTTTACTTTCTTTATGCAAAAACAATTTTAAAGCCACAATGATGCTCCTACTTATCATGATGGTGATGTAGAGGGGTGAAGATTTACGGGATTCTATGGGATCATTTTTTAATTTCTTATCTCACATCGTTAGCAATGGCAAAATAATACTGAAAATATATTATGTTACGAATTATTTGATACATAGTAGTTCTAAATCAAAGATCAATAACATATTACCTAAATTTGTGGTTGACAACAAATATTATATATCGAGTGACTGAACTTCAATTATCTTTTTTATTATATTAATGTCTAAAAATAACATATTATTGATTGTTATATGTCAACTTGCTGCTACATTTCTCAGCTAAACAAAAAATTAAATTAATAAATAAGCATAATTTCACATAGGAGCATAAAAAGAAGAGAGAATCACACTTTTCATCCTTTTTCTCAGCCGTCTTTTGCACATTCGTCCTTCCTAATTTTTTTGTAGCAGATGAATCCTTCTTATCAATGTAGTGTATCATCGATTCATTTTTCAGCTATTACACGGTCGGAGATTTGCACGTGTATTACTTGGAGAGCATTTCGCTCCTAATATTATTTGTCAACCTGCCGAAAAATGAATCAGTGATACGCTAAATTGATAAGAGGGATGCATCTGTCGAAAACAAAAAATTAAAATGAACGAATGTACAAAAATTGACCCATAAGAAAGACGAAAAATACAATTCACTCTAAAAAAAATTATGTCCAAATACATGATGATATAAATAGTGTATATATAAAATCAAATCGACTATTTTGTAGTATGTACATTGCTAACAATTTCTAACATTTATGCTTCCACATAGAGCATTAAACACTCCCATATATAATAGGAAACATGTGATTCATATCAAAATCAACTTTTTGATTCATTCCAACAATAAACCTCCGTTCTTTTCCCATTTTTTTGGCCTCCTACATGCTTTCTTTTTCCCCTCTTCATCATTTCATTCATTCATTAGAACAAAAGACGATCACGAGAACTGAAAAAAATAATTAAAAATCAAAATCAAAGCTTTTCGTATTCGTCGTAGGTTCCAACAAACAAATTATGGGACTCAAATCTCTTTTCAGTCGGGAAAAAAAAAATCGATGTGCCCTGCCTCTCGCCGTAAATCAAGAAAAAACCAATAAACTCAAGATCTCCATCTCTTAATTCATCACATGTCCGGATCGAAGAAGAACTCGGATTAGCCCGGGCTCACATTGCATTTTCTTGTCCATGCTCAACTTAGAGAGTGTAGTGGTGAAATTTGTGAGTTATAGGATTATTTTGCAACTCACATTGTTTTCTTTCTAATAAAAGAGGTGGTAGTTTCTACTTTGATGTTAAAGCTAGTCCTGATTCTGAAGTTAAGGACAATGATATGATGTTAAAGTTGGAGAAATACGAGATGAGATAGTGACAATAATTATATTGTTTGTAACAAATAAAATTTCAAGTTTAAATATATATATATTAAACAAGAGATAATTGTATAAATAAAATTTTATTGATTTAAAGTAGTTGTTCCAATCTCTATGATTCCTCTGATTCTAATCATCTAAGCGATAATCTTGAAAAAGATTGATTTGATCTTCTCCAAAATGATTTTGGCACTTGAATAACGTTTATCCAAAGCAATTGTGCTTAATGTTGGATCAAACGTGAAATGAATTGAATCTCCTTGACGAACGTCTCGAACTTCGCCTTGGATATTCTGGATTTTTGAGGATTTGATCTTTATTTTAACTTCGTGAATTTCCAATAACTTTAATCTAAGAGTTAAGTATATTAATCTTAGATTAAACGTTGGGTTTTTCTTCACCTCTTGAAGAACGCCTTTGAATATTGGAAAGAACGCCTTGATTTGAAGAACACCTTGATATTTTGGAAGAACGCCTTGAGAGAGTTTGCTTTTCTCATTGCACTTCTTTTTGCTTTTTGAATTGTGATTTTCTTCTTAGAGGTGACCCCTATTTATAGGTGGGTTTGGAGAAAAATTGTAATATTCTCCATATGATGTGGCGCAATTTGATTGGTTCTTCACACCTTGTATGACAAGAAATATATCTTGTTTAATTCTCTTGCCATTTAAAAAGATATGACATGCAAATATTGCATTGTGAATAAAATCTTGCCTTACTTAGTAATTTCCTACACAAACTTGCCTTGCGTATGGAGATTTTAATTTATTTGCAAGAAATCTTGTATTTAATTAATCATAGGATATAAAATTTATCAATTAATTATTTACTTATTATTTTAGTAATCAAATTTGATATAACCCCAAAATAAATTAATTAATAATTAGTATATATTGGACTTAATCCGGCAAATAAAATTTAACTGTCTACATTGTTAAAGTTGGAGAAATCATTTCACAAGTTGGAGAATTGGATGCTTTACAAATGAAATGGCTATCCTATTTATACTACTCAACCCCCTAATGGATAGTTGAGATTAACTTAATTTTAATTTGCATCTAGATTCTAGAACTTTCCTACCAACTAAAACATTCTACAACACTGTCTATTACATTTGACAAAGTTCTTAGTTGGTGATTTAACCGGATTTCGTCGGGTTAATTGTATATCAGTGAATTTATATATTTAGTAGGGCTCTGTTACTTTATTCCGGATGGATCAATCACAAAGAAAAGCAATGATTAAGAACAAGAAGTATAACCACAATTAAAGCTAATAACACATCAATATGGAGAGCAAAATACTATGAATAATATAGATTCTTATTCAATTGTAATGTCTTGGGCAGAGAATATTTGTGTATCCTTGAAGTAAAGGATTTCGTAGTTGTCTAATACAATCATTAACTAGGTATTTATACAAAGTTTAACCTAGTTTTACAAGGAATCATAGTCCTAAAAGGACTCGGCCCAAATATCCTTCATGGGTCCGGAGTATTATCTTTAGATCGAAGAGAGCTGTGCTTGGCCGGGTCTGTTAGACGATCTCGATCTGCTCAGATTGGTCTAATCGATCTTAACATCTTCGTTCGATTCGAGTAATATGTAGGGTGCGAAATAGCCCCCATCAGTACTCCCTCACTTCTTCGAGCGTATAGATAATAGAAGCTCGTAGAAGTAGATAGATCTTTACGACTGTTTCTTTTCTATGAATGGAGCCTCGTTAAAAACCTTACTTAAGAAAAAACCCTGTGGGAAAAAATCTTAAATAAGGAAAAGAGTGCTACATATCATAGATAGTCGTTTTCTATGTCCAGTTATGGATCGCCACGCGTCTATTTTGGAAGCTTTTCGTATCCTTCCTTTTTTGGCGGGAATATCAGTAGTTGCCATAAGTTCGAAACGTCATTTCTCATTTTCTTATAAATGGGTGACTCTATAGTTCACCATTTCTCTTTTATACTTCCTTATAACTCGTAATCATTTTCTTGACTAGTCGCTTATCACGCTAAGTTTTTCCGTTTATCGACCTTCGTTTTCCGAGAACCAGAATATATGGCTTCTGTGAGAAGATCTTCTTCTAGAGAGGTTGTCGCCCCCGACAATGAGGAGGAGTTGCAATCTAGTGTAACTGATTTTGTCATCCCTATAGAGGATACTTTCAAGGTACGGATCCTTACTGACGCGGATGTGGCGGCCCGAGCCAAAAAGGGCAAAGGTACTGTTCCCCAAATTTCTGAACCAATTGAGGACGTCGCTTGCGCTTATACAGCGGAGACATTTCCGGAGGTTGTGAATAACTATACCAAATATTTTCTGGAAGGTTCTGAGATAATTCTTCCTTCCTCTACTGATAGGGTCACAACTCCCCCGGAAGGATGTCGAGCCTTTTATACGGCTCACTTTAATAGTGGACTTCGTCTTCCTTTGTCTCCCCTCTTTCTGGAAGTTTTGAAAACTTTTAGTGTGTGCTTGACACAGCTGGTTCCAAATTCCGTTACTTTTGTAGTTTGCTTTTCGGTTTTGATGATCGCCAAGGGGTTTAAACCTTCTTTTCGTAATTTTACACAACTTTTCCGCTTTAATATTTCTAGTTCTTCAAATCGTGGATATTTCTTCGCTAGTCAACGACCTAGCCGGGCAATCTTTGATGCCCCTGTTTCTAGTAATCCCTCATGGAAATCTCATTTCTTCTTCGTTCGTCCTCCGTCTAATTTTCGTTTAGCGGATGGTACGAGTGTGCCTTTTTCATGGGATCATGGTTCTAGTTGGATTTCCGGAGGTCGCTTAGCGACAGGCGAACTGATTCCCGATGATGCTAAGTTTATCGCTGATATCTCCGAATTGCGTGCAAACAAATTTCAAAGTGCTCTTTTGATTGGGGAAGCTTTCCTTCGCAAGGCGGGGTTAAGCGTTCATAGTTTTCCCATCAGTTCACCATCTGAACCCCTCGGTTAGTAATTTATTTGACCTTAGTGTTGTGATGATATTATTTATTGGGAAGGTACCTAATTTATGATTAATTTCTTTTTCAGCTGATATGGTAGAGAATTCTCGACACTCTTCGAAGGGAAAGATGGTGCTTTCGAAATCTTCTAAATCCGCCGAGAATGCGCCTATTGAGCAGAGAGCGTCCCGAAAAAGGAAGTTGGAGTTAGGCCATGAATCCGAAGAGGACAGAGAGGAATCATCAGAATCTCCTCAGGAGCCCCCTATTCGTCAGGGCACGGGACCTGGTTATCCTCCTCTTTCTCTTAGAACATCTTTAGGCGTTCGAGGATGTCACACCTGGTCGAAGCCTCATCCAACTAATAATCCAGTCGATAGAAAGAGGAGTTATTATGGACGTTCCGGCCAGGATCTTTCTTTAGTCGGAGAAAAACACCCAAGACCTACTCTTGTCGAAATGATCGAGGAACATTTGGAGGGAAAGAGAGCCGCTGGTTATTCCGAGAAGGACTCTCTTATCCACGATGATAATGAGAATGCTATCGATAAGGCAACTCGTGTTCTTTTGTCTGGTGTTTTTACCCGTGATCTGAATAAACTTCTTCATAAGGATCCTCTGGAGAAATTCCAACGAGCTTGTCTTTATGCTGAAAAGGTGATATCCTTTTCCTTTAATCATGTTAATAGATAACTTTAAGGGTCTTCCTTAATTTACTAATCCATCTCTTTTTCTTGCCCTCTTTGCTTGTTCAGACTAAGACGTGTCTTGCGTCATACGCCTATGAGAATGCACTTTGGAAACAACAGTGCGAGTTCTTGGAGGAGAAGAATAAAGCTTTGCTTCGTAAATCCTCCGGTTCAGAGGTTGGTCCCTCAACATCTTCTTTGGTTCCCACCGTAGAGACTTGTGCTACTGGGACTGAAGACCAAGAAATGATAAACAAGGTGATGGAGATTTCTCGTGCTCAAGAGCAGGCCAATCAAATGGCTAGAAAGTTAGAGGAATTTCAGTTACAGAGCACGGCTCGAATCAGTGAGCTGGAATCTCAAGTGTCAAGCCTCGAAGCTTCTTTAGAGGAGTACGAAAACGATGTCCCTCTTAGGCAAAGAGATCGATATGTCAGGAAATCTGACGAAAGTGTTGTTCGCGAATTTCTCAACTCTCCTGTTCATACGGCGTTGGTGTATCGGATGGTCGGTCCTTTACTT
Organism: Penstemon barbatus; assembly: GCA_003313485.2. Classification (NCBI taxonomy): domain Eukaryota; kingdom Viridiplantae; phylum Streptophyta; class Magnoliopsida; order Lamiales; family Plantaginaceae; genus Penstemon; species Penstemon barbatus. Next base: position 25,718,327 of record CM064881.1, read on the forward strand.
GAAAATACTTTTAAGAAGGCGATTCATCAGCTGGTCGCTCTGGAGATGATCGATGATCGTCGAAAAGAATATTTTAAGGCTGCTCATATTCGGTTGAATCGCTATGGTGAACTTTATTCTTCTTCTGAGGTCCCAGATGTTCTATACCAAGATTTTCCTCTAGCTCACCTCGTCGAAGAATTTGGAAACCCATTGCCAATTCCTCCTTCTGATGTCAACGAAGAGCTTGATAATACTTTTGTTGATCCCGAAGTCGAGGAAGAAGAGGAAGAGGATATTGGTACGACTGAGGTTGTCGGTACCGACCAGAGAATTTCGGATAGCGAGCAGGCTTCTTAAAACAGTGAATTTTTGAATAATCCTTGTAATTATTTTACTCGTAGGTATTAATTGTAATTTTACCTTTTCTTCTCTTTGTACGCTAAACGTTTCGTATTCTGACAGTCGTGTCTCTTCGGCTTCGCCGTAATAATTCAGACAAGTCATTAAATCTGGCGTAATCATTATGCGTGTGTCTTTTCATATTCTAGCGTTTGCTCCAAGGTCATTTTTCCTGTTTCGCGCCCTTTCTTTAGGTCTGACGCGTCCTTTCGTGTAGTATAAATACGAAAGGTAAAAACTTGACTTGTTTTTACTGCTATACTCTTCTCTTGACAGAATACTCGTTTTTTACTTAGTCGATAAACTTTCTCGATAGTAATTTGTTTATTTTCATAATCCGACCATGAGTAACCTCTTTGGCAATACTTCGAAGCGAACTTCCCGTGAGGGCGCTCGGGACACTAGATCCAAAAGGCATCGAAGAGACGGACCGTCGATGGAGCCTCCTCGTTCGTCCCAAACAATTAGGTCGGAGATCGATACCAGTGTTATTGTTTCTGAACCTCTCTCTGTGGTAAATTCGTCGTTTCCTGAACCAATCCATCCCGCTTCAACTCAAGTAGGAAGCATGCCTTCGCCTGGTCGGTTTGCTTTTGGCGATATGTCCAACGAGGAACCAGCTTATAACATAGCTGTTAGCTCAGATGCTCCTTCCTTTGAGCATGTCTTTCATGGGGGGAATTTTACTGTTTCCCTTCCTTTGTCAGTTTCTACTGCCCCAATCATCAGCGGAGGGCAAACTGGTGATGGCTTTTTTGTCAATCCTCCTATGACACAATCCATTGTGCAGGATTGTCCTGATTACTTGTTTAGCGATACCACTGTGATGACTACTTCCTTTGAATCGGGAGGACCTTCCGGAGGTCGAACCGGTTCCAGGTCTGGCCGCCGAACCGTAATTTCTGCTTCGGGCAAGGAGACCACTGTTAGTCCCGACGGGAGAGAATCTCCTCGTCAATTAGATGATCGATGCATCCTTCAGCAAGTTGATGACATTCTTTTGTCGGAGACCCCTCGTTCTGATGGTGTCCCTTTGACCAGCGAACTGCCTGGTTCTGTTGAACCTGATGCTTTGTCATGGGACCTAGGCATAAGTACTATTTTGCCTGGCGAGTTGAGGAAGCTCGAAGGTGCCTCCAATGTTCGCCTTGTTCAATCTTTGGTGAAGATATGTGAGCAGGTAAACATATTTCGAATATTTTTCCTGTTCTTTGTTTAGAATTCCTTGTTGTAAGGCGATTTCTCTTATTCTTTCTGTTCTTAGGGCAAGTATTTTGCACTCCAGCTGGGTGTGCAAAATGACGAACTGTGGAATAGTCGGAGAGTTCTTCAGGGTCAGTTGGAGTCCGAGAAAGCTAAAAGCAGGGGTTTGGAGTTGCAGCTACAACTTAATAAAGATGATCTTCAAAAATTGGAGGCCGAAAAAGTTGTCCTTGAAAAGGAGAGAGATAATTTAGCTCAGGCAGCTGTTCTGGCGGAAGAATCTCGTCGGCAGGCCTATGAGGAAGGTTATGACGCTGGTTATCTGAAGCGTCAAGAAGAGTTAATGGCTTTTGCTGGGAGTATGACTCCTCGGAAGGCTGTTTCTGGTAGTCAGCCTGCTGACCGTTCTTCTCAGTGACCTTTGCTCGACCTGGCAGGCCTTTGGACTGTCTCTCTTTTTTTTTTTTTTTTTTTTTTTTTTTTTTTTTTTTTTCTTGCCCGACATTTGTGTATTTACTTGGGCTGAAATATTTTGTAATAGGAGGAATTGAAAATTGGAAAACGATGATCTTTTTGTAGGCAGATTCTTGCCTGATCAATTGTCTTCTGTACATGTACTTTGTTTCTCATGCTCCCTTCGTGCATAAATATAATGTTTGTTTCAGCAAGTCAAGACCTTTGTTGGTCAAAATCCAGTATATTCCTCTGGTCCCATGAGATCTCTGCATTAGTCTTCATCATACTAGAGATCCGTGGTTTCCGTTTGCACATGGTGGGTTCATACTTGCCAGTCACCCCTGTTCTTCGATGTAACCTCAGGAGTGATAGACCACCGGGGTGGCTGGTAAACTTACCGTTTCACGACGGTCCCGAAGAGATGCTGCTATAGAGTAAAATGTTTTATAGATAATGTAAAAGCAGTATCTTCTTGCGGGTGAGTGAGCATTGCTTAGCTATCTGGCTGGTAATGTTCATTTCCTCTGGAAGAACATTTGATCTTCAGAACCTGGCCGTCGAACCAAAGAAGTCGACCATCCTGAGCAGCATGCTTCTTAGGTGGTTTATCATAATCGACGAGGTACTAGGGAGGAGATTGGTGTTTCCGTGGACATTGTCGTGAAGATCGCCGATAACAGAGGATCATCTTATTTAAATCAATGTAATGATCTTTAGGTAGTACGTAGACCTTTGTAACGTATGATTTTGTATGTAACTGATTTGATGAATAAAATATATTTTATCCCTCGTATCTTCCTTGTCGTTAATTCTGTCATTGTTTACTTATGAGTAGCATTTTCCGAGCAGACGGTTTGATACTTAGTCTATCTTCAAAAAAATTCATGAGTGTTAGCAGATCATATAGATCGTTAGGAACAGTTCAAGGAGTTTTTATTGAGCGTATCAATGTTTACTCTACTTGTCATAATTTAGAACTTAGGTTTTTATTGTTTGAATATTTATCGAGGAGTTTGTATCGAACGGATCGATGTTTACTCGACTCTTTTTTATTAGACTTAGGTTCTTAACCCAAAAAGTCTTTTTGATATATCGAGGAGTTTTTATTGAGCGGATCAATGTTTACTCAACTCGTTTTTGATTATACTTAGGTTTTTAACCCAAAAAGTATTTAGATCGATAAGTTTGAGCGAGGAGTTTTTATTGAGCGGATCAATGTATACTCGACTCGTTTTTTATTAGACTTAGGTTTTTAACCCAAAAAAGTCTTTAGATCGATAGGTTTGAGCGAGGAGTTTTTATTGAGCGGATCAATGTATACTCGACTCGTTTTTGATTAGACTTAGGTTTTTAACCCAAAAAAGTCTTTAGATCGATAGGTTTGAGCGAGGAGTTTTTATTGAGCGGATCAATGTATACTCGACTCGTTTTTGATTAGACTTAGGTTTTTAACCCAAAAAAGTCTTTAGATCGATAGGTTTGAGCGAGGAGTTTTTATTGAGCGGATCAATGTATACTCGACTCGTTTTTGATTAGACTTAGGTTTTTAACCCAAAAAAGTCTTTAGATCGATAGGTTTGAGCGAGGAGTTTTTATTGAGCGGATCAATGTATACTCGACTCGTTTTTTGATCATACTTAGGTTTTTAACCCAAAAAGTATTTAGATATATCGAGGAGTTTTTATTGAGCGGATCAATGTTTACTCGACTCGTTTTTTTTTTATTGTAGACTTAGGTTTTTAACCAAAAAGTCTTTTTGATATATCGAGGAGTTTTTATTGACCGGATCAATGTTTACTCGACTCGTTTTTGATTGTAGACTTAGGTTTTTAACCAGAAAGTCTTTTTGATATATCGAGGAGTTTTTATTGAGCGGATCAATGTTTACTCGACTCGTTTTTGATTGTAGACTTAGGTTTTTAACCAGAAAGTCTTTTTGATATATCGAGGAGTTTTTATTGAGCGGATCAATGTTTACTCAACTCGTTTCGTTCTGACAATATGATTGCGCGATTCCGACGAATGTTTAACCGATATAATCGATATATATAAAATGCCAAAGAAATCTTTAATAATTGAACTTTAGGCCAAGGCCTTTATTACAAAGATTGAAATTTGATAAAGTAAAAAGTAAAATAATGCAGTATAACCTGCTAAAATTTATTTACCATAGTATTTCCTAAGGTTGACAGCATTCCAGGTTCTTGGTAAGGCAGTTCCATCCAAGTGTGCAATTTTGTATGAACCTTTCTTCCCTACGCCAATGACGATGTAAGGTCCATCCCAGTTTTGTTGTAACTTTCCCACATGCTTGGATACTTCTACCTTTTTCAAGACCAAATCTCCTTCTTTGAAGGTTCGGATGCGTACTTTTTGATTGTATGCTTTTTCCATATTAGCTTTAGTGGCTTGTAAGCGCACAACAGCTTTATCTCTTAAAGCTTCTGTTAAATCAATGTCATTTTCTCTTGACTTTTCATTTTCTTGGTCATCGAACATTTCTACTCTTGGCGTTGGGATTAGGGTTTCCACAGGGATAACCGCTTCCGACCCATATACCAAGCTAAATGGGGTTTCCCCAGTTGAGCTCCTTACTGTCGTCCGATTAGCCCATAATACTCCTGGGAGTTCATCAAGCCATTTTCCTTTGGCTGCTCCTAATCTTTTTTCCAAAGATTTTATTATCTCTCGGTTTGCTACTTCAGTTTGTCCATTTGCTCGAGGATGTCCTACCGAGGTAAAATTTTGTTGAATTCCAAGTTTTGTACACCATTCTATTATCTGTTTCCCCGCGAACTGAGTTCCATTATCGGAGATAAGGATCCTTGGGATGCCGAATCGACAAACTATGAATTTCCATAGGAAATTGATAACTTGGAATTGGGTTATTCGGGCGAGGGCGACGCATTCTATCCATTTGCTGAAGTATTCTACGGCGACCAGGACATAAGATTTCTTTGATCTGGCCACTGGGAAAGGTCCCACGATGTCCATTCCCCATTGATCGAATGGCCAACAAACTGGAATAGGGTGCATGTTTTCTGCTGGTCGATGACATATGTTAGCATGGATCTGGCAGTGATGACATTCTTGGACATATTGAGCGGCATCTTTATTGATGGTCGGCCAATAGTAACCCGTCCTGAGACATTTTAAAGCCAATGCTCTTGATCCGCTGTGGTTTCCTGCATCCCCATCATGTATTTCTCGTAGTATATCGATGGTTTGTGATTCAGGTACGCATTTCAGAAGAATCCCTGATACTGATCTTCGGTAGAGTTTTCCTTCTACCAGTGTATATTTCGGAGCTCGATATCTTATTTTCCGAGCTTCATTTTGGTCAGGTGGTAATTTTTCTTCTCGAAGATAGTCTATCATTGGGGTCATCCAGTTTTCTTCGGCTTCTTCGATTTCCATTATATCGACTACTGGCGTTTCGTCGATGTCGATTGCTGGTGTATTAGAGACCAACCAGTTGATCACCCGTTCGATTTTTCCGTCATGGGATCCTGTGAATTTTGATAGCTGATCGGCCCATTTATTTTCCGAACGTGGTATGTTCTGGATACTAAAACTTTCAAATTTCTCAGCTAGAGTTTTCACTTTGGCGAGGTATTTGACCATGTTGAATTCCTTAGCCTCGTATAGGCCTTCTATCTGTCTTTGCACTAATTCTGAATCAGTTAGTACCTTAAGACTTTTTATATTGGCTTTGATCGCCATCTCCATTCCTGCGATTAATGCTTCATATTCAGCTTCATTATTTGTCACAACGAAGTCCAGCGTTATCGCGTAATTTAAATCTTCCTTATTTGGTCCGGTGAAATTGATTCCGGCGCCTCCTCCTTCTCGGCATGAAGCACCATCGACATGCATTAGCCAAGTTTTATCTTCAATGATCAAAACATCCTCGTTGGGGCAGCTCGATGATTCAGTAGCCTGTGTCGGTGTTTCTAATATAAAATCGGCCAACACTTGGGCCTTGATGGCAATCCTTGGTTTGTAGTCTACCTCGAACTGACTGAGTTCGATGGCCCATTTGATTAGTCGACCGGAGGCTTCTGGTTTTGCTAGAACTTGCCTTAGCGGCTGATTCGTCAGAACGATGATTTTGTAAGTTAAGAAGTAGGGTCGGAGTTTTCGTGCAGCCACCACTAAGGCCAGTGTGAATTTTTCTATTTCTAAGTAATTTTTCTCCGCCCCTTGTAATAACTTGCTGAGATAATATACGGGCTTATGCTCTAAGCCCTCAACTTTAATTAGTACTGAACTAATCGCTACATTGGAGATGGAGATGTACATATACAATGGTTCTCCTTCCGTTGGTTTTGCCAACATCGGAGGTGTCGTCAAATATTCTTTGAGCTGCTCGAAGGCCTGATCGCATTCTTCGGTCCAAACAAAGTTCTTTGCCTTTCGGAGAGTTTGGAAAAAAGGGAGGCTTTTGTCCGCAGACTTTGATATAAACCTGTTTAATGCTACGATCTTTCCAACTAGGCTTTGTACTTGAGAGATAGTTTTAGGAGGTTTCATTTCAGTTATGGCTCGGATTTTTTCTGGGTTGGCTTCTATTCCGCGTTGGTGAACTAGATATCCCAAGAATTTTCCTGATTTGACACCAAAGGTGCATTTTGCCGGGTTTAACTTCATACGATATTTTCTTAAGATCTGAAAGCATCGATCGAGATGCTTTACATGATCTGCTTCGTTCATACTTTTGACCAGCATGTCGTCCACGTAGACTTCCATCATTTCTCCGATTAATTCTTTGAACATTAGGTTTACTAACCTTTGGTAAGTAGCTCCGGCATTTCTTAAGCCGAATGGCATTACTATGAAGCAATATACTCCCTGCTCGGTTACGAACGCGGTCTTTTCTTGATCCCGCTCATCCATGTATATTTGGTAAAACCCTTGGAAGGCGTCCATCATACTGAATAATGCGAAGCCAGCTGTCGAGTCGACCAATAAGTCGATCCTTGGCAGGGGGTAAGGGTCGCGCGGACACAACTTGTTGAGGTCGGTGAAATCATTACACATCCTCCATTTATTATCTTTTTTATCTCCTTTAGCGACTAGTACGACATTGCATAGCCATTCCGAGAAATGAATTTCTCGGATTTGTTTTGCCTCGAGCAACCTTTCTACCTCGGCTTTGATAATTTTATCTTTCACCGGTCCATGATTTCTCTTCTTCTGTCTGGCGGGTTTCGCCAAAGGATCTATTTTTAGGGAATGCTTTATTATTCGAGGATCAATTCCTTCAATGTCATTTGCGCTCCAAGCGAAGACATCGGCATTGTTTCTGAGGAAGTCGATCAGCATTATTTCTCCTTCTTCGCTCAACTCTGTACCAATTCTCGTCTTTTTGGATGAGTCGCCTTCTACTAGAATTATATCTTTATGTTCAGGGGGTTTCAAAGATAAGTCTAGCGGTTCTTTCCCCTTTTTATCTAGTCGATCAGTACTAGGAATTTCAACCTCATTTCTAATGAGATCGCCTTCGATCTTTCTCTTGCTCGGAATAATGGACTTTGGATGTTCTTTCATAGTTAACGAAGTACTATAGCAGTCCCAAGCCATGCAATGGTCGTTTGTTATTTCTCCGATGCCTGTATCGGTTGGAAACTTTATCTTCTGATGATAAGTAGAGACAACAGCTCGGAATAGATTGAGAGCAGGTCGTCCCAATATCGCATTATAAGCGAAAGGGGTTTCTACTACTAGAAATTTTACTAGCTTCACTGTCCGGTGGGGTACTTTTCCGAGCGATACGCTTAAGGTTATCGTTTCGCTGGGGATGATTTCGGACCCCCCGAATCCTATTAATGGCGTAGCTACTTTCTGCAAGTTTATCTGCCCCAAATCCATTTGGGCTAAAACTTCTCGGGAGATAATATTAGCTGAGCTCCCATTATCTATTAAGATTCTCTTGACATTGTAATTTGCTATTTCTAGCGATA